>BSUD01000008.1:125384563-125416814 GCA_033239045.1 Fagopyrum esculentum | reverse complement strand
ATATTTTTTTTTAGTTTTGAAGATAAATAATATTTTAGTTTTGGAAATAAATAATTTTCTTTAGTTTTGGCAATAAATAATTTTTGTATAGTTCTGGTAATAAATCAATATGTTATCAACAAGTAATTGTAAAATAAAATTAGTGGTTTGTTGATGAAATGAATTATGACTTATTAGGTAATTTTATCTATAAAAAAGAATAAAGTTGATTTTTAAAGGAAAAGTATTATATATAATAATGTAGTAGTATTAATACATTCACAACATTAATAGTAGGAATCTCTAAACATTTACCAAAATCACCTCATAAAATTTTGTCCCTACAAGAATATCACAAAATATTCAGGAAAAAAAAAAAAAAAAAATTCTGTTACGTACTTCCTTTTTCGTTTGCTTTTTTCCTTTTTCCTTAACTTTGTAATCCCTCTAACAAACGCTAGGCAGATGTAGCAACTAAAAACAACGTGCTTGTGACCCACTCACCCCGTGGCTGGTGTGCTGATGATACAAATATACTACTACACAGACCACTGGAAATCTTGACTAAAAAAGTCTTGAAACAACGAACCATCGGATCTACCTACCGCTCATATCTTCATCCCCCGCTCGCCTACCCATCTTCTTCTCTATTTAAACCCCTCCTCTCTCCCTACCTTCCTGCCATTCTCTTCTCCTCTTTCTCGATCTTAACGGCGATTCTACTTCTTCCTGTTCAGGTCTCATTTCTCAGCTACACGTATTCTCCATTGTCTATTTCAATTCAATTTCACCATTCCGATCTGATCTCTTGTGCTCATGCTTCGATCTTTGCCTTTTTTTTCTTCTTGATTTACGATCTGATGAGCTTCTTTAGGTTTTGGTGTTTGGTGGACTGATATCTATTATATTAGTTGAAACTTTATTCGAGTTAGATCTGGCGTTTGGTGGTTGGTTGCAGTTAGTTGGCAACAATTTATAGCTGGTCCACTGATAGTTTCGTTGCTTTGAAGGTCCTCTTTCGTTCACTGAGTTGCTTTGTTAGGTGCTTCCTTTTAGTAATGTCAATTCGGTTGTGTGTGCGGATCTGTGATAGAGATTGATTGATCAGCGATTCAGCAATCAGCATTTGTTTCATACAAGTGTCTTTCTACACGTTTTTATTTATTATGGATGATTGTCCGTTACTAGATTACTTATGTTTTATGCTATGTCTCGAGGTTATAACTGCTGATCTGTTTTGCTCACAGGCCTCTTTAAGTCTGAACCATGGCGACCGGGCAACTCTTTTCCAAGACCACTCAAGCGTTGTTCTACAACTACAAGCAACTTCCCATCCAGCGGATGCTTGATTTTGACTTCCTTTGTGGTATGTGACTAATGTGAGCTATAATTCGCCTTAGCATCTCGAGACATGGCTGCAGTTCTATTTGTTTGAACTGTTATCTAAATACTTGTTGTGCGTAGGGAGGGAAACACCATCTGTTGCTGGAATAATCACCCCGGGTGCTGATGGTTTCCAGAAACTATTTTTTGGACAGGAAGAGATCGCCATCCCTGTCCACCCTACGTATGTATTCTCCATCTAATAGCACTCTAGAGTTTTCATTACTCCGCAATTTGGATGAAATTTTGGTGTTAGATCAATTATTATATTTTCTTTGTCTGATTGTTACCAGTACTTACTATCTCCAATGTTGTCATTTTTAGATGATATTAAGTAACTTACTACTAAGCCATTTCTATGTGAAGGGCAAACTAAACAGACTGAATGTTAAATAAAGGGTATAAAAGTTGACATGATCATCATATCCCAAATAAAATCTACCACTAGTCTTATGTGCGGAAAACATCTTGCTTAACAAAAAAAGCCATGTCAACAATCTGAAATTTAGAAAAATGTATTTGACTGATCATGTTTCGTTGTGTGGAATTGGACCTGAAAATATCTCACTAAGGAAAAATAACATTGTCTGATTCTATCTTATGATGGATGGTTGGTAAGAATCCATCTATAAACAAGTTATTTATAGAAGATCACGTCTAAATCTCAATATTCTGAACAATATGCAACTTCATTTAAGCATTTAATCCATTAGTTATAGTATACGGTTTCTCTTTCTTTGTTTAAGTTGGTTACATGAAGTCATCTGTGGTATTCAATTTAGTGTTTTCATCGTTGAGTTGCTACTTAGCTACATGTATCACTAGCTGAGCTGTTTTCTTAGCAGCTACTGCATTGCTGACTGTTATCTGAACTCTTTTTGCAGCATCGACGGAGCCTGTGCTGCTCATCCTACTGCTGATGTTTTCATCAATTTTGCATCATATAGAAGGTGAGCTAGTTAGCAATCACTCACACACCATGATACATTGAAAATCTTAACGAATTTATTCAAACGTCTTATTATTCATATCGTGCTGCTAAACTTTGTTTTTGAAAATGCAGTGCTGCTGCCTCTTCACTGGCTGCTTTGAAGCAGCCAACGATTAGAGTTGTTGCAATAATAGCAGAAGGTGTTCCTGAGGCAGACACCAAGGAATTGATCGCATATGCACGTGCAAATAACAAGGTAGGCAACTTGATGCTTGATGAATTTCGACGCTAAAACATTGTTTCATTTGAGTTGATCTTATATATCCAAATAACAATTATAGGAGAAATTATTTAACTTATTTGTATCTTGTGTGAAGGTTGTTCTTGGTCCAGCTACTGTAGGAGGCATTCAGGCTGGTGCTTTCAGAATTGGTGACACTGCTGGGACAATTGATAATATCATCCAAAGCAAGCTTTACAGGCCTGGATCAGTTGGATTTGTTTCGAAATCTGTATGCATTCTGTTTACTTGCTTAAAGATCTTGCTCTCCCTTTTGATCATAAAATTTGTCGGCCTGAAATATTTAAGTGGTTGTTTACCTTACTTGTATATTGACGTTTCTTATCCCTGCAGGGTGGAATGTCAAATGAGATGTACAACACAATTGCACGTGTCACTGATGGGATTTATGAAGGTAGTCAGATGCCCTTATTTTCTGTCATCCATCTCATTGAATATGGCATGTATGTTAGTTTTAACAAGGCTAATGCGTAATGGTGCTGTTTGAATGCCTCAGGTATTGCTATTGGAGGAGATGTATTCCCAGGCTCAACTCTCTCAGATCATGTTCTACGGTTTAACAACATCCCTCAGGTAGCTTTACAAGTCCAACATTGTTGTCTATTAACCTAGCATATTGCTGGAGGAAGACTAAAGTTTAGCTTATATAATTTCTGAGAAATATGTATATTTCAAGAAATGATTAGTGGCAGAAACAATGCTAGCTGTTTATCAAATTACATTTCACTGCTCATCTATGCTATTGAGGCATGTCCTCCTGATCATTATAAATTTCCGGATCCACTTATTTCAATGAGTGTATGATTTCCCGATCCTTTATAAATTTCATGAGAAAGCACTTGTGTATAATGGCGGTTTTTAATGCAATACGTTGGCTTTTGTGACTTGATTTTATGGTGTACAGAAACGCAATAATTTCCATTTCCGTGTACCTTGCATATTACCATACAAGAGATGAATATCTTTGTTCACGTTCGTGATATTTACCTGATCCTCAGCTTGCAATGAAACACACCTTTTTTGGATCTCCTGTCACACGACTTCAGTGAATTTTCATGCTATTATTCGTGGAATATCTACTTTAATTTCTGTAACAATTCTTTATTGAGAAGTTGTGTTATTTCTGTATGGGCTAGCGTGGTACTTGTAGGTAGTGATTGTTGGCTTGAATTTGATGATTTTGTGCTGCATTTTGTCCGCATAATAACCGGTCTCTTATCCTAAATTCCTAATACTTGTCACACTTTATATCTTCCATTCCTCACACTATGAATCTATGATTCAACCTATAGGTGAAACTGGTGGTTGTTCTTGGAGAACTTGGTGGGCGGGATGAGTACTCCCTTGTTGAAGCTCTGAAGCAAGGAAAAATCAACAAACCAGTGGTTGCTTGGGTTAGCGGAACTTGTGCTCGGCTCTTCAAATCGGAAGTGCAGTTTGGGCATGCAGTAAGTTCTAAACTGAGTTATCTTACCCTTCTAATTACTAAAATTAATCACTATTTCTTATCCATTTTTCACTCCATTTGCAATAGGGGGCAAAAAGTGGGGGTGAAATGGAATCTGCACAAGGTAAAAATCAAGCGTTGAAGGATGCCGGAGCAATTGTTCCCACTTCTTATGAAGCCTTTGAAGGTGCCATCAAAGAAACATTTCAGAAGCTGGTATTTCTTCCTAGACTATTTTTGTATGGCTTTTCTGTTGTTTTCCTTTATATATTACTTATATGTACTGCACCTGTGCCAGGTTGAAGAGGGAAAGATTACCCCTGTAAAAGAAATTACACCACCACAGATCCCTGAGGATCTTAACTCAGCAATCAAAAGTGGAAAAGTTCGTGCTCCAACTCATATCATATCAACCATCTCCGATGATAGAGGTTAAATATGTGCTTCCCTCCCTCCTAGAGTGAAGGTGTTTAACAGTGAGGAAATTCAGCATACCATTTCTAATGTTCTCTTATAATCCCCCTTTCATTTCAGGCGAGGAACCATGCTATGGTGGTGTTCCAATGTCATCCATTGTTGAGAAAGGATATGGTGTTGGTGACGTTATCTCCCTTTTGTGGTTCAAGCGCAGTCTTCCTCGTTACTGCACAAAGTTCATTGAGGTTTGTTACTGGATGCCCTCGTGCTCTCTGGTTAAAAATCCTGTATTTTAGTTTAGTATTCTCCCATTTAGACTTTTCCTTGAGAAGCTATACCACCATGCATAGATTTTCGTACTTAGCATTTATTCTTGTAAACAGATATGCGTCATGTTGTGTGCCGACCATGGTCCTTGTGTATCCGGTGCTCACAACACTATAGTGACAGCAAGAGCTGGAAAGGATCTTGTGTCAAGTCTCGTCTCAGGTCTGCTTACCATTGGTCCTCGATTTGGTGGCGCCATTGACGACGCTGCTCGGTGCTTCAAGGATGCTTATGATCGGGTGAGATTTTGCATCCAATCAAGTCAACTTGCTCCTTCATTTTTGTTACAAAATTTTAATTTGGTATTGATCTATTTAAATATCAGAGTCTTACACCCTATGAGTTTGTGGAGAGCATGAAGAAGAAGGGTATCCGTGTCCCTGGAATTGGGCACAGGTACGAATACTTCCTTTCATATGTTCTGTATCCATTCCTTGAGACAAGGGCCTGTTTGGAAACAAGCCCTAGCTCAAACAAGAGAAACATGAAGTGAAATCCTACTGAACAACTAACTCTTCCTCAGGATCAAGAGAGGAGACAACAGGGACAAGAGAGTAGAGCTGCTGCAGGAATTTGCAAGAACAAACTTCCCTTCAGTCAAATACATGGAGTATGCTGTTCAGGTGGAAACCTACACACTTTCAAAAGCAAACAACCTCGTTCTCAACGTCGATGGTGCCATTGGATCCCTCTTCTTGGATCTTCTAGCTGGAAGTGGCATGTTCACCAAGCAAGAGATTGATGAAATTGTCGAGATCGGTTACCTCAACGGTCTCTTCGTCTTGGCACGATCAATTGGTCTAATCGGGTAAGTGCATCACTTTTTCAATCACCCTTTGTTTTGCTTGTAATTTGACTGAACTCATTTTTGAATTTGAAAATTTCAGGCACACTTTTGACCAGAAAAGGCTGAAGCAGCCACTGTACCGTCACCCATGGGAGGATGTCCTGTACACCAAGTGATGATCTTGGCCTCAGCAGAAGGCTAGCTCAACCGGCTTTCAATGAGCATTTCTCCATTTCCATACCAGCCTTCCATTCTGCATGTTGTTGAGATAACTGTCTTGTTGTAAGGATAGTCTTGTTGTTAGCTCATGCCAATAGCCATGTCATTTTGCAAAATTTGTAAGTTTAAAGTTGGGTCATAAGAAACATAAATTGATGTCATACTGCTCCATTCAGTAGTTGGATATTTTAAGAGAATTTTGAGTAATGTTGTGGAGTTTGGTCAATAATATTGGAATTTCCCCTAAATGGGAATTTTCATATCTTATATAAGCATCTGTTTGTGTATTAAATGTTGACTATCTACAAACAATAAAAAGTTTCCATGAAAAATCAACCAAAATTACCTCTGGTCTATTAATCAAAGATTCGAAATTGTTTTCTATACAAATTTTACAAATATTCAAACCTAATCTATTAAGATATTTCTAAATTCATCAATATATTTTTTAACAAAATTTTATTTATTCATTATTAGATTAAAAAAAAAAAATGCCTCCTCCTAGCCTAAAAGACGTTACAAATTAAGTCACCTACTTGCATTTTTCTTCTTTATTTTTTTTTTGTGAGAAATGATTCAAATGAAACAAATCTAGTTTTTTTTTTTGCCGGTATGAGATGGCATCTTCTCTTCGACACTTTTTGTGGCTGCGCTTTTACCATCCTCACTATATGTTGTTAGTTTGGTATTCGATCTTTGATCTCTCACTTTTATTACACATTTAAATAAATATTTTTTTGAAATAATTTAGTTGACTAGGTTTTCTCTAGTTTGTGTTTAGTAAATGTACCCCTTGAGAGAAGAGTGTGCAGAGAGTTTGAGAATAAATACAAAAGGTTGGTGTATATTTACTTAATTGAAACATTAAAAAGCCTAGTTACTACTATAGTTTTTCAAAAAGGCCTAGTTATCAAAATTGTCCAATATTTTTTGGGTTATAAAAGACTGACCTTATGTTTGTAAAGATAGATCTGAAAATATATATTATCATGGGTTCGTTGAAAGACCAATGAGATTGACCTATGAAACTTATATATAATACAAAAATTACGAAATAGGTGTTTGAAAGTATAAAAATTAAGAAAATCAAGTTTTAGAAAATTATGAAAATAAAACTTAAATTACAAAAATTACGAAATCGGTGTTTGGAAGGCTGTCAAAGATATGGCAACATTCAAGTCCCCGGATGTAGATGACTTCCAATCTGTTTTCTATCAGAAGTGCTGAAATATAGTTAGAGAACCGGTTTAAAAGGAAGTCATTAAGTTCTTCGAGCCACAAACTCTTCCTAAGGGTTTGAATGACACTCTCATCTGTCTTATTACCAACGTGGGTACTTCAGAACATATAAGTCAATTCAGACTTATAGCCCTCTACAGTGTGTCGTACAAGATCATCACTAAGGTTCTAGCATAACGGCTGCAAGGGATTATTAGCTACTTAGTAGGTCCAACCCAAGGAAGCTTTATACCAAGTAGATATATACAAAACAACATCGTTCTCATGCAGTAGATAGTTCTTTCTACTGGAAAGAAGAAATCCGGAAAAAAATGGATGATTATAAAGTTGGATCTATAGAAAGCTTATGATTGAATAAGGTGGAATTTTGTTTCCAACACTATAGAGGCAGCGGGTTTTCTAGTGCTTGGGGTCGGATGATAAAGGAATGCATTATTACTCCTAGGATGCAATGTAAGATTTATTTATAAATCTCATTATCTGGGCTTACATATTATGATGCAAGATTATATTATATGGCTATTTGTTAGTAGGCTATCTAAAGTGATTCGATTAAGTCAAGCCCGTATACTCTAATTAAGCGGTATGAACTTAATGAGTGGATACCAGATTTTGGTCCAATAGGCTTAATGGGATTCTATTAGGTCAATATATAAAGAAATATTAGGTTATGGTCCCCAATACGTCAAATCAATCTACCGTTTTCCATTCTCTACTCTCATCATAGAGAAAACCTAAAAAAAACCCTAAGGAGATTTGACTGAGGAAGACGATATACCTGCGGCACTCATTCTGATTGTAAATTCCGCACTAAAGATTGATCTAATTGTTGCACTATGGAACCAGGTATGTAAATTTCGATTTCTTAATAACTCTAGCATGATTTTGATCCTCGGAGTTTACAGTTTTATGGTTCAGAGAATTTAATTATTTCAACAAGTGAAATCAGAGCCTTAATCATACTACCTTATTAGGATCTATCGATTTTGATTATGCTTGAGTTTCATGTATATCGGTGTATATTTACTTGGATGTGTGCATTGGAACGATTTGGTTATGCGTGTCAATTTGCTTTGGTCTTATGCGATAGTAAAGGTATGTGTTGTACGACAATCTGCATATGCTTTTGTATTTTTTTATTTATATATATATAAGTTGTTCATTAAAAGAAAAAAGAAGAAGGAAGTGTGGCTTTTCATTGTTTTCAAATGGAATTGGTTTTGCTATCTACGGCCTTATATTGATTTCCAGTACAAGGGTATTAATATAACATATGTATATATTATTTAATTATCTTTTGCTATGGCTTAAGCTTACGTTGGATGTTGTTGGCTATGATATTCTGCAACAAAATGATTTGGTGTGCTTAAAGTTTAAAGTTTAAAGTTTTTCAAAACTTTTTCATTATGCGTGTATATATGGATGTGCAATTCTCTGTATTGTATGGATACACAGTGACCGTATGTATTATTTGGGCGCATGCGTCATTTTGGTCAGTTTTTATATTTTGGAGTCAAAAAGGTTGGTGATATTGTCAACCATTTGTATATTTTGACGTATTAGACATGTGATTGATATATATAGCGTGGTTGTTCATACGAGCGTAAATTAGAACATTTACCACTATATCTTATATCGATTAAAGGTTATCGAGTGTAATATTTAGATTTTATTTACACGAGATATATTTAAGAATCTATATATTTAAAGTTTATTTTAAATTAATTTAATTGAAGCAATACGCTACCAAAGTAGTTTATGTTGTGTAAATTATTTTAATTTTAAGTTATAAGGGCTAGTGTTTCGTGTGTTTATGCGGATATCAATTGATCCAAAGGAATGTTGATATTTGACCAAACATTAAATACACTAGTGATTATACTTGTTTATGGGAATATTGATCGGCCCAAAGGAAGGTCGATATTTTGCCAAACAAAATCACACTTAAATAATATATTGATTAATCAATTGTGCTTTCATTAACTATGCAAATGTTGATCGGCCCAAAGGAAGGTTAATGTTTGGTCAAATAGTGAAAGCACATGCGACAATAAATAGCGATAATTGTAAAGGTTATCCATGTGAATGATAGTCGGTCCAAAGAAAGACTATTGTTTGACCGGATTTATTATCAATATTTGATTGTTGCATTGAAGTATTATTTACAATTGATATTTGTTTATGCGGATATTAATCGGCCCAAAGGAAGGTTAATATTTGGCCAAACAATAGATACACTCATATTTAATATTAATTAATTGTATTTTACTATTTATGTGAATACTGATCGGCCCAAAGGAAGATCAATATTTGGACAAATAATAAATACATGTTAGATAATATTAATTAGTTGGTGTTTTCGTTATTTATGCGAATATTGATCGGCCCAAAGGAAGTTCAATGTTTGGCCAAATAGCGAGTACACAAGTGATAATAAATATTGATAAATATATGAAGATATCCATGTAAGTAATAGTCGGTCCAAAGAAAGACTATTATTTGATAGAATTTATTATCAATATTTGATTATTGGGTTGAGAGTACCACTTACAATTGATATTTTCTGCAAACACAAGATGTCAAGTTGTGTTAGGTATCTTGTTAAAAATATTTATATGAGGATTTCGTCCATGTGAATGATAGTCGATCCAAAGAAAGGCTATAGTTTGACAGGATTTACGTGTCCTCTTGAATTTACTTTATTGAGAGTTATAATGTAATGTTCCCATTCAGATCACTTGGATCCTAATGTTGGTAACCATGAACTATGGGCCTCAATTTTTCCCACTTCTAGTTTTGTCAACTTATTTGGTCCTTTCGGGGTTTAGTTGATAAAGTTATGGAGTGTGTTTTGATATACTGCATACCTACTTTCTTTTATGCCTTTCATTTGTGGGTGTATGCCCATATTTGGTAAATGAATTGTTATAGGGAATCTAGATGGTAAGTATTAAGAGGCTTTGAAGATGGAGAGCCTAGTTATTTATATTCTTGTACAATATGGTGCTATATTTATTTAAATATGCATTTGGAGTACATGAATACAATCTCCTTGTTATCAATCAACACATAAGTATTGGATTGTACAAGTTTAGCATTAAGGTGAAATGATTGAAACATGATGGCACCAAAGTGACCTCTCTTGTACAGATTATTCATTAGGAAATGTTAAATGGTATGTCTATGTTAGTCCATGCAAGTTGCATTCAACCCAAAGGTTGTATAAAAACTTGGCCGGATTACATACATGTTTATGATGGTGAACGTGTGACAATTACAAGGTTATACATGGGGATAATAATTTATCAAAAGATAATATTATTATTGTTCATTACTTATTGTCAATGTTTGACTATCACGACAAGAGTATCACTAGCAGTTAATATCAATGTCCAAAGACTTGATGTTGATGTTGCACTTGATATCTTGAGATGAGATGTACAATTCATCTTTGCATTTGATTGATTATGGCTCATATTGTGAATGATAAATTTTATCTCTCTTTTAGTAAATTTGTTAATTTATTTGCTTACTTAAGTTAAAGTTTAACTCCTAATTAGGACAACTTGTGGGGTTGAATTATAGGATATATTATTTTGGGTGTATGGATTTTAACTTCACATTAAGAATAAAACACACATTCTCCTATAGATTTTGGATCTTTCAAAGAGATGATAATCTTCTAAATGTGAGAATGTTTTGTTTGTGAAGGTATTATGATCATTATGAACACCATTTGAGTCTTCTCAAGAGGAGATGAGAACTAAGAAAATCTCAATGTGTAACTATGAGATGGTATAAGTCTTTACAAAAGGCAATAAAATAAAGATGTTCTCATTCGGTTACTCCTCGGAAGGAAGGGAAAGACAAATGAAGATATTAAGGGTCTAAAACAAAAGAAGCATAATAAGAAAATATAAAGTTGCTTCTTTTGTGAAAGGTTTGGACAAGTAAGAAAGATTTACAAATACCACGCTCGGCCTATGAAGAATGCATCTTTCTTGACTTGGCTTACTCTCAAGTAAACATAGCTTCACTATTTAGAAACACTTGGTGATTACATTCAAGTATCACTATAAGTATGAGTGTTTTTAGGTTTAGTCTAAGTTTTATGATTTCATTTCCCATTTTAAAATTGATGGAAAATGCAAGATTTTCTTGAGGATGTAGAGTTTGGAAGGGAAGGATTGAGGAACATCCGTTTTGATGTAGTTGTCTTTTAAGAAAAGAGTTTAACATCTCTTTTCTAAAGTTATTATTCAGTTTATGAAAACACTAAGGTTCCTCCCATAGAGCAAACTCAACAACCTCAAGTAGTGTCATTAATGAGTTTATTGAGAAATGAGGTATGCAATCTTAGATGATACATTGTATATCTCGTAGAACAAATGATTCTTGTGGGGTAGATACGATAAAGTTATGAGACTATGATAAATTCCCCTTAGAGTTTCCATTAACTGAGCGGTCATAAAAATAACCAACGTATTTACAATAATTATAAAGGTGGCCCTCTACTATATACTATTTACATATGAGTGCTATCATACCCCGCAGTCGAAACTGGAGGAGGTAGTACAATAAGACTAGATCTAAAATCTAGAAACAATTGTCTTGAAAGGCCTTTTGTAAAGATGTCTGCATACTGGAAAGCCGATGGGACGTGTAGGACTCGAACGTGGCCGCGGGCAACCTTATCACGGACGAAATGAATGTCAATCTCGATGTGTTTGGTTCGTTGATGTTGAACCGGGTTGCTGGCAAGGTACGTTGCTGAGATGTTATCAGTGTATACCACAGAAGCTTTGGTAAGGGGCAATGAAGTTCAAGCAGTAAATTGCGCAACCAGGAGCATTTTGATACTACATTGACAACTCCTTTGTATTCTTCCTCGGCGCTAGATCGTGAAACTACAGATTGACGTTTAGCAGCCTAAGAGATTAAAGTGTCGTTGAAGAAAACACAATAACCAGAAGTTGATCGGCGAGTATCAAGACATCCAGCCCAGTCGGCATCTGTATATGCAATAAGATCTGACTTTGGAGATGGAGAAATAGTGATACCTAACGAGTATGTGCCAGATATATAGCGGATGATGCGCTTGAGGGCAGCAAAATGAGCTTCTCTGGGATCATGCATGAAAAGGCAAACTTGTAGGATTGCATAACTTATATCAGGGTGTGTGAAAGTCAGATACTGAAGTGATCCAGCTAAACTTCGGTAAAGAGTTGGATCACTGACTGGTGGACCAGATGAGGCACTCAGCATCACAAAAGGCTCAGTTGGTGTTGCAGATGATTTACAAGTGGTCATTTTGGCACGGGCAACAATCTCCCTAACGTACTTATCCTGTGATAAGAATAAACCAGAGGAACTTCAACGAACTGAAATACCCAAGAAGTACGATAAAGCCCCGAGATCCTTAAGAGCAAACTCCTTGCCCAGAAGCATGATCAGATGGGTATGCAGCTCATCAGAAGATGTAGTAAGGATGATGTCATCAACATAAAGAAGCAGATAAGCAATGTTGGATCCATGACGATAAATGAAGAGGGATGAGTCACTTTTGCTGCCAATGAATCCGATTTGAAGAAAAAAAACTCTGCAAAACGTTGAAACCGGGCTCCGGGTGCTTGTTTAAGGCCATATAAAGACTTCTGCAGTAAACATACATGATTAGGTCTAGAGGAATCACAAAAGCCAGGAGGTTGGAACATATACACCGCCCATGCAGGAAGGCATTTTGAACGTCAAGTTGATGAATGGACCATGAACGTGAAACTACAATACTGAGAACCGTCCTGATAGTGGCTGGTTTCACAACTGGACTGAAGGTTTCATCGCAATCAATGCCAACTTGCTGGGAACAACCGTTGGCAACTAGACGAGCCTTATATCGTTCAAGAAAACCATCAGACTTGTACTTATGACGAAAAATCCACATACATCTCACAATATTAGCCTGAATGGGGCGAGGTACCATAACCCAAGTCTTATTCCGCATAAGGGCTCAATATTCGTCGACCATGGCAGAGTTCCGCTGCGGGTCTTGGAGGGCTACATTATGGGATTTTGGAATGGGTGATATTGTGGTGGAAATTGAAAGATCAAATATGGGTTTGGGTTTGACAATACCGGATTGACTGTGGGTGTGGGGTCGGGTTTGGGGTAAGTAGGTCTAGGACAAATCCATATTTGAAGGGGTATTGTATGGATGGTGGGAATTATTTGATAGGTGTAGGATAGGAAGGATGGGTTGCGCAGGTGGGCTGACAGCAGGCTGCGGCTCGGAATTGGGAAAGGGAGGGGGATGCGCTGGACTGGGCTGGTGAAAAAGTGGGCCAGAGCAATTGGTAGGCGACAAATGGGGAAGCTGAGATGGGTCATAGGAAGCTAGGCTAGTGTCATGCGCTGGGATGGCAGAGTTTGGCCAGGTGAGGGATGCGCTGGGCTGGTGTCATGCGCAGGAGATGAAGAATTCAAAGCAAGTGAGTATGCTGTTGGGGCTGGCACATGTGGACCGTCAGCCTGAGATGTCATTTCGGTGTGATATTGACGAATCCGTGTCACCCGGAAAAGACGGCAAGGAAGACGTGTGTGATGGGGATGCAAGCGGAAAGATGGACTCGTCGAAAGTGACATGACGAGAGATAATAGTTTTATTAGTGACTATATCTAAACATTTATACCCCCGATGATGAGATGGGTACCCTAAGAATACACAAGGAGATGAGCGGTGTTGAAGCTTGTGTGAGATTGTGGCGGTTTTGTTTGGATAACAAAGACAACCAAAAACTCTAAGATGATGGTAAGAAGGGGTTGTGAAGTACAACGCTTCAGTGGGTGACCTATTTTGAATTGTGGTGGAGGGTAAGATGTTTAGAAGATAGCAGGATGTTTCCAAGGTATGAGGCCAATAGAAAACCGGAAGAGAGGCATGGAAAAGAAGAGAGCACATCATATTTGTGATTGTACGGATGATGCGTTCTGCTTTACCATTTTGAGGTGAGGTGTATGGACAAGAAAAACGGAAATTGATGTCGCGAGTATTGAAAAAGGTGTGAAAATTGGAGTTGTTGAACTCCCTACCCATGTCGCATTGGAAATTTTAATAGTCCGATGAAGTTGAGTCCGAACCAATTGGTGAAATTGCACAAATAGCTCATAAACTTGAGATTTGAATTTGATGGGGAAAACTCATAAAAAAAATGTATAATCATCAAGAAAAAAGAGATAATATTTGAAACCTTCCTTGCTCTCAACCGGTGACGTCCAAAGGTCACTATGGATGAGATCAAAGGGTGCAAAAGTATTGGCAAAAGACCGTTCAAACGGAAGCTTCTGATGTTTGCCCAATTGACAAGCATGACATATAGAGGAGAGTTTCTCTTTATTACAACGAAAAAAAGAAAAATTCTAAAGAAAATCTAGAACAGGCGCTCCAGGATGACATAAACGAGTGTGCCAAAGACTAGGTGACTCAAGGGAAAGAGCGTGGACTTGGGGTGACATGGTGACAGGATAAAGTTCCCCCGAACTATTGCATCTCAGGCATACAGTCTCCGTTTGCAGATCCTTCACAGAAAAACCAAACGGATCAAACTCAACACTAGCACGGTTATAAGAAGTGAAACGTCTTACGGAAACAAGGTTCTCAACAATTTGTGGTGCAAAAGGACATTAGATAAACGTAAGGGATTTTTGGTGGTTGGGAAAGTGGTTTCTCCAATACCTGTAGAAGGAATACGCATGTCATTGCCAACAATTATCGAATTTGAAGGACCATTATACGAAATAGACGAGAGTGTACCTGGAGTGTGAGTCATGTGAGATGTTGCGCCGGTGTCCATGTACCAATTATTGTCCGTCGGGTTTAACGTCATAGTAGCAAAAGAAGAGTCCAATGCAGTAGGCTGAAAATTATAAGCCAAATGGGCCTGATTTTGCTGCGTTAGTGGGCCGGGCCCAAGAATGCTCTGTTGTTGCTGTGGGTAAGAGAAAAAGGGCTGTAGGGGGCCGGATGGAAAATGGGCCAAATTCCAAGATTGTTGAGGTGGGCCTGATTTTGCTGCTGTAGGGGCAGCCATCCACGCGATGCATTCCAGACAAATTGCTAAGAAGGGTTGCCGCTGCCGGATCGTTGCTTCCCCTTGCGTCCTAGACCACGTCGTTGGTTCGACTGGTCCGCCAGAGTCAAAGGAGCACCGGACTGAGGCGGTGATGTGGCGCCAAAAGACGGAGGAGGGTTGGAGCCGTTGGACTGGGAGTTCCGAGTTGCGCAGTGAGGGCTGTTGTGGATCCGGATTGAGACACCATTCGTGTTTCTTCCAACTGAAGCTGAGACCGGGCTTTGGTGAATGACGGAAGCGGATCAGATTATTGAATAAAGCTCGCCGCAACATTATACTCAGAAGGTAATCCCAAAATAAGTTGAAGAACAAGTCGAGTGTCGGGAACCGGTGAGCCAACTCCTTTGAGTTGATCTGCCAAAGACTTAAGTCGGAGGCAATAAGCGTTAATGGAGGCGAATCCAGATAACTTACAACTTGAGAACTCGTGTTCGTGACAAACGACACGAGTGTTTTTGTTATCTTGAAAAATGTCTTTGACTCGATTCCAGGCCTGAAGCGCCGTATCATCGGGGTCAAGAATTTGAAGCAGTATATCCCAGGAGACTGTACTGTAGATCCATTGGAGGACCGTTGCGTCAACCTGAAGCCATAGAGAATCATCAATGTCCGTAGGTTTGGGAACCTTCGCGTCGATGTGATCAAGGACGTTGTGAGATTTCGCCGTAACTCGAAAGAGAGTAACCCAAGAAGCATACGGAGTGTCATGGTCAAGGACGAGAGCGATGTTGTTCTGATGTTGGAGATTCCGAGTGCGGAATGAAAAGACGGTTTTCGATCGGTAGCCATTGAAGAAGAACAATAGTGAAGGGGAGGCACGGCGGTGACGGCCGTAGGGTTAAAGAGAGCGGAAGAGGGTTAGAGGAACGATAACCTCTGATACCATGTGAGAATATGATAAATTTCCCTTAGAGTTTCCATTAATTGAGCGGTCATATAAATAACCAATGTATTTATAATAATTACAAAGGCGGCCCTCTACTATATACTATTTACATATGAGTGCTATCAAAAGTTATGTTGCATATCGTATGGAACAAGAAGATAAATAGGCACATCAATTGATAATCTATTGAATTTTCATGAGGCTATCAGAAATTCTAATTCTCAACTCAACAAGAATGTTATAGGGTGAGATGAAATCCATAAAGGATAACAACGTGTGAGATTTTATCACGTTGTCAAAAGGGTTTTGAAATGAATCACTCATAAGGAAGACATTAACCTTGAATGATCAAATATTCATTCAACTTTGTTAAATGACTAATTTAGGAAAATAGATATGTGTGGCTCATTTTGATTTAGAGCTACATGGGATGGAATAATTGAGTGTTTCTACATCTAGTGATGATGATACACTTATGTGGTTCAACTATAAATTTTGAATCAAAAGATTTGAAAATTATGGTCTGAAAATAAGAATTCCATCTGCGGTCTATGCAAGTCTAGATATTGAAATTATAAAATTCATAAGGTTATTACTTCATTCGGATTTGAGGTAAATAAGGTTGAAAATTTTGTATTTCATAATTCAGTGGGAGTAAGTAAATATTTATCGATGATATACTATCAGTTTGCAACGATATGGATTTATTGGCCAAAACCAAGGGATTTCTCATTAGAGTTTTTTTGAGATGAAAGATCTTGGAGATGCTTCTTTTGTTCAGGCAAAAGATACAATGAGATAATTCTCAAAGTGTTATTAAGTTGTCACAAAAGAGCTAAAGGTTGTCAATTCCGGCATTAACGTACGTATGTCCTAAGGAAATCCTTTAAGTTTTGAGGATATAAGGTATACCCTATACAACTGTCATAGAGAGTCTAATATAATTTCAGTATGTACACTTCCGGATATAGTGTACATGACTAAAGCGTATAGCAAATTATTAAATGCATGAAGTCATGCGGCCTTGTAAAGAATAAAATATTTCATGCTTGAATACAGAAATCGAGATTTTGGAGATCATTGGATTATTTATTTTTCTCAATTTCTTTAGACGTCGAATAAAAGACGATCAACTTAAGAATAAGGGTTGATTGGAAGAGCTATGTTTAGGAAAAGTGTTAAGCAACACTTGTAGCTACTTCCACTATAGTTGCATATGTTTGTCATTGGCTACATGTTTTTAGTAGCTTTCATATCCAAATAAAGTTATTTTGTGATAACATATATGTAGGCTGAATACAACACCTACTAAAGCTCCTTAATGGAGAAACATATTGGCATTATGTTTATGTCAGTGAAAGAAAAGCTCAGGAAATGTTAAGATCTATAGAACACATAAGGACAAACTTAAATTATCGGATCCGTTAATTTAGGGATTGCCTCATAAAGTATTTAATGAGCATACTGCACATACGAGGCTTGACAGGTTTTATAATCCCTTAACTTAGTGGGAGTTTGAAATGATGTTCTATACTTTCCAGTTTATGCATAATAAAGTTTTATGAGTTGATTCATAAATGATATTTCTGAACCTAAGTTTGGTTTTGGATTGATCTCCGAATAAAGTAGGACCAGTTGAAAATGGGCATGTGATGAGATCACATTGCATGTAATTTTCATGCCACTCATCCATACTTGATCTATATCATTGAATATATTAGCATGATGAACACGGAAGGTTTAGTTACGATAATTGTGATGAATGCCGCCGTGATCTCATATTGATATATGAGATGGACCAGATTGAAATAAGAAGAAGTCTGTCAAATTAGCCAATACGTGCACATAAAGAATTTGGTTAATATAATCGTTTGTTTCATATATAGCCCAAGTGGGAGATTGTAAGATTTATTTATAAATCTCATTATGTGGGCTTACATATTATGATACAAGATTATATTATATGGCTATTTGTTAGTGGACTATCTAAAGCGATTTGATTAAGTCAAGCCCGTAGACTCTAATTAAGCGGTATGGGCTTAATGAGTAGATACCAGATTTTGGCCCAATAGACTTAATGGGATTCTATTAGGTCAATATATAAAGAAATATTAGGTTATGGTCCCCAATACGTCAAATCAATCTATCGTTTTCCATTCTCTACCCATCAGAGAGAAAACCTAAAGAAACCCTAAGGAGATTTGATTGAGGAAGACGATATACCTGAGGCGCTCATTCGGATTGTAGATTCCGTACTAAAGATTGATATGATTGTTGCGCTATAGAACCAGGTATGCAAATTTCGATTCCTTAATAACTCTAGCATGATTTTCATCCTCGGAGTTTACAGTTTTATGGTTCAGAGAATTTAATTATTCCAACATGCAAGTGATCTAGAATGGGGCTCTTACGAGACAATTTAGTCCTAAGAGAGGATTGTGTCAAGGGGATCCGTTATCGCCGTATCCGTTCGTTTTGTATGTAGAAAGGCTGAGCCACCTCATTCTCGACGTTGTGGAGCAAGGAAGATGGAAACCCATCTGGTTATCGAGAGAGGGCCCTAGACTCACCCATCTACTTTTTACAGATGATCTTACGCTCTTTGTTGAGGCCTCAACAGAACAGATGAGAGTAGGTCTGAGCTGCCATGATATGTTTGCAAAGCGTCCGAACAAAGGGTGAGCATCCAAAAGTCCAAATTATATGTGTCTCCCAATGTTAGCAAGGAGTTACAAGATAGACTTCACAGTATGAGCGGCATTGAGGCTACAAAGAACTTGAGAAATTATCTTGTGATGCCTCTCATCCATGGCCGAATAAACAAGAATATGTTTGCGGGTCTTCTTGATAAGATCAATGGAAAGTTATGTGTGTGGAAACGTAGAAGGCTAAGCTTTGTAAGGAGGGTCACACTCACTAAGTCAACACGGTTGCGGACAAGATTGCAATGCACGGATACTTGGCCAAGCTGGACATCAATGCGATTCCCGAAGATGTTCAAGACCTCATCCTTAAGGATGCTTTAGGCCGATTAGTTTCTAGAAATTGATCCGTCTAATGTTTACCTTTGTATAAAAAAAACACATCAATAGAAATTTAAGAGTAGGTTTTCATTTCTTTTATTAATGACCATAAATCATCACTGTAAGCTTAATGTAATATAGATGTGATCAATGTATCAACTTTTTTTTATATCCTCGGGCAAGGTTACATATTAGCTTTGATTTCCTACACTAGATACCAATGTCATATGATTTAATGCAAACTAATAGGTTTTCGAATTTCAGGCTCCTTTGCTTATCGGCTGTGATGTGATAAGTATCACATCTGAAACTCTGGAAATTCACAAAAACAAAGAGGGTACACCTGCACAAATACAATCAACAAGTACTTGAGTAGAGTCATCATCCGGTTCTTGCTCTCCTACTGCTTGCATCTCTGAGTTAAAATCACTCAACATTCACATTTAGTATATACAATTCTTTAAAATTGTCACTGGTTACTCCTTCGTCTCCAAAAGACGATTACGAATCATGATTTTAGAAGTTAATATTTTTCTAACAACAGATTAGTGTTGAATTAAATTCATTATATAATTGTATATAAATCATTAATTCAAATAATTTCAATTAAGAAATGACACAAACATGAAGTCCTCACTGAATCTTCTACATAACTTAATAAATCAAATGGTAATTGACATGTGTAAGCTGATGCTGAATTTTCTCTTACAAATTTCTCATACATTTAAACCTTAAAAGTAGGGAGAGAAGGACATTTTCCATGATTCAAATGACAAAACCGACTACAAAGAATCGAAACCAAAAAAATATATATGAATGGATGCCGAAGGCAAAGATCAAGAAAACAAAGAAGACGAAAAAAAAAGAGTTAATAAAAAATATTTTTTACTTGCAATGTAAATTTCGTTTTACATTCATAATTTCATGCCTGTTTAACTTTATAAAAAAGAAATATGTAAAAGTATTGGGTCAATTAGGTAAGTAGGCTTTTTTAAGAATATGTAATAGTAACTAGGCTTTTTTATTTTTATTAAGTAAATGTACCCCTATTCAATTTTTTTACTGTGAAACCTACCAAATTCAATCCTCCTTCTCCGCCTCTTCGGCTCTTCCCCTCAACTCCTCCCTCCTCTTCGAGATCTGGATCTCGATACTCAGCCTCTTTCCCTCAACTCCTCCCTCCTCTTCCAAATTTCTTCACCACTCTTTCACCTTCGCCGCCGACGGGAACTCCATTAACAACAACGACGATAACGCTATTGTCTCATTCGCCCCTCTTTTGATCCCGAAAACCCAAACCCTATTTCATTCTCAGGTTGTAGTGTCTCCTTTTTCTTACCAGAAGTTCGAATGTCATCTTGGCAGTAGATGTGTCGATTTACAACCCAAACAAGGTCAGATTCAAGTACCATTCAGGTAAGTATTGAAGGATTTTAAGGTTAATTGATTATATATGTATGATCGAAGGGTTGAGGACGCGGACAGTGCAGATCTTATAAACAACGTGAGTCAGATTCTTGTGTGTTTGCCTCACTGGTTCCGTGGAATATGAAGAGAAGAGATTGATGAACATTGTTCGTCGTGGCGCCCTAACCACTTTGGATGAGCAGATGGTGTATGAAAACCACACGGATGAGTCTTCGGGGCAGATTGGAGCGAGGTTGAGGCCAAGGCTGCTGCTAGGAAGATTTTCCGCAATGTTGCCAGGCCTTGGTGTAGGTGAGTTAATCGTCTTGAGTATTAGTATATATATGGTGTGGTGGTAATTTAGTATAACAAACATCAATTGAGTTGTGTGAATTGGAAAAGGAGGTTGAGGTGGAAGAACTACTTGAGACATGATATCAAGCATTGAAGCATGTCAAAGATGAAGAAGATCTCCTCTTTAGTGTGCTAACCTGTTTGAATAACAATTATGTTGCAAATTGTGCTGCATTGATTTGTGGAGTGAAACCTTAAATTTTTTAAATTCTAGTATGTAATTTTGATAGTAAAAAATTCTGGTATATTAAATTCTAGTATGAAATTTCTGGTAGGAACTTTTTCGTATGATAATTTCTGGTATATTAAATTTCTGGTATGAAATTTCTGGTAGGAACTTTTCATATGATAATTTCTTGTATGAAATTTCTGGTATGAACTTTTCGTATGATAATTTCTGGTATGAAATTTCTGGTATGAACTTTTTGAAATTTATGGTATGAAATTTCTGATATGAAATTTCTGGTATAAAAATTCTGGTATGAGAAATTTTGGTATGAGAAATTCTGGTATGATAAATTCTGGTATGAGAAATTTAGTCCAAAAAATAAAATAAAAATAATTTAAAAAAAAAAGGTAAGAAAAATAATAAATAAAAAAAAACAAATTCAGTATTTAAAAATTAAAACTTATACTTATATAACAAATATCATTTATTCATTTTTTTTCTAAATAGAAGGATTAATAATTTTTATCTACTATTAAATGAAAGCGGTAAAAAATTTAGGGTACACTTTCTTAAACAAAAACTCAAAAAAAAACCTAGTATGTCAAATTATCCCAAAAGTATTTGTATTTAACTATAATTTAATTATCTATTGCGATCTATACTAAAAAAAACAAGACTCCAACCCCAAAACTTATATAAATTACCATTGATTACTATTTTTATCCATTAAAAATCCTAAACAAGCAAATTCACCACTCGAAAACTCTCAGAAATACACGCAAGCGCGTTTCAACTAGTATTATCAAAAAAATTAAGTTAAATGATCTAGTGATTTCATGTGCTCAATAAGTTCCGGCTACTAATATGGTTAACCAGCGGTTCTCAAACGGAACCTGTAGATGTAGAGTACAGGCCACTCATCCACCTACCCTTAACCAGCTCACATCTTCCCCGCCTACTCATCTTCTTTTCAATCTATTTAAACGCTTTCTCACTCCCTGCCATTTTGCTATTCTTCTCTCAATCTTTTCCGACTCTTGTAACTTCTCCCGTACAGGTCAGATTTCAAATTACATGCTTGTGATTCGATTCACTTCCAGTTTTCGGTCTTCTTACACTCGACTTCCTGAATTCCTATCTTATTTCTCGTCTTCATGCTTCGATCTTGTGTTTATGTGATTTTCGATATGTTGAGCTTAAGTAGTTAGGTGTTTGGTGGACTGTATACTATTATATTAGTTGAAACTTAACTCGAATTAGATCTGTGGTTTTGTGGTTGGTTGAAGTTAGCTGCCAACATTTATAGCTGGACCACTGATATGTCGTTGCTTTGTTAGCTGCTTCCTTTTCGCAATGTCAATTTCAATTGCGTCTGTGATAGAGATCGACTGACCAGCAAACAGCATTTGCTTAATTAGTAAATCAGTTATACACATTTTTATCGATTATTATCCATGCCTAGATTGCTTTTGTTTGATGCTATGGCTCGAGTACTTTAACTGCTAGTGGTTCTGCTCACAGGCCTCTTTAAGTCTGAACCATGGCGACTGGACAACTGTTTTCCAAGAGCACACAAGCGTTGTTCTATAACTACAAACAGCTTCCCATCCAGCGGATGCTTGATTTTGACTTCCTTTGTGGTATGCGAAGATGTGAACCATAATTCGCCTTCTTATCGTTTTCACACATGACTGTATTTCTAGTTTAGCTTGGTAGTTTTTGGCCAAATTGGCGATTCTAATTATTTGTTTTAACTGTTATGTGCGTATTTATTAATTTCTAGGGAGGGAGACACCATCTGTTGCTGGAATAATCAGCCCGGGTTCTGATGGATTTCAGAAACTATTTTTTGGTCAGGAAGAAATTGCCATCCCTGTCCACCCTACGTATGTATTCTTCATCCACTACTAGCACAGTAGCACTTTAGAGTTTTCATACTCCACAGTTTGGATGAATTGTTGGATGTCAATCAGCTCATTTATTGTTTTTTCTTTGGTAGTTTGTTACCATAGTTACTAACTCCACAGTTGCTGTCATCATAGATAATGTTAAGTAAACTGAACCACTTCACCGTGAAGGGCAGGCAGCCTTAAAAAAAGCTGATTATATATGAAGTGTATTGAAAATGGCATGGTCATCATATACCAAATTAAACTTTACCTATACTGTTACATGTGGAAAATTTCTTGTTTAACAAGACCAACTGATCATGTTTAGGTTGTATGGAAAGGGACTTGATAATGCCTCACTGGAGAGAGAACAATTTTCGGGGTTTCAAAGAAGCTGCATAGACTTAGTTTTCCTTCCTCTGTACTATGTTTTAGCCTATTGATTCATGTCTAAATGGACAACCGCAGTTAGAGTGCTCCGGTTGGTTTGAAAATTTTAATCGGTCTGTAGAGCATATGATTTGGTGTCGATTGAGGGTGGTTGTTTAGATTATCTAATTTCACTTGGTAAATGAATAGTTAGTTTTTCTTTGGCTGGAGCAGCGTGTATTTGTATAGTAAAATAGTTTTAGATATACATTGATTACACGAGGGCGACAAAATTTTCAAAAATGTCTATTGATCCACTAGATAAAGCCTTTAAGGATATTAAATAGGTGAAGTTGGTTAATTGATTGGTAAATTGACCTTGCATAATGCTATCTTATGGTGGATTTGGTAAAATTCGTGTAGTCAACAAGGATCTTATTCTTAGATGATTATGTCTAAATCTCAATATTCTCAGTGTTGTCGAGTCATTTGTTTGACCCATGCTTATATGTTATTGCTTCATAGATCAAAATGGCATTGTGTGTGCTTTCTCATATACCAAAATGCATTATGTTTGATTGGTGTCTCAACTTGATCATGACCCCACTAGCAACTACAATGCAAATTCATTTAAGCATTTAGCTCATCTGTGCATACAGTTCATCTTTCTTTCCTTATCCTGGTCACCTAAAGTCATATGTGGTTCTCAATTTAGTTTTTCATCATTGAGTTGCTACTTAGTTACCTTCATCAGTAGCTGAGCTGTGTCAGCGGTTACTACATTTGCTGACTATTGTCTGAACTTTTGCAGCATTGAAGGAGCCTGTGCTGCTCATGCTACTGCTGATGTTTTTATCAATTTTGCATCATTTAGAAGGTGAAATATCACTCACTCACCGTGATACATTGAAAAGTTTATCGGTTACCTAAAAGTCTTATCAAATGTATTGTTCTGCTAAACTTTGTTTTGAAAATGCAGCGCTGCTGCCTCTTCAATGGCTGCTCTGAAGCAGCCAACAATCAGAGTTGTTGCAATTATAGCAGAAGGTGTTCCTGAGGCAGACACCAAGCAATTGATTGCATATGCACGGGCAAATAACAAGGTAGACCTGTGGAGCTTAATGAATTTCCATGCTAACAGATCATTTCAAATGAGTTGACCTTATATATCCAAACAACAATTATAGGAGAAATTATTCAGCTTATTTGTATTTTTTGTGAAGGTTGTTCTTGGTCCAGCTACTGTAGGAGGCATTCAGGCTGGTGCTTTCAGAATTGGTGACACTGCTGGGACAATTGATAATATCATTCAAAGCAAGCTTTACAGGCCTGGATCAGTTGGATTTGTTTCTAAATCTGTATGCAGTTTTTTCACTTTCTTTAAGTTCTTGTTCTTCCTTTTGGATTGTAAAATTTGTCTGCCTGAAATATTTGAGTGGATACCCTACTTTTATATTAATGTTTCCAATCCCTGCAGGGTGGAATGTCAAATGAGTTGTACAACACAATTGCACGTGTCACTGATGGGATTTATGAAGGTAGTCAGATGCCCTTATTTTCTGTCATCCATCTCATTGAATATGGCATGCATGTTAGTTTTTAACAAGGCTAATGGTGGTGTTTGAATGCCTCAGGTATTGCTATTGGAGGAGATGTGTTCCCAGGCTCAACTCTCTCGGATCACGTTCTACGATTTAACAACATCCCTCAGGTATCTTTGCAAATCCAAGATTATCATCCACTAACCTAACATATTGCTAGAGGAAGAATCAAAGTTCTAGCATAGCATATTTCTCTGGGAACTATATGTATTTTAAGAAATGATTAGCAGAGCGAAGTGATGGAGTTTACCAAATTATTGCTAATTACTCATCATACTTGCTATGCACTCTGATTTTTACTCACTGATTCCTTAGTGTATAAATTCCTGATTTTCTATAAATTTATCAGATAACACATACGTGTTTAATGACTGTTTTTACACATTGGACTGCTTTTTTGTAACTTTTTTTTTATGCCGTACAGAAGTGCCAAGATTTCTCTTTCTGTGTACGTTGCAAATATAATCCATACAAGAAATGGATCCATTAATCCATGTGAACTTTGTCTGATCTTTAGCTTGCATGAAGCATGCCTATTTTTGGATCTCTTGTCATACTACTTGAAAATTTTCATTCTAAGATTGATGGTATATCTAATTAGTAAATTTTTAATGAGAAGTTGTGTTGTTCCTGAATGGGCTAGCCGTTGGTAGGTAGTTATTCCTGGATTAAATTATAACTATTTCTACTGCATCTTGTCTACATGATAACTTGTCTGATGTCTCTTATTCTTATACTTGTCACGCTTCCTGTCTTCCATTCCTTATCTTTATCATTTAAACTGCTTTAGGTGAAAATGGTGGTTGTTCTCGGAGAACTTGGTGGGAGGGATGAGTACTCCCTTGTTGAAGCCCTGAAGCATGGAAAAATCAACAAGCCAGTGGTTGCTTGGGTTAGCGGAACTTGTGCTCGGCTCTTCAAATCAGAAGTGCAATTTGGGCATGCAGTAAGTAGCTGCGCTGAGTTACTTTAACCTTCTAATTACTAAATAGTTATGAATACTTATTACTCATGTTTCACTCAATTTGCAATAGGGGGCAAAAAGTGGGGGCGAAATGGAATCTGCACAAGGTAAAAATCAAGCATTGAAGGAAGCCGGAGCAATTGTTCCCACTTCTTATGAAGCCTTCGAAAGTGCCATCAAAGAGACATTTGAAAAATTGGTATTTTCTTCATTGATTTTCTTGTACAGCTTTTCTGTTGGTTTCCTTCATGCTTTACTAATATGTATTGGACCTGTGCCAGGTTGAAGCAGGGAAAATCACCCCTGTGAAAGAAATTACGCCACCACAGATCCCTGAGGATCTTAACTCGGCAATCAAAAGTGGAAAAGTCCGTGCTCCAACTCATATCATATCAACCATCTCCGATGATAGAGGTGAAATAGATTCTTCCCTTTCTTTCCAAGATTAAGTTGTTCCACTGTGAGAAAGTTCAGCATAACATTTCTAAATTTTTCCTTTTGTTTCCCCTTCAATTTAAGGTGAGGAGCCTTGCTATGGCGGTGTTCCCATGTCATCCATTGTTGAGAAAGGATATGGTGTCGGTGACGTTATATCTCTACTATGGTTCAAGCGCAGTCTTCCTCGTTATTGTACACAATTTATTGAGGTTGGTTTCTGATGTCTTCGTGTTCTTGTGTTGGCTGTCCTTTTTGTTATTTCACTTGAATGATAATATTACTGGCTATTCCTGTATTGTGATATTTAATCTGTTCTCCCCCATTAGATTTCTCTTTCAGAAGCTAAATCATACATTTGGATTTTCATACTAAGTATTTATTATTGTAACAGATATGCATCATGTTGTGTGCCGACCACGGCCCTTGTGTATCTGGTGCTCACAACACGATAGTGACAGCAAGAGCAGGAAAGGACCTCGTGTCAAGTCTTGTCTCAGGTTTGCAAACTTCTACCATTTCTTGTCCAAATGTTTCTTCACATTACAAGCTTACTGTCCCATTATACCCTACTGACCTGCAAGATTTTCTATCTCAGGTTTGCTTACCATTGGCCCTCGATTTGGTGGGGCCATTGATGACGCTGCTCGATACTTCAAGGATGCTTATGATCGGGTGAGCTTTTGCATCCGATCAAGTCAATTTTATCCTTTATTTATTTTATTTTTTATTTCCCCTAAATATTAATCTGGTATTGTTCTGTTTGAATATCAGGGTCTTACACCTTATGAGTTTGTCGAGAGCATGAAGAAGAAGGGCATTCGTGTCCCTGGAATTGGGCACAGGTGTGAACACTTCCTTGCATATTTTCTGTACCTATTTATCGAGATTAATTCAAACAAAGTAAACACCAAGAGTACAGCTCTACTCAAGGACGTCCATTGGTCCAAAACCGGACCGAAAGCTGAATCTTGGAACTCAGTGGACCGAGGACCGGACCTAATAAGCTCAAATTAGTCCAAAACGGTCCGGCCCCTGTTCTGGACCGAGAGAAAAAAAATTCTATTCCAAAACTTAACCCTTGCAATTGGTCACACCAAATAGACCAAACCATTCCTATCTTTAAAAAAATTTCAATCACACGTAAAATATCTCTTTTCATATTTTCTTTTGAAAAATCAGTCTAGATGGAAGTTTTGGTTGGGTCCAGGTCAAATCAGCTGAATCCATTTTTCAGTTCGGGCTGTGTATAACAACCCTAACCGTACTGAACAACTCAATTCTACCTTGAGACTTTTCTATGAGCCGAACTACTTGAGTTCTGAATTGGTTTGATCTTGTTCACTTTCTAAGCAAGCCGAGTATAAAAGACTTTTATGTTCAATTAAAATTTAGTCTGGTCTTTATTATAAACAAGCTAAGCATTAGTGTACCAAAGTCCGGCTCTAATAACAGCCTTAAGTGTACCGTATTCTTACTATGAAATGGTGTTTGATACTTTGCCACAGGATCAAGAGAGGAGACAACAGGGACAAGAGAGTAGAGCTGTTGCAGGAATTTGCAAGAACACATTTCCCTTCGGTTAAATACATGGAGTATGCCGTTCAGGTGGAAACCTACACACTATCAAAGGCAAACAACCTTGTTCTCAACGTTGATGGTGCCATTGGTTCCCTCTTCTTGGATCTCCTTGCCGGAAGTGGCATGTTCATAAAGCAAGAGATTGATGAGATTGTTGAAATCGGTTACCTCAACGGCCTCTTTGTCCTGGCACGATCAATTGGTCTGATCGGGTAAGTTAACCGCTTTCTCAAAACCTCTAGTACATTTTTTCATTTTTCTACACCACGTTTAGACCTGTTCACACCCAAGCAGCCCGTCCACCGGTAAAACGGGCGGGTACAAACAGAGGAAGAAGTCTGACCCGGTCGAAAAGCCCGGTCCGTCAAGCCCACCGGACTAGATCCGGACACCACTCTAAGCCCGATCGGGTTGGAAAGCCCGTCCGGGTAAAAAATAAAAATATATATTATATTGTATATATCATAAATACTAAATATAAATATAAAATATTTAGTATAATTATAATAAATTAGTATATTTTAAATAAAATATTTAAAATATAATTTTTGTAAATCATATTAAAAACATTTATTAAAAAAAGTACCCTTAGGCCCGGCCGGCGGTCAAGTACGACAGCTATTTCAGGCCTGGTAGCCGGGATCGACCTGACCCAGATCCGGATAAACGGGGTTAATACTTTATAAAGTCCAACTTAAGTCGATATGAACAGGTCTAACCACATTCATTATAGAGCGAAAACCATATAAGTTTGGTGATTTATTTCTCTTGTTTTCAATTAATTTTAGTATTGAATTAATCGTTGGGCTCTGACTAACGCGCACGTGGCTATGACTTGTACTTTTAGGCACACTTTTGACCAGAAGAGGTTAAAGCAGCCACTCTACCGTCACCCATGGGAAGATGTCCTGTACACCAAGTGATGATCTTGACCATAGCAGGCTAACTCGATGTGCTTTCGACAAGCATTTCTCATTTCCATACCAGCCTTGCAATCTGCACGTTGTTGAGATGTTTGCTAGGATAGTGTTGTTGTTAACTCATATCGTCGTGTCATTTTACAAAATTTGTAACTTCATATTTGTGATCATAATAAACATCAATTCATGTGACACGATGGTGCGTCGTTACTTGTTATTCCAAGGAAAATTTGGATTATGTTGTGGAGTATACGGCAAATCTTGTGCTAAAGTTTCTTTTTGATGAGTATTTGGATATGGGTTGGTGAAGTCTTCTATCAAACTGTGTTGTCACTTTTCGATTTTGTGGTAGTATTGGATAATATCACAAGACTGGTATGATGTTATTATCAACTACTAAAAGCATTGAATTAAGCCTTATTATTCAAATTGATAAAGTTTAGATTTAATAATTGATTGTTAAACATATATTCAATGTTCAAATTAACTAAGCAGACGTCACTTTCATACTATTACTTAATTTTATAATTTAGAATATTGGATCTCATATATATGTACTCTGTCAAAGTAAGATGGGTTAATGGGGCTATGACTGTCAAAATAAGATGTGTTAAATGGGACCATAGGAGGTTTCGATAAACCAGTTTTTTGAGTACGGAGTGATATAATGTATGCTGGTAAAAAAAAAAATTTTGAGCATAAGTTGGTAAAATATGAACGATAAATTAATAAAATATAAAATAAATATTTATTTTTTGTAAAATGAGCCCAAAATAAATTGTTAGCACAAATTATGAGGCAAAGGATATTTTAGTAGAAAATTATTTTTGTAAAAAAAAAAAATTTTCCTAGATTTTTATATAATTGTTATAATTTTAGTTCAATTTTTACATGCCAACTGTTCAAAGTTCTTTTTATTTATTTCACATAATTTCACTATTAGTTGATATCTATTTTCTATTATTCTCTAAGGTCTATGAAACACAAATTTTATTAGTAAATTTTAATTATAATATATGTTAGTGCAATTTTAAATACTATTAGTTCATAAAGAGTGAATAATTAGTTCAAACATTTTATATTATTAGTTTATGCTTTTATTTTTTTAGTATATTTTTCTTAATATTACGTATTTTTGAACTTAGTTCAAATTTTGTGTATTAAAATTGTGTCATGTTAGTTTAAATATCGTGTTTTTTTAGTTCAAACATGTACAAAAGGTGCATAAAAATATAACTAAAAAAAGCCAAAAATTACATGAACATGTAATAGAAAAAAAAATTAGAGCCAACACTATACAAATCTTGAACGAATTGAAATAAAATGTTGAACTTGCAAAATATTAGTTACAAACTTTTCTTGTAAAAATATTTGAACCATTAATACGAGTAATTTGAACTAATTATACAAATTTTTTTTGAATAAATTGTACAAAACTTCAAACTAAAAATCACCTATCGAAAAGAAAATTAATTTGTGTCAGCGAAATACACTCCGTACCTTAACCTATATGTATATTTATACTTATTATTATTTGTGTTTCTTACATGAATATTATTATAATACACTAAATTCAATGATTATGTACTCACCCAATTATTTTATTGAAAATTTAATGATCGGAATAGAGAAATATAGGCTAAAACTTCTAACTAGCTTATTTAGTTTTTTTTTTAAATTGAGAATCTAACCTTTAAATTTTCATCGTTTAGTTGTTGACCTTTTAATTTTCAAAAAACAATATTTTTAAAATATTTTTTGTACTTTCAACAATTGATGACATTATTGGTTAATAAAAATTTTGGGCGATAATTTTGAACCTTTTTTTTTTTCTCTCTTTCTAGGGTGAAAATAAAAGTAAAAAGTCGAAGTTAGTTGTTAATTTTTTAATATCAACCCGTTATTTATTAATTTTTTTTAACATGTAGAAAATAACACAATAATATTATGTTGTTTTAGTATTATCACGAGATAATTATAATATTGTAAAAGTTTTATAGGCTAATAATATAATTATTTTTTTCTTATTAATCATTACATCAACAAATATATTTTATCAATGGATAATATCAATTATATTTTTATTCTAGATTTTTTTTCTCACAATTACTCTGAATTAGCATGACATAAATTATTTCACTTTAATACTTGGTACTTGTAGTAATAGTAGATCACGATTTAATATATAAAATTTCCTAATAGCGTTAAAATATCAGGAGGGTCAAGTTTGTTTTTTGAAGTGATGGGGGGTCAAGTTAAAATTTATTTACCACACACTATTTTGGCAGATAGCACGGTAAATCGGCATAAAAGAAATAAAAAATCTTAAAAGCATGAAAACAACATGTCAAGTATGTCCCCATCCTTGATCCCTGAGCATAGCGGTCCAGGCAGCCCCCACCTCCCCCACGTGACTCACACACTTTCTTCACGTGGGCTTACCTTTCTATCCATTATTAACGGCCACATTATCAATTACTCCGTACTCTTCTTTTTTACCTTTTTTTCTCTTCCTCTATTTGTACTACCAAACTTTACTCATGCGTTGGATTTAAGTCGGGATATTTTTGGCATCAAATCTTCAGATTTCAATTAAAGTTGTGTGAATTTGACATTTGTATTTTAAAATTATTTTTTTAATAAATAAATCATTTTTTAGCATGAATTATGGGTTTAAATTGTTTCTAATTGCATTTTCTATCATTTTCATATAAGTTTATTTTAAGCTTGTTATTTTTGCTTGTTGCTAAAATAGTAGTCAAGCTATAGTTACGAGTAATAGGTCAATAGTATAAAAAGCACTATAAAAAAAAGAGATTCTACACCGTGAAAAAAGAATAATAATGGTGCTCTCGGGATATTAGATACTAGTGCATTATATAACGACAACTCTTGATGTCGACTTGACATTTTTCATTCACAATAAATGCGATAAATGAATTATATATGATATTTGATGACCTACTTTGATGCTCTAATTTTAGATTTAAATTTATCTATAATTTTGATGTATAATAATGTTAAAGGTGTGGTATAGTGTTTTCACCAACTTTTTATCTATTTAACAAGTTGTATCTTACACCTTTATTAATAAAAATTATACCCGAAATATAATATTCCAAAGCTATAACTATAAGTTAAAATTTAATGTTGGAAATTATATCTAAAAGGTAATATTTAGATGGAAAAAGTAAGTATGACAAACAAAATATCAGTTCCATCTAATTTTCTGCATTTGTTAGGTTCAAAACAATAAAAAAAAATTCAAAATAAGGTATTATTTTCATTTTTTATGATACAATATACAACTAATTCAACAACAAACAATTAAAAACTCACCCTTAATATAGGTTATAATGTACTCATGTTGCACAAACCCCACACAAATTTCAAAATGTAATGTTTTTAAATCATTTACTTTTGTAAAACTAATAACTAAATATGCTTGCTTCATGGCTAGTTTTAATAAAAAAAAAAAAGGTAAATTTGGATGGTAT
>BSUD01000008.1:125290569-125384450 GCA_033239045.1 Fagopyrum esculentum | reverse complement strand
ATATATATATATATATATATATATATATATATATATATATATATATATATATATATATATATGAATGAATAACTTAGAATTTGTAATCCTTAAAATGTTAGTCAATTTAATTTATGAATAGTAGAAAATATAATCTAAAAAAGTCTAAAACTCAAAAATACTATTTAAAAACTGAAAAATTCATATACATAATTAGAAAAAGTCAAAAGTACGTAATACCATCAGAAAATTGATAAATCCTGAATATAATATTTATAAATTCATGGACAATTTCTATCATTTTAATATAAATTTATTTTAAGTTGGAATATTTGTTTATTAAATAAATCAATTCGTAATAATTTGTCTGATCAAATAAAATCAATTTGATACTTAATTATTGGAAGCAGTTTTTTCTTGAGTGGAGAAATTTATTTGTGATAAGCTCCAAAGTAGGGTACACTTCTTAATAATTACAAATATTATTTAGTTATGCTCATGTTATGCGTGAGATTAACGGTGTTTTAGAGATAAATTATGCTAGTTTATAATATTCTACAAAATTTATGGTTATGTGTCCAATTTTTTTTTTCCTTTCCATAAACTATTAAATTTTTTTTTATTTTTAGAAACGAATGAAATTTATTTTGAACCACCATATTATAAGTTTTGACTATTCTCTTATAAACTTAGAACTATTCTCATATAATTCATGAACTATTACTTTTTAATATATTATGTCAAATTATTTATAAATTACTCGTTTATATGTCATGAACTATTCTATTATAATTCATGAACTATCATTTTATAAGTCATGCACTATTCTTTATAAGTTTTGCATTATAAATTATTCTATTATAATTCATGAACTATCGTTTTATGAGTTATGAATTATTCCTTTATAAGTTTTGAACCATCATTTTCATTCGTTTTTGAAAAAAAATATATATTTTAGAACGCATGTCAACCACATATTCAATCACACAGCCTTATACAACTCTTAAAAAAAATTGTTTCAAAATAAAAAGAAAAGTTGTTATTTTTTTTTACAACAACTCAATAAACTCCACTATTTCGAACATCATCAAAGTTATTTTTAAAAAAATAAATCAACTATCTATTTTGTTTATAAAATAAGCTCAATCTACCGATAAACTGCAACTGCGATAAAAACATGTTTTTTATTAACGAATCTCAGGCACTTCAATATTTTTATGAAAAAGCTAAATGCACGAGGTTTGTTTTACTAGTGTAAAAAATAAATGTATTTCGATAGCGCTCAACAAGTAAAAATAAAAAATAAAAAAATTTGAGCGCCAGCGCCTTCCGAATGCGCTCAAACCTTTAATAAATAAAAAAAAAAGTAGGAAGGCGCTCAAATGTTTAATAAAAAAAATGGAAAAAATAAGAAAAAATAGGGTTTTGGGCGCCAGCGCCATGCGCCGGCGCTCAAAACCCTAATTTCCCCAAATTTTTGCCTGCTTTATTTTTATTTTAAGATTTAAGCGCCGTTGCAAAGCGCTCAGATCATTTGAGCGCCACCGCAAAGCTTTCCTATTTGGTACCAAATAATTTAAAAATTGTGTATATAACACGCCCCTTTTTTTAGTATGTTCGAATGATAGTTTTGTTTTAATTTATAAAATTTTAATCGAATAAACAGAGTCGATATCTTAATAAGTTTTCACATGTTTTATGTAATATAGATTTTAGAAGTTAAGTAAATACTGTAAATTTATTATACATATTAAAATTAAAATAGAGTCGAGAGAGTAATTTAAAACTTACATGTCAATTAATTGTGAATTTTACCAAATATTAGTTTAGGATCTGTGTCATGCACGGGTATTTTTATTACATATAAATAGAGTGAGAACAAATCCCGATATTGTCCTGTCTTGACCCCTTTTCGGAATTTCATAAAATAGCAATTTCGTCCCGTCAATAAAATTCAGAACGGAATGAACGTTAACTTCTTCATCTCGCTAGATATGTCCCGTTCACGGTAGCAATGCCCGCTTTGTGCACGGATATTCTTGATACATATACGTAAAATAAATTCGCATTACTAAGCAAGTTATATAAACATTTCAAAAAAGAAAAAGTTAATTTTAAAAATAATAATCTTATCATAACAATTTTATTATTCTTGTTGACAAAATATGATGGTTTTGGTAATTTGGTTGATAATGTTTTAAAAAAACAGTCTTAAAAATAAATAATTTTGAGGAGTGACGGTTTAGTATTATATGGTTTATTTGACATACATAGCTAATTCTGAGCATCTCATATCAGCAATCCGTAAACTACTTTAGTGTATATATATATATATATATATATATAACTAAATTTGTTTTTAATTCAAATCAAATATCAACTAATTTCTATAATTATTAATTTTATAGATCTCCTTTTAAATAAATCCTATTTTAGTTATATTGGAGTTTAAATTTGAATTTTTTTATAAATACTTTAAGGAATTAAGACATTACTTCGATTTTCTTATAAAGAATATATTTTAATAAAAGAGGGTACGACACATGTTAAACTAGTAGTATACATTAACGACAATTTTTATTATTTTAGCAGGTTTAAAAATCACTTTTATAACATATTAATAAGACATTGTTTTTTAATTTACAGAAATAAAATTACTTTATATTTGAATGAAAATACCTATCGTGTTTTGGACTATCATTTTGACCGAAATATCCTTATTATAATTAACTAGTTATTTTAATATTTGTATATTTTTATTAAATTAAAAACAATTAAATTAATTCATGAATAAAATTTGTTTATAAAGCAATAATTTAAACTTTATTAAATTAAATTGTTAAGTCAACAACCTTGATAGGGTGAAATCTATAACCAAAAGTAATAAAAATAAAATTATATACATTTGTTCAGCATGATGAAAATAGGTATTATAAAGTGATTTTAAAAATATATATTCTTAAAAAATGATTAAAAAACATATTATAATAGGGGGTTTTCGGAAACCCAATTAATAACAATTGTTGAAAGGTATAGGAATTTCGATAAGTTTTTAATCGACTATTACTTGATTTGACTCTAATATATGAAATATTAGAAGTTAAGAACACATATCTATAATAATAAAGTTTTTTTTAATAATTTTTTTTTTAAAAAAATACATCTAAATGCCAATGACAATTCATTAAGTTATCTCTATAACCGGGTATTTTATCACTTTAGAACTTTTAATAGCCTTAAAATTAAACCTTTAGGGCCCGTTTGGTTTTAACTCCGGAATCGGAAACGGAATGAAAACGAATCAAGTCAATACGTATACTCTTATTCATTACTATTTTTGGAATCATTCCTTGTGTTTTGTAGTAATTGGATGAGAGTTTGATTACTTTTGATACCCTGTAGGGTAACAAAATGTGAGGAAGCAAGTGCATTTTTCATTAAATCATGGGGAATGATTCCATAAAATTTCATGAATATGAATATACATATGGACTAAATTCGTTTCCATTCTGTTTTCGTTTCGAAGTTGGAACCAAACGGGCCCTTAGTCTACATATGTTTTAGGGGATATTACGAAAAACTTTATTCATTGCCGTAACTATGCAATTAACATGTGTAATTTTGATTTTCACATTAGAGTTATGGCTACGCGTATGTTATGTGTAGTTGAAGCCAATCCCAATCGAATAGGAGCCGATTAACTATGTATGTAATTTTCATAGTTGTAGTTAACTTTAAAAAGAATATACTACGTGTGTAATTGTAGTTGTAGTTGAGTAGCAACAATCGATTTTTTAAAATGTACTACGAATACGTTGATCATATGTATAGGTGACAACAATATGACCGTTACAAAATGGTCATATATTTTTTGCTATATATCGTAGTACCCCAAATGCACGGTCGTGTCAATGTAAGTATATGGTGTAGCATCAAGGTAGAGATCCCAAGAGATTACATATATATATATATATATAGATACTGACTCGTATGTAAACAGCCCTTATCGTGTACAATGAGAACAAATAGTAGCCATTGGATCGTTATAATGGATGGTTGTGATTAAGCGAAAGTTTAATGAAAAAAAAAATAAAAATAAAAATTTAAACCTTCTTTTTGGAAGCAATAAGCGCGTGATAAACAAACCTCCCATAACTACCCAATATCAAAATTCCCTAAAATAAAATTCCTAAATCTTTTTAGGGTTATCTGTGTATTCCGCTTCTTTCTCCCGTGTTGTTCGTACTCAAGCATGGCATCGGTGCCGTCCTCTTCTTCCGGTATTCGCTGCCGTTTGTGGACCAGGTGTTGTTTTCCCCCTCCATTCTACAGTAGGTATTGTGTTCGCCGGTGTCGTGTTCTTCCTCCTAATCAAAATTTCACCGTCGTCTTCTTCTTCTACAGTCATTCGATTCCGACTACTGTATTATTTGGCTCGCCTTTCCCTGCCGTCACTCGAGGTAATGTTGATGAACTTTTTGTTTCATTGATTCCGATTAGGTTTTTGCGGTTTAAAGTAACGAAACCCCTAAATTTGTTACCGTATCGTCGTCTTCTACTTCTTCTTCCGGTATTCGGCGTCATTGGACTCGTTTGTGAAAGTTTAATCAAAATCCATTCTGTATTCGGTCCTGTGTGCGCCGGTATTCGGCGCCATTGGACTCGTCGGTGAAAGTTTAATCAAACTCCATTCTGTATTCGGTCCTGTGTGCGCCGGTATTCGGCGCCATTGGACTCGTCGGTGAAAGTTTAATCAAAATCCATTCTGTATTCGGTCCTGTGCGCCGGTATTCGGCGCTCTGCCTCTTAATCTCCTTTTCATTGTCGATTGCTACACAAAATAGGGTATTCTTCGACTAGCCGCAACCCTCCGTCACACGAGGTATTGTTGATATCAAATTAATTTTCTGGTTCATTGATTCCGATTATGATTTTCGGATTTTTGTTGTTGATTTTGAAGATTTGTTGCCGATTTTGGGTTGGTTGTCCATTTTTGTTGAATGTTCGTCATGCCTTGTCGAATGCGAGTTATGCTGCAGACATTATACACTTGCCTGTTCATATATGATTGGTGTTAATGGCTATTGGTTTTTATATTCGGTACGAAACTAGACAAATTGCTAAAAGAAAATCTATTTCTTTCTAATTTTTGCTTATACTATAACTGATCATGGATGAATGTTGCCAATTGAATGACTATTATAAAGTACTTGATGAATCATAGTCGATGGAAGCAGTGACTACAAAACTAATGTGCAAATTCGTGTTGAGCAGTAATGAGATATTGGCTATGCTTATGATATATTCATGATTATGATGAACTATATTCGTTATTGTTTGATTGTTGTGTTCAGAAAACATGAAGCTATCAGACAAGAAAGAACATATTAGAATTGGAAAAAGGAAGGCCGTTTGAGTTAAAGAATCGTCTGATGAGTCTAAAGATGAGATTATTGTGAGGAATTCAAGATCAAAAAGAAAATACGATAGACCTGCACTTTCGGATGGAAGCGATGATGACTTCGTAGATCTTGTTCCACATAGACAAGACCGTTTGGATATTTTAAGTGTTGTATGTTAAAGAGCACAACCTTTTAATCGCGTATGTAGGGATTAATGTGTTTGACACTCTTGTCTTTATTAATGTCAAATCTCTATGCTACAATGTCAATACTTTTTTGATATGTTGTTTCGGACAACACTTTTGCTACAGTTAGTATAACACATCAAGCATTGGAAGACGATATTTATCTAGTACGCAAACATTGTTTACCATGCATAATATGATGGGTTATTAAGTGTACTCATTACCGAATATGAAAGATATAATTTCAGAATATACATGGCATAGTTAATGAATACTTCATATATTGAGTGTTGTATGTTAAAGAGCACCGATAACCATACATAGGGAGACGAACTTTATCTTGTATGCAAACAACGATAACCATACAAAAATATGATAGATTAATAAGTGTTCTTTTCATCGAATATAAACGATATAAGTATGGAATATGAAGAATATAGTTGCCGAATATATTCGATATAAATTCTGGATATTGTAAAGTTAGTTAACCGGCTTCAGATAAACGAACTAAGTGCATTTGATCGAGGAAATATAACGAGTAACCGGCTTCGTTACCAAGCGGTACTAATTCAAGGAACTACCTAAAATAGTGGAAGAAGATTTTGTTATCCATATAAATTAATATCAATTAATTTGAAGATTTGTTATTTGTAACTACCTAAAATAGTGGAAGAAGATTTTATTGGGAATTATTAAAAATATAAAAAATTACCTTAATTGAGAGAGTGTATTACACATTCCAATCAAGAGAGTGGTTTGTATTTTTTATAGAATATTTAGGTAAAATTTCAGCCTTTGAATTAATCAGATCAAGGGCTACTATTCGTTCTCATTGAACACTATAAGGGTTGTTTACATGGGAGCCAGACTATATATATATATATATATATATATATATATATATATATATATATATATATATATATATATATCAATTTTTTGTTTCAAATTCAACTAGTAAAGAAAGAGTGTGTAAAATCAAAAAAAATGGGATGATCAATTGCTTGGGGTTTGTGCAATAACAAGTAGCAAGTAACCGCTAACAAATGTCAATAAAAAGAAAGCACTTGGAATTGGGGATATTCCTTCAAATCATAACTAGGTATATTTCATCATGTTATGTTTAATAAAGTATGAGAGTTTAAGTCACAAATACTAATGCGGCATGAAATAAGTATGCTTTGTCAAGGCATTTGACTTGTTTCAACTAATGAGTATCACATGATGTTTGTTATTTACTCATTAGTTGATAAACTTTTCTACAACTTATAACTATGTTAAACTATGCAGGCATCACATGATGTTTTCTATTTGCTTGTACATTCAACATAGATATAGTTTGGACATTCACATGACAAGTGTATTAGCCATCCTTTCGGCCCTAGCTAGTAACACTTAAGAAATATAGGCATAAAACATTGCACAATCATCTTCAAATTAATTATAGGTCTCATCTAAGATGATTAAGTGGTAAAACACTCATTCATGCTTGAAAATATACAATGTGCTATGAGAACAATCGAGTTATGACTAACCTAGCGTCCGACAGTCAAAATAAGATTAAGCATGCATATGATAATAGAAATGCATTTGATTCTCCATAAATTTCTAAACATAACATAGAGCATGATCATCCTAGCATGATTTGGAGTTTTCACCACAACCCTAGCAAGTGACTACTCAGTCATGACCGAAAATTCAAGATCAAAACTAGTAGAAATGGCAACATTATAATAAACTAGATTAAAAATATAAAAAAATATAGAAAAAAGAATGGAATGATTTCGACTTACCAACCAAATATATGGCCAAAACAAATTCCAAACAAGATATAGAGAAGAGATTTGTGAAAAACTTCAAGAACACTTCTACTATTCTAAGGCCAATCGGCTAACGCTTACAAAAAAAAGAGAATTTAGATTATTATTTTGTGTCTTGAATGATATGAAATACAAGCAGTCATGCCCTCTATTTATAGGATAAATTCGTGGTCCCCAATTCTAAAATAATCTATAGAATCTCACACATTAAGTGTGAGTTAGTTGCAAAAAGTGGTCCAAATAGGGTAGGAAGCGTCGAGTTTTGGGTTGTCTTAGGTCGAGTTGAAGGAGCTCCTTACGTCGAGTTTTTCCACCGCCTTAAGAGTTACATCTAGCTCGAGTTTTTGTGCTTCTTTGCTCGGTTTGTCGATTTCACTCTAGGTAATTGTAAACTTATCCTAAAAAGTGTTCTTTGTTCGAGTTTCTTCTCCTTCTTATGTCTAGTTTTTTGCTCACTCGACCTACGTTGATGCATGTTTTTCCTTTCCTAGGTTTTTTTTCTTCCTTAGTCGAGTTTTGTGTCTTCTTTGCTCGAGTTTCTGAGTAAACTCGACCTAGGCTGACATTTGCAACTTGATTTACTCTTAGCCGGGGTTTCCAAGTCTTCTTACCTAGAGTTTTTTGTAAACTCGAGGGCCCTTTTTTGGGTATTTGCTCTTCTTACTCCTTACTTTCCTTGCTTGCTTGCTTCCATAGCTCCGTGATGATAATGAGGGTATAATGAGTGCTCCTTAGATTGGTCCTTTGTGCTCCAATTTAAACCTAAATCATCTAAAATATGAAACACAAGGGGAGTAGACATTCTTTGACAACTTAAGTATAATCAAAGGTGTGAAATGTCTTATCCCATGCGAAACTAAGAAAAAACACATAAAGATAACATAAAAAAACATGTTATCACAATGCTCAACATAAATTCAAGATTGAAGATAGAAGCACGTGGACGATAACACAACAAGCATCATATTTTTTGCGTGATCGCAATTATAACACTGATTCTAGGACTCTTCCGGGGACAAACATTATTACTGACCTTATCTTGAGTCAACATATGTCAAGACATTGGTTGTGCATGCTTCCGTATGTCCTCGTGATGGACACAACCTACGTGACAAAACGAGTTAGTATCTTATTACACCATGATTAATGTTAATGGGTTTAATTTTTCAATTTGATTCATATTTTTGATAAGCTATTAGGTACACATTTCGTCATTGGAGGTGGTTGGATTCACTAGCACGGAGAAACATTTGCCGTGACATTAATTTTCATGTCAAGGGAAACTACGGATCACTATGATTGGACATTAAAGTGTGTTATGATGCTATGAGAGAATCGCCTACCAGACGTGTTTACGACAGACCGAGAACTAGCCCTCATTAACACCATCGAAAAGATCTTCCCAAATGCAAAACATATAATTTGCAACGTTCACTTGATATAAAACATTAAAAAAAATGGTTGATACAAGACACGTTTGTTTCTAAAACAAAATAAACAAGTACAAAGTACAACAAGGAATCAAGTGTCTATTTGGGCCATAATGTGCATGATCACGTTGTAAAGCGCGGAATAGAGGTGACACTACTGGAGAGAGTGTCCAGACAAGATATCAATCATACGATCAATCTGCTTTTCTTCTAGGATAATTGATGAGGACCCCTTTTAAGCTTGTGTAGCATCCCGGTCAAGATTTGGTTACGTTACACAATACATGTTCTTATGAGTTAAAATATCTAAATGAGAAACATATTTAAATTATAAACTCATACCAAGCCGAATCCGTAACGGGAGCAGGATGATATGGAATGGGAGGAACTTGTGATTGCATCCATCGTGACATACATGCGCGTACGTGGCTCGAACCAATCATACTAGTGCTCATCCACGTCCCAAGTTGAAACCACATGATCATGTTGTAAAATGTCATACATATGCTCGCATCAGGTCGCCTAATGGTGGAACCGAGTGAACGTCAACTTGTAACCCCTTTATTTGACCGTCTACAACTCTCCGACTCAATCAAATCTACGGTAGGAACACCCTACACTCGTCTAAACTACTTGAGGACTCTCTCCGGTATTTACGGTTCATATCGCTGAAAGTGCTCAATGATCCCTCTATAACGGGAAAGACATAGAGGATTAGAGGCTCCTTAATAAAATCGATTGATCCAAATGACGTGAAGACAACCTACAAAAAAAAAATCAAATATTAGTATGGAGCGAAAAATGTAAGACAACAAAATTTTTAAAAACTCAAATCTTACATTATCGGCTCTACAATGATCCGTTTAAATCTTGTGCCATTGGGCGCTCTCATCGCCCTACAAGCCACGTGGCATCATACCGGCCCATAATGCAAACCGACTTGACCCATCTCTATCGGGATCCGGATACGCAACCCCTCACAAATCCCGAAAGTAGTTCCATATCCAACACTAAACCCTAAATAGTTGGGATGTAATGAAATAAAAATCAAATATAACTAGTTTAAAATAGATTAAAAAGGAAACAATCCTAAATGTACATGGAACGGGATAGTGCATCCATCCATCTGTCCACAAGCGAACGAAAGACCTTACCTAATTTCCTACAAATATCATCTAGTATAGTCGAACCCTAGGATAACGTTCCGGTTCTCTTGTAATCCCTACGACATCAAGCAAATTATGCTTCACCCGGTTTATAGTTTTGTCCAAAAATAGGGTAAAATTATTAATATAAGTAAAGATACACTAGTGACATGCTCTGGAAAGAGGTCAACACGTCTCATATGTGTAATCCTCTCATCTAGCAAACTAAGTGTGATCTCTTCCTCTTTGATTTTTTTTACAATCACCGCCTGCCATATCAAACTTATCCTCAAACATAGCCATCAAAGTGTCATGACTCGGGGTACTTGTGATCATATCCCCTTATATAGGCAATCTTATATCTTCACGACGTCGTGCCGCGTGATCTTATCCCAGTTAAGTAAAGTGAAATTTGTTGGTCTCTTGATACAAACACTCCACAAAAGCCGATATCAAACTATTGTTGACAATTTGAATTTGAGGTTATTCAAGTCGATGAGTCCACTATGGCGAGCATAGCATAGCCATGTCCATGACTCATCCGTTGAAACCTATCAACTTCGGACCACCGAAAAAATATTGAAAAATGTCAATGGACCCGCAAAACACCCCTCTCAATGCCCTCACAATTGTCACTGACCACGTGTGTATTGTAGTGCTTTATGGTACCGATAATCAAAGGTCCGAAGCTTCGGCCTCCCTTTTTAGGACTTTGTCCTCCTCATCACGTGTCTCATCCTCTAAAATATCCCTGTCACCTAGGACCTCCTCCTCCAAAGTGTCCTTGTCCTCTAGGACCTCCCTCATCCTTATATCCTCCTCCAAAACCCCCTAATCTTGAACAATTGGATCGTCGAGGACCTCTTCATCATGCTCTCGTGTCTCATCACCCATCTTGGTAATAAGCACCCGAGGCTCATCAACATTAGGCTCGAGTGATGAAGGAGCAACAATAGAGCGGATACAACTACTTTGATCACACCCTGACGTAGTTACATGTATACTTCAAGAATTTCCGTCGAATTAAAAATGCATACATTCAACAAATAAGCATATAATATCAACATTCTATCATAAACAAGTTAATTTCAAAATAAACATACAATATCTGTATTCAAGCACCAACAAGTTCTTTTCAAAATAAACATATGATATCAACACTCACATATTCATATATAAAACAACATTACCACAAGTTTATTTCCAATTCAACTTCACCTCAAATTCATATTCAGATTCAACAAAATAAGAGACCCAAGATTCGTAATCAAAATTTTGCAAACCAAGAGAACGGAATTGAAATTTGGAAAAAATTAAAAAAATAAAATTACAAACCCAAGCTCATACCTGATTCATATTCAAATTTAAACCCAGAATTGCACAAATTCATAATCGAAATTACAAATCCAAAGAAGCAGATTCAAAGGAGAAACAAAGAGGTGCCTTTTGACGTTTTTTTGGCACTTGTCATCGCTGAAAATCTAGAGGATAGTCGTCAAAGAAGAAGGAAGCAATGTCGGAGAATAAGGAAGAAACGATGTGAAGAAGAAACTTGTCGGGAAAGAAGACGATGCTCATGTTGGAGAAGAAAGAAGCAACTACGGTAATGAAAGTCGCAGACGTAGTTTTCAATTATAAACTGCCCAACTACGCATCTAGAGTGCATAATTGTAGTTTTGTTTTGTTTTAACTAAGTGGACTACGCTTGTGGAGTGCGTAGTTGTAGTCCTTTTTTCTTCTGGAAAAATAGTTGCACTTGTAGGTTGTGTAGACATAATTAATCGGCTCCTAAGCGTTATTCTGAAACCATAGTGAGAAAATCAAACTACGAACCGATTTGCGTAGTTTAAGTGTTATTTAAAACTTTCGGACAATGCATTTAGAAAGACTGATGTTTAACATTACATAATTTTTTACCTGTGTTATTTTATGTACTATTTATATTTTTTTTATTGAAGATAAAAACAAATCATCAAGTATAATATTTATTCTTATGTGATTAATATATTTTACGTAGGTCGTTGACCTGTTGATATGTGTGTCGTTGACCTACTAGTATGTGCGTCGCTACAATATTGCATAAACTTTGCATGTATAAATTTTAATTTTGAGGGGAGTTATTAAAAATATATAAAAACTTATACAAGATCATATTGTACAACTAAGACAAATCATACAATTCTCCGCTTTTTAGCTAAGATCAAGTGTAATATTAGTTTTTATCATTTTAGTATATGATATAGGGTGAACACATGACGTGAAAGGAAGGTATTGATATATGTTGTCCCACTCCAGTGCCAGCTATTTTAAATGGGACAAGATCGGGACGGATCCAATCCCGCTTGCCCATTAATTTGTTTATTATGTTTAAATTTAGCATTTTATCCACAAAAATATATGTAAATATCAAACAAAATCCTAACCACATGTTCGGAACTTGCATGTTAGGCGTTTCACTATAGTGGTTTGGATGAAAAATTGACTTTGGGACAACGGATGAGTGAAGTTGAGAAGTGAAGTCAATGGGGCAACCAACAAAATTATAAACCCCAACAAATCTAAATGAAGTTGGGTCATTTGTCAATTTTGACTAACATGGTTTCTGGTTGAGTTTCTGGTATGGTTTTTGGTTGAGTTTCTGGTATGGTTTCTGGTTGAGTTTCTGGTATGCTTTTTGGTTGAACTTCTGGTTGAGTTTTTGGTGTGAGTTTTTAGTATGAGTTTCTGATATGGTTTTTGGTTGAGTTCTAGTATGATTTCTAGTTGAGTTTGTAGTATGAGTTTCTGCTATGGTTTCTGGTATGAGTTTGATATGAATTTCTAGTATGATTGATTGATGTGTTTTTGATATGAGTTTTTTGTATGGTTTCTATCGAGTAACCTAAGAAACAGATCCAACTTCATATATCAGAACAAGAACTTCATGTTTTCCTGCAACACAAATTAAAACTGATAAGCATCATGCATAAAAAAAATAAATGCTTATATGTGTAGTCTTATTGTATACATATGTGTATAAAAAAATATAAAAAAAATAGTTTGTCCATTGATTTTTAAAGCAAGTAAAAAGTTGTGCAAATACTTAATAACATGTGCAATTTAGTTTGATGCATCAATAAGTGATTCATGCACTCATTAATATAGAACATATTTGGTCTCACCTCACACGAATTATATGAACCCTAGTTTTGATGAAGGATCATCTAAGGATCCATTAAGAGGTCCATTGACAAAATCACAAACAAAGAAGTGAGGAAAAGAGAGGCATGATTTGGAGCTATCTAATGAAGAAGGAGATTGGCCATGAAACTGTCGATATAGCCTAAGCTTCGAACCATCTTACTAGTCCAATCCACGAATTCTCAAGGATGAGAGTTGGTCCTTACCACGTGCAACTCAACTCAAGCTGAAGGAGAAGAGGCATCCAACTCAACCCAAGAAATATTATTTGAATAAAAGACATGTGAGTCCTATTTTGTTCGGCTACTTATTTTTTTTATGATGTTTTAACTAATTTTATCAGTTGATACTTTATTGTTTTCATAATATCATTAGACTTATTTAAACCTTGTTTAGACATCATTATTGGCCGACAATACAAAATAGGGTGAGTTTTTAACTAACATATTTAAAATATTAAACTGAAACGCTAACCACCAACTTTTCAGGTTTTGGGGGAGTTTGACACAATTGACGTTCGTTTAACTTGACTTTCTTACTTGTGTCATCCTCGATTGAGTTTGATGTTTCAAGCATTCACAATCCTCCTTCTCGTGCCTCATAGACGTGGTGAGATTGTAAGGAAAGATTAGTTGATCATTTAACTTTGGTTTTGGATTGTTTGCAATCAAAATTCTATTAGTGTGTCAATTGAGTATTCATCTATCCAGTTTTAATTTTCACATTTTCTTATTTCATCTTATTCGCTTTATTGTTTGTATTGTTACGTTGTTGGTGTCGGATACCGAGCCATGTACAACTAACCTTATATAAGTTGACTCTAATACAAATCACGTGGATCAAATTTCTAAGTTAAAAATAAGGCATATCAAAATTTTTAAAATAAAAAAGAAAATTTGATTAGATTTTAATTTAAGTAAAATTGTTGATTTTTAGTTAAAAGTATGCTATTTTTGTCATGCATATGATGCATTTGGGGACTACAAATTTGTTTTTACAAGCGAAGAAAAAAAAAAAAATCTGGCTCGTCGTCTTGAGGAGGAATTGAGGGGCCGGGAAAGCAAGACCGCCAATCAAATTCTCCCATGATTCTCCTCTCCTTCTTTTCTTCCTTCCCCTCTCTATTCTCATCATCTCAATTCTCACACACTTCCTTCCCCAAAATTCCCCTACACACGCCCACTCTCCACACCTTACAACCTCCCTACTTCCCCTTGCATGGCGGAATTAGGGTTTTCCTAGCTCATATCCACTCAATTGCCACTCCAGAGTGACCAATTCCTCTCCCTCAATGGCTTCCGGGAGCAGCAGTATGCAAATCCACTCTCTCGGCACCGCCACCGCCACCGCCACCGCACCTAACGCCGGAACTGGCAACCACCCTATCTCCAACCCCTCGGAGTCAGTAAGCAGGGCCATTGCTCAGTACACCGTCGATGCTCGGCTTCATGCTGTCTTCGAGCAGTCCGGCGAGTCTGGTAAGTCGTTTGATTACTCTCAGTCTGTGAAAACAACCACCACTGACCTTCAATCTGTTCCTGAGAGGCAAATCACCGCTTATCTCTCCCGGATTCAGCGTGGTGGCTTCATTCAGCCTTTTGGCTGCATGATCGCTGTCAGTGAGTCCAATCTTAGGGTTATTGCTTATAGCGAAAACTCCCGTGAAATGCTTGGTCTTAATCCTCATACTGTTCCTAGTCTCGAGAGGTCTGAGCTTCTTACCATAGGTACTGATGTCCGTTCCCTTTTTACCCCTTCTAGTGGACTTTTGCTTGAGAAGGCGTTTGCTGCTCGTGAAATTACCCTTCTTAACCCTGTTTGGATCCACTCTAGGGTTTCCGGGAAGCCATTTTATGCCATTTTACATAGAATTGATGTGGGAATTGTGATTGATTTAGAACCAGCCAGGACGGAGGATCCTGCGTTGTCGATTGCTGGTGCCGTACAGTCCCAGAAGCTGGCCGTCCGTGCAATTTCGCATTTGCAATCTTTGCCCGGTGGAGATATTAAGCTTCTTTGTGATACTGTGGTGGAGAGTGTGAGGGAGCTTACCGGTTATGACAGGGTTATGGTGTACAAGTTTCATGAAGATGAGCATGGTGAGGTTGCGGCTGAGAGCAAGAGGTCTGATTTGGAGCCTTACATTGGGTTGCATTACCCTGCCACTGATATTCCTCAAGCTTCGAGGTTTTTGTTCAAGCAGAACCGGGTTAGGATGATTGTGGACTGTCATGCTTCCCCTGTATCGGTGGTTCAGGATGAGCAGTTAATTCAGCCTCTTTGTTTGGTGGGTTCCACTCTCCGGGCTCCTCACGGGTGCCATTCCCAGTATATGTCTAATATGGGTTCGATTGCGTCCTTGGTCATGGCGGTTATTATCAATGGTAGTGACGAGGAGGCTGTTGGTGGTAGAAATTCAATGAGGTTGTGGGGTTTGGTTGTGTGTCATCACACGTCTCCTAGGTCCATCCCATTTCCCCTTCGATATGCTTGCGAGTTCTTAATGCAGGCCTTTGGATTGCAGCTGAACATGGAGCTCCAATTGGCGTCACAGATGTTGGAGAAACATGTCCTAAGGACTCAAACCCTTCTGTGTGACATGCTCCTTAGAGATTCACCCACTGGTATTGTCACCCAAAGCCCTTCTATTATGGACCTTGTTAGATGTGATGGTGCGGCTCTTTACTACCAAGGGAAGTACTATCCCCTTGGTGTAACCCCTACTGAAGCCCAGATTAAGGATATTGTTGACTGGCTATTGGCTTACCATGGGGACTCAACTGGTTTGAGTACGGACAGTTTGGGTGATGCAGGATACCCTGGGGCTGTTGCCCTCGGTGATGCTGTTTGTGGCATGGCTGTTGCGTATATCACCACAAGGGATTATCTTTTTTGGTTCCGATCTCACACGGCAAAAGAGATCAAGTGGGGAGGTGCAAAGCACCATCCTGAGGACAAAGATGACGGGCAGCGAATGCATCCACGTTCATCATTTAAAGCATTTCTGGAAGTCGTCAAAAGTCGGAGTTTGCCATGGGAAACTGCAGAGATGGATGCAATCCACTCTTTGCAGCTTATTCTGCGTGATTCCTTTAAGGATGCTGCAACCTCCTCCAATTCAAAGGCTGTGATACGTGTCCAGCCTGGGGAACTCGATTTGCAAGGAATGGATGAACTCAGTTCAGTAGCAAGAGAAATGGTGAGGTTGATAGAAACTGCTACAGCTCCTATCTTTGCCGTTGATATCAATGGCTGTGTAAATGGATGGAATGCAAAGGCTGCAGAATTGACAGGGCTCTCTGTGGAGGAAGCCATGGGGAAATCCTTGGTTCATGACCTTGTGTACAAGGAATCGGTTGAGACTGTTGAGAAACTGCTTGATCATGCTTTAAGAGGTAGTAATTTCCCTATTATGAACTCAACGTTTCTCGAAAATACAAGAGATTAAATAAATAGTGTTTAAGTTTATACAACCTTTTTCTTCCTTTTTTGGTGGAAACCAAAGTTCATCTGATTCAGTGTGAATATTTAATCTCATGATCCAGGCTAATGTTAATTGTAATAGGATGTAGGGAAGTTAGAAAAGGTAGACTAGTTGGAGTCTTTGACATGTGGATGAAATAGATGGTTACAGATGCTCTGGAAGGAAATTTATCCTAAAGACATATATAACTTCAGCGAAGGGTGTTCTAATGCCTTGAAATATTCTAAATTTAGATGTGCATTATCTTTGCTTCTTATAGTCAATGACATGATATGCGCACTCCTCAAGAGAGGTGTTGGCTGGCATGGCTTTTATGTGCTACTTAGCTCACATGAGGAAGTCACCATCTCATTATAAGTCTAAATATAGGTTGCTATTCTTAATTGCTCAAACAACTTTTGTTTCTTTTTAGTCTCCCAAGTCAAATATCTTTGAACTTTGTTGAAACCCTCATTCTAGGAGGATTTATAGACCCTTCAGTAAATTGTGGTACCAGGGACCCACTGACTTTACTTTGCATTTACGCTTTAACTTATATATTCCCTTAAGGTTTTTGTCACTAGCTTAGATCATAACTAGAAAGTGTGGAAGCTTTATTGTATATTTCTTGTACTCAGATTGATTATTTAATTCCCATCTCTCTGTTGCAGGTGAAGAAGATAAGAATGTAGAGATTAAGTTGAGGACATTTAACACTGAGCAGAGTAACAATGCTGTTTATGTGGTGGTAAATGCCTGCTCCAGTAAAGATTTCACCAACAAAATAGTTGGAGTGTGCTTTGTTGGTCAGGATGTGACAGGCCAGAAAATTGTGATGGATAAATTCATTAATATACAGGGTGATTACAAAGCGATTGTTCATAGTCCAAATCCTTTAATTCCTCCTATATTTGCTTCAGACGAGAATACGTGCTGCACTGAGTGGAATGTAGCCATGGAAAAGTTGACTGGATGGGGGAGAGGGGACGTTATAGGGAAAATGTTGGTTGGAGAGGTTTTTGGTGGGTGCTGTCGACTCAAGGGTCCTGACTCTTTGACAAAATTCATGATTGTTTTGCACAGTGCAATTGGAGGGCTTGATAACGACCAGAACCCGTTTACTTTCTTCGACAGAAATGGGAAATTTGTTCAAGCTCTGTTGACTGCAAATAAGAGAACTAATTTGGATGGCCATGTTATTGGTGCGTTCTGCTTCTTGCAGATAGCTAGTCCTGAACTGCAACAAGCTCTGAAAGTCCAAAGACAGCAAGAGAAGATATGTTTCGAAAGGATGAAGAAATTGGCCTATCTTTGCCAAGAAATAAAGAATCCTTTGAATGGCATCCGGTTTACAAACTCTCTTTTGGAAACTACAGACCTAAGCGAGGATCAGAAGCAGTTTGTCCAGACAAATTCTGCTTGTGAGAAGCAAATGAGGATGATTTTAGGAGACATTCATCTAGAAAGGATAGAAGATGGGTAATTTCTATAAAGCCATTTTATAATTGACGTGAAATTTTTTTTGAAGATTAATCAATATCTATAAATTTATGGGATGCATGTGTTTTATGATATGAAATACAGGGTTGTTTGGGAAGGTAGAGGAAGGTGATAGACGATTTTTTTCCTTATACTCTGCTAATGACTCTCATACTCATTTGTTTTCCTTATTATTTTGATTGTAGTTTCCTTTGATCCATTATCCCCTCCTATATGGAATCAGTCATTACCCATTGTTGACTTTCTTTAATGAATTTAGCCCCGATTTACTGATACGCTACAAAATTTGTATTCCCTCCCCCTTGCCTATTCAACCAAATATCACCAAATACATTAAATTTAATCAGTTCTTATCAGGCTAATCTAGCATATATTTGCAATGCTCTAGTGCTAAATTGAGTCATTTCTTACAGCTTATGAACAACTGTCACAAAAGAACCAGATGACCATTGGTTCATTATTGTGTTTTGTAGATCAATAGCTTAAGAATTTGAAGAAATAGAGAGACTTATGTTGACATATTTCTTTTTGTTTGGACCTGTCAGTTTGCTCTGCAGTCGGCATCACTCATGTTTCTCATTCTTGTACTTAGGGCAATATTAGGAGAACACAAATGCTATTGAGAATTTTTTTTTGTCTGCGACTCTTATTAATATTAGGGGACATCTTGCAATCTCCCTTTCCCCCTTTTATTCATACTTCCTTTATCTTCCAGTTGAAGTATTTACTGGTATACATGCAGTAGTTATAGTTACTTATATGACTAATGATATTGTTTATTTTAGATCATTGGAGCTGGAAAAGGCTGAATTTTTGTTGGGAAGTGTCATCAATGCTGTTGTTAGTCAAGTGATGATATTGTTGAGGGAAAGAGGTTTGCAGTTGATCAGAGATATTCCTGAAGAAATAAAAACACTGGCTGTAGTAGGCGACCAAGCTAGAATTCAGCAAGTCTTGGCAGATTTCCTGTTAAATATGGTGCGTTATGCTCCATCTCCTGATGGTTGGGTGGAGATTCATGTACGGCCTTCGTTTAAAGAAGTCTCTGATGGATTAACTGCCTTGCAGATTGCATTCAGGTATGCTTGTCTCCGACTGGTTTTATATTCTACAAATTATTTGAATGCTTTATCTGTAACAGTGTGCATACTATTTCTATAGCATTGCTTAGTCCCTGTGAAAATCCTTTGTTTACCTGACCAATAATATATATAGCAGGAACCAGCATAGATGCTGGCATTATAGATGTTCTTTGTTTTTAAAGATCTGAAAGACAATCAGACAAACCACTAGATTTATCAAATGGCCTTGAATGAAACTATTGGGAGTTTACACGGGAACCTATAAATCTCAAAAAGCAATTAAAACTGAGCAGTGAGATGATGATAATTGACTATCGATAGTGTACATGGGAACCTATCTCCAAAATGATAATCGAATTTAGAGATTGAGATGATGATAGTTGACTATTAGTTCTTCATCTGTTTTGATTGTCATCTGCATGTTTGTTTCACTTTAATTGATTGTTGGTTGGAAGGTATTAAAGATCCCAGGAGAATGCTGCTTGGTAAAGTTAGATAAATAGTTCAGAGAGGTGTACTTCGCCAAGATCCCTACCTACTTCATAGACTTGTTACTAAAACGAGGAACTGGTATTGGTATATGGAGGCTGCCGGTGATTTATAAATGGCTAACTTGATTGGATTTGTTTTGGTTGGTTGGAAAGATATATGGCCTCTTGTGGTAGAAAGCAATATAATATGATTAGGCCTTAATTGAATTTGTTATAGTTTGTTGCCTCTTATCATGCAGGATTTGTTTGTCTTTCCTTTACTGTTTGTGCTCTTGCAGGATGGTCTGTCCGGGTGAGGGGCTTCCACCCGATTTGATCCAGGACATGTTTCACAGCAGCAGATGGGCGACACAAGAAGGCCTAGGTTTGAGCATGTGTCGTAAGATCCTCAAGCTTATGAATGGTGAGGTTCAATACATCAGAGAGTCCGAAAGATGTTACTTTGTCATCCTTCTTGAACTTCCCATGCCATAAAGAGTGTAACCATATCCAAGTTTCTGTGGTTCATCTCAGCATTTGTCTACGGATAATAACACTTAGTCGAAGACTTGAAGTTATAACCTAGATCATGTACATGGACCGACCGAAAAGTAGCCTCCAGGGTTTTCATCTGATACTGATGTATTAGGTGATCACTGTAAGAGAAACTCTGGGTGAAGCCAGCCAACCTCTTGCACATGTTTTTCAGCAGCTCATTGAGAGCTTGTACTCCGTACTCGTGTGCAATTAGTCAGGTTAGCTATCACCTGCTGTTCTTTAGCAGAATCCTTGGAAGCTAAGGTTGATCGGTTTTTTTTTTCCAGCAGAGGCTTTAGCCGCGAGAGGTCAAATAAGGTAAAATTCCTCGAAATACCTGTAAGATGTAATCTAAATCAAGTTGGATCATGTTGTACCATATAGACTTTGGGTATGGACTTGTCAATATTCCAGCTACTTGATTCGGGTTGTAACCCGAGCTGTTAGTTATCCTACTGGTTACTGTCGAATTGAGCTATAAGTTACAGAGGTCGTTGAATTAGTTTAACATGAGCAATTATTGAAATTTTTTATGTAGGAATGTGTGATTATCCGGTGTTGTATGTACACTCTTGTTATCTGTTAAGGGCTTTGGGAACATCTGAATTGCCTTGAGAAGGAGGCAAAACCTAGCCCTATGACTAACCCGTGCCTGGCTGACATAAAAACCATTGTATTCAAAAAGGTAGATTATTTGGAAGATTAAAGTTTCACAATAATTTCCTCTCGATAATTCATGTTAAAGTGGATGAAAAAAATGGGCAAAATAATCTCCCAAAATAATCTGTCGATAATCCCTGTCTCACCGCTTGCGGGCGGTTTTCCTGAATCGATTGGTTTCGGTTGAACCAAGCCAAAGACCGCAACATAACGATTCGGTTATCAGTTGAACTATTTCTAATTTTTGGCTCTCGGTTAAATATCTATTTTTCAGTACAAACCCAAATAATGGAAGAAAAAAAAGAACCAATCCTTCTCTGCTTGGGGGTTAGGGTTAAAAAGCATAAAATAACCCTTCCAAGAAGAGTTGTCTTGTTTGGATCTAGGCGGCCAACCATTTAGCAGAATGACTGAGCGAGGGTGACGGCAATGGCAACCGACGCTTCTCGAGCATTCTTCCGGCGTCCTACACGTCACCTTCTCTCCTTCGATTCTTACGAGTTACACCTTTGTTCATTTCCGCTTTGTGCATTTCCCAGTGCTCATCCACTTCTTCGTTTGGGACTGGATATCTCATATCTGGCTTTGTTCATTTCAAGACTAGATTTTAGGGCTTGGTTTTTCGTTTCAGGATTGGATTTGAGGATTTTTGGCCTTTCTACACTTCTCAGTCTTCTCCTTCTCTTACTTTGTTTATCGTGTTCGTGTATGTATTAGGATTTAGGATGAACACAATTATGCTTTTTCTGTTTTGTAAAGAAGGATATACGGGATTGTAATAAACAGATTTCGGTTTAATACTATTTCCCTTCAGTTTTGTGACGAAGGATCAACAATTCAACGTAGTTATGCACTTCTCGATCTTCTCCCTCTAGTTTCTCGATTTCAGTTTAACCTGAACAAAAAAAAAAAGTTTAAAACCGCAACTGAACCAATTTTTTTGGTTTAGGTTTTTACACTCTAGTCCAATTACTTAAGACCTTACGTTACAAATTATGAGCTCATTCGGTTGACGACTCCAAGAGATTATTCGAGATTAATAGCCTCGGGTTAAAAATTTGGAGTGTGTGGTTAAAAGGACTTATTAGATATGACGATTAAGGCCCTGTTTAGTCTATGGCTTTAGTGTTTATTTTATATTTGTGGTTGATTGTGGTATAAAATTGAAGTGTTTAGTTAGATTTTTAGGATTGTGGTTTGTGGTTTAGAATCAGTGTTGAACAGATTATTTTATAATCTGATGGAGCAAGGTTATGGGAGATTGTGGTTGCGTTTTTGTTTCAGTTTCCATATCTGCCCTAACTTGTGCACTCTTCTTTCTCCTTCATCGTCTTCTTCCTTGCTCTCCATAGCCATGGAAGATTGTCGAGTTTCTATTTCTTCCAAGTGATTATTCTCTTTAACTTGTTCTTTTCGGGCTCCTCAACAAAACGGATAAAATGGAACTGGATTGGTGAGCAATATATAACCTCTTTAGTTGGGAGGTGGTGGTCTGATTGGGAGACTGAAGCATTATGTCTGCTCGCTTTGTACATGATCGAAGACAAAGAAGAAGAAAAGGGGCGATGTCGTTTTGCAAGAGAGAAAATAATTAAATACGAAGAAATGGATGATCGAACATCGAAGCATCTTGATTTTAGGGTTTCCAATGTGGGCTTATTAGAAAGAGGTTTGGGTATGGAAAATGACTCTTAATGAGGGGTGCAACTGGAAGATTTTGATGATGAGATTTCTTCCAACTTGTGGGGACTGAAGCATAATTAAGGAGTCTGGAGATTGAATTGAAATTTCTTTATGGAGAGTAAAACGGGGTTACCATGTTTTAGATGGTCCTACAACTACAATTGTAGTAGGCGTCAAACTTAAGGTTGACGACGATCGGAGACTGACATATAGGAAGGGAAGAAGAGCCATCTATTTCAATTTTAGTTATATGTTGATATTTTATGTAAGGGTATGGGTAAATTGGTTTTTAATCAAAATAAACACTAATTTCCGAACCATTAACTAAACACGAATATAAAGTTTTTCTATAAACCACAAATTTGAGAAACACTCATTTACAATCACAATCGCAACAACGTATTTGTTTTTACTAAACACACCCTAAGACAGACACCTTAATTCCATTATTAACTTTTAATGGTAATTAGGACTTTTATTGTATGGTAATTTTCGTACAAACATTAAATTTTTGTCATAGGCACATATGGGTATTTGACCTATGCAATCGGCACAAAAACGACGACTACATAACCGATGATTTGCACTACCGGCGGTGCATGCCAACGCCTACACAACTGACGCTGCACTGTTTTCGGAACCTTTGATGAAATTCAAATTTGTTTTTCTACTAAGCTATTGATTAAACTTCAATCGGGTGATTTGAACCTATATGTATTAGTTCTTATCAATGATACTTTATATATTCTAGTATTTGTCGCCGATTTGCCGCAACTGAGAGGAGAAGATTGTCGTTGGATCTTTTATGCTAGGACGGAAGTTCAATATGCTTCCGGCCACTTGGACTGATGTTTCAATTTCACCATTGTTGATCTTCAAAAGGGAGGAGAAGAAAGAGAGTGTCGATGCTCTTCGATCGGGAGAAGAGAAGGAGAAAGAAATCGCCGTTGGATCTTATATGCTAGGATGGAAGTTTCGATTTCACTATTGTCGGTCTTCAAAATGGAGGAGAAGAAAAAGAGCACCGATGCTCTTCGATTGGGAGGAGAGGAAGAACCGCCTTGGGATCCTCTCGTTAGGTTACAAGAATACAATATTGGTGATTTTAGAAAAAGTTAAATGAAAGAATAAATGAAAAGTTTATAAGAGAATATTTAAATTAAAAAACTATAATAATTGAGGGAGGAGAGTAGTTTGTTTCCCCTCTGACTATTTTCGATGTCACCGGTAGCGACGCCGTCAAATCCGCCACCGACGATTTGCGCAAGCTGGATAGTCGTGCAGTCAAATCTCCAAAGATGGCTAATGACAATGATCCAGGCTGCAGGATCGGTAGAAGGAGAAGGAAACAGAGTTGCAATTGGCGGGGAAAGTCGGTGAAAGATCGGCGAGGAGGCGGGCGACATCTTTTATGGTAAGGGCGGTGGGAGAACTTTGAATCCTAGCCATAGATGCATCCCTCATTTAAATCGAAAGTAATCTGCAGATCCGGTAATTGAAATTTTTGATTGATTTGAACGATTGACTTGAGACTTGTTGTTTTGTTCGAGAGATACAAAGAAATAACTTGGGGTCATTTTCTATAATTTGAGCTTCAATTTTTTTTGGGGGGATGTTTGCTAATTGTTTGTCCCGAAGAGAAAATTGTCGTTGGAGATGAAAATTAGGGAGATTATGTTGCAATAAGAAAATTGGCTTGAGTATTGATGCGTGCTAATTGTGTGGCTGCTTAGGTTAGGTTATTTTTTTTCTTCCTCGTTGCAGGTTTTTTGGCCTATGAGCAGGCGAGACAGAAGATTAGGAGTTAAAAAGTTGAACTAACGTTAATGGATTTTCCAACCCTTGTCTATTTGGGGAGAGGATGATGGTGTTTTTAGTCTTGTGTAGACGTTGTTAGATTGTTCAAAGCATAAGCCTATTGTGAGGGTTGATGGCGACTCAAGGAATGAAGATGGTTTGGAGATGAACACTAATATCAAACAATGGCTTCGTAAGATTTTGGACGGGCATTTTACCGTTGTTGTTAAAGTTTTATACTCCTATGGAGTAGCTCCTTATATCGATGAGACTTTGAAGGCGTTGAAGACTATACACCCCTACAAGCCTCCTCCTATTAAGCCTTACACTACATTTCATGAACCACCCCTCGTTGCTGATGTAGATGTTCGCTCCAAAAACGATGCTTAGTTTTAAAATTTATATTTCTTGCAATAGATACCGAAAACTACTTAGCGAACCCAAATTGTATGGGTGATTTCATAGCAAGGTAAGTACTCCAAGGCTAAACACAAAAAAGATGAATTCGGTTTGCAATTTGATAACGAAATAGTATAAATCTAGAATAAGAAATGGGGCGAGAAGAGAGGGTTAGAAATTTCATATTTTGTTGAGTTTTTGGGTTGTTCTTGATCAAGGATCAAATAAAATAAACAAGTAAATCAAACTAAAACAAGCAAACAAGATGATGACAAATAATAAAAAAAAGGGATTCTAAAGTTTCAAGATCGTTAATTATGACAATGGATTCAAGCTGACTCCTAAATGACTTGGTTTGATTGCTAGAAGGTGAAATATTTCGTCAATGAGAATAATCACGTGGGAGGTCTCAAATTCCAATTCAAACTACCTATTGTCAGGTAAGTCTCAAGACAATAAGGACGGAAATTCAAATCGGTTTTCTCAACCTAAGGATTAAACCAACCCTTACCGGATAAGTCTCGGGTTTAGCAGACCTTATGCAGTAAACCGGCACATCTCATCCAATAGAGGGATTTTCACCTCTACTACCTAATGTTCATTTTTCATCAATATCCAAGGAAGAACATCAACGGGTAAGTCTCAATTTCAACTTAGTTTGCTAGTCCAAAAAATCTATAGCCTAGATTCAGCTCAATCAACATAGAATTTATGCAATTGTCAACCTAATCTAACATGCAAGCTAATCAATCATTATCCTTGTCATAACCACGATCTATTCACCCTAAAATCACAAGAAAACTAGCCAAATATATACTAATTAAAACAACAAATGAAAGGGAAGAACACATGCAGTTCATGATATAAAAAACACAAAGGGAAACAAATCAAACTTAGCTCTGGTTAATCTTGAAACAGTTGGAAGATTAAAATCCAGAAAACATCCACAATACTTGTCTCTTTGATTCAGCAAAATGAAGACAAATTTGGAATATAAAAAATCTCTAACAAGATGGGAGAAGAAAGAAAAAATGTAGAGGAAAGCTCTAAATGTCCAAAAGAAGACTAAAAAGGGACCATTGCAAAAGGCTTCCAACACCACTCTTATACACAAAGTCCAAAAAAGGAAAGGTCAGGCCTGAAAAGTTCTGAAAAGCTGTCAATCCTGCAGATATGGAGCAATATATCTCGCCCCTGCTGTAAATCTCGGGGCGAGATACAGGTACATTCGGGGTTGAGATTTGGAAATTGTCTATGTTTGTCTTTGATTTCTGTAAATCTCGGACTATCTGTCCAAAATATCAGGTCGGGATTGGGGTCGAGATTACTCTCGACTTCAGTATTCTCGCCTACGTTTATCTTTGAATTTCTGGTCGAGATTACTCTCGACTTCAATAATCTCGCTTGCGTTTTGTTAGCATGAAATATTGTGATATTTTAGGCACGTTTTATAATCGTATTTGATTCATATTGATAGTCTTTGATTAAGCTTTATGCATATATGAGCTAGTATTGCCTATATTGTCGATATGGATGTCTACACGAGTTCTATGTTGATTATAGGTGATTTGGAGCTATTTCCGAACGAAAACGAGCAAAGGGAAGTTGAGTTGAAGTACCTCCAGATTAAGGACACCTTTTGGAAGCAATTTGGAGTATTAGATTGAGGAATGCACGAATGAAGGCAAAAATCACGGTTTGACCCTAGATTACGGCCGTGGATTGTGATGCAGAATTCGATGTTCATTCCAGGGGATATTACGGCAGTGGAAGCTACCCGTATTTATTTCCACGCCTCAGAATTACGGTCGTGGAATCTTCCACGACCGTGATCTTGGCGAATCCTTTCGCCACGTTTCGAAGCCATGATCTTTTGAAGATTGGGCCGGGCCGACGTTTTGCCCTGCATTATAAAAAGGACGGATGAGGCAAGATTCCGTCACCTCGCCTTACCTCGCTACCTAGCTTACGACTTTTCAAACCCTAAGTTTAGCGGCAAGAACGCAAGCTTAGCAACACACAAACCTTCATTCTTGGAGGTGATTTTTGGGAGATCTCATTGAAGATCAAAGTTCGTGATTGGAGAATTGCTGTTAGCGATCTTCGCGTTGAGGAAGATCGAAGTTCTTGGAGGATTCCGCAAGAAAACTCCTCTTCTTGCTTAGGTTTGATTTAGGATCGGATTGACATCCCGTTTCCTTTCTTTCCTAAGATTGTGATTGATTATTCCGATTTGAATCTCTTGATAAACACTTGTTCTTGATTGTGATTTTTAGATCCAATTGAAAGATTATTGAAAGTTCTTGAAAGTTCCCATCTTTTATCTTACAAATCTTGAATTGATATCAAATGACTGTTATTGGCTAAAAACCCTTAACAATTCTAAGGTGAAGGGTTGATAGTTGTGGCTTAGATGATGATAGATCGATCGCATACAGATTAGACCCTGAGAGTTAGAGAATTGTCGCCGACAACCCTAAATTACGGGCTGTTCTTGAGTTCCACGGCCGTGGATTCTCAAGATCCAACCGTAATTTCCCTGAGTCTACGAGCCTGCTTTTACCTTGATCCAAAGTTAAAGATTCGCTTTAGCTTAGTTTAGATTTGTCTTTTCTAGGTGGTAGTGAAGCCTCAACAACCTCTACCTCGATTGTGAGCCTCAATAACCTCAATCGGATAAGTTAGTCTTGACCTTTAGATTATAGGTTTGGGTATTTGATATTAACCCTTGCCTTTAGAGCTTCTCTATATTGAGCCTCAACAACCTGTATAGGGAGTATCTTTTAGGTGAGTTACATAAGGTTTTTGGAACCTCAACCGTACGATTACCTTACATTAGTATATCTTTGCATATCTCTACTCTGTCTTTATATCATTAGTATATCTTGAATCTGTTGCCACAACTGAATGCCCGGATCTTTAGGATTGTTGTTTTCCCAATATTTGCAAAACTCCCATATTTGTTGCTTGATAACCTGAAATTGAATTTGTTCCCACCCAAATCCCTGTGTTCGATACTCTGGAATTCTTGCTTAGCTACCTCGATCCGTACACTGCGGGTTCGCTGCTTGATTCTAGTTTTATAAATTTAAAGCTTATTTGCACACACCTCTAGGGGCGACAAGTTTTTGGCGCCGTTGCCGGGGATTTGGTTTCGGCCGAATTCGGTAACCGGTTGTCAAGCTTGGGAGCTTGCTCTCGTTATTTGATTCTTCTTGAGTGCATGCGCAGGTCTAGGAACACCGAAGATCTCTTACCTCTTGACCAAGAGCTAGAGAAAACTTTAAGACAAAAACGCAAAGAGAAGAGGATGGCTCAAGAAAACGAAAACGATCTTCAAACTAAGTTAGCGGAGAAGGAAGCTCAACTCCGATGGAATGAGAATCTCCTCCAGGATGAGATGGATCGTCATCAAACTCAAGTTAACGGTCTACAAGACATGATCGTTCAAATGAAGATAAAGATGAGCGATCTTGAAGATAAGGTGGGAAAGAAGTCCTCGAGAAGAAGGACAAGGTCTAGAAGAAGAGGTAACTCATCCGCTGATGATAGTGATTCTTCCATGCCTGCGCTAGAAGAGATTGATCCCACGATCAATATAAATCCTTTCAACACACAAGGAGCTGCTAACCGCCGCATTCCACCTAGGAATGTGAGAGTCGAACGTGTGGATAATGAGCCAAGAACTCTTGGCCAGCGGATGGATCCAACACAACAACCACGCCGCTTAGGTGTGAACTTTGATGCTGAAGATGTACAAGGGTTTAGTTTCAACCCTCAAGTTATCACTCTTGTTCGCCAAAGTCAGTTTGGCGGTACAAGCGCTGAATCTCCACACCAACACTTGCAAAACTTTGAGTGCATGATGGAGACAATGAGACCAAAGAGCGCTACTACTAACAGCTATAAGCTCAAACCTTTCTTTTTCTCTTTGAAAGGGAAAGCGCTATCTTGGTACCAAGCTCTTCCTAGTGGAAAGCTAGAGACGTGGGAAGACCTCTCCGCAGAGTTTCTCACCAAGTTCTTCCCGCCCTCCAAAACGGCGGAACTTAGAGGTAAGATTAATGCTTTTTCTATGAGACCTAACGAAAGTTTGTTTCAATCTTGGGAAAGGTTTCAGGACTTGCTCTTGGATTGCCCTCATCATGGCATATCCAAGCTTGCCTTGCTGGAAATTTACTACAAGGGGCTGGATGCGGGAACGCAATTCAACCTTCAATCCCTCTCATGTGGAACGTTCATGGACATGAGAGAAGATGACGCTTGGGACTTCATTGAGAAGCAAGCAAGAGTCATAGAGAAGTATTCCCACCGGAAGGTGGAGGGAAATCGTGTGGAGCAAGGAGCGAAGCTCACACATGAAGCTCAAAATCAGATCTTCTCCCTCAACAATGAGATCAAAGAGTTGAAGGAGGCTATCAAGACCAACTTCCCAAAGCAGCAAGAGAAGGATGTTGGCTATTTGGGCAATAACAACGGCGGTGACAACACCAACCGCAACAACAATAACCGGAACAATAACCGGAACAACAATTGGAATGGAAACAACAACAACCGGAACAACAACAATTGGAACAACAATCGTGGTTCGAACAACAACAATTGGCGCTCCAATCAACAAAATTCCGGTAACTCCTATCCTTCCAATTCCAATTCACTAACTCCACCCTCTTCTTCCTCTACTCCTTTGAAAAGCCAGGGGCAATCATCAAATGGAGGAAACAATACGGGAAAGGAAAAGCCGGATCCCATGTTGGAAACGATCTTGGGAAAGCTTCAAGGGTTGGAGAACCGCATCATCAAGGTTGATGATCAAATTTCTAAGGTTGACAAAGCTCAAAAGGTTTTGGAGAATCAAATGTTCAACCACGCGGAGGAAGTTCCTAGGAATCAAGGGAAACTTCCAGGAAAGACGGAGGACAACCCTAAGGGAAGGGTAATGGCGATTACAACTAGGAGCGGAGTGACTACCACCGATCCGCAGCCTACGTTTGTTGAGGTCCCCGTAGAGAAAAGCAAAGAAAAGGGGAAGGAGAAGGAGGACGTCTATGTTCCACCTCCAGCTTTCAAACCCCCCCTACCATTCCCTCAATCTAGAGCGCGAGCACGCCTAGACAAGCAATTCGGTAAGTTCATAGAACTCATGAGCAAACTGCATATTAATATACCTTTCATTGATGCTATTGTAGGTATGCCGGCTTATGGCAAGTTCTTGAAGGAGCTCCTCTCTAACAAGAGGAAGCTAGAAGATTTTGGAGAAGTCAAGATGAGTTCGGATTCTTCGGACCTCATCAAGACTATGAAGGAGAAAATGCCCCCAAAGCTGAAAGATCCGGGGTCATTTTGCATTCCCATAGGAGTGGGAGAGGTCACATATGACGCTTTATGTGACTTAGGAGCAAGTGTGAGCATCATACCACTTGCATTGTGCAGGAAGATCGGTTTAGGCGACCCTAAACCGGTGAAGATGACGTTATACATGGCGGATCGATCCATTACTCGTCCCGTCGGCATTGTAGAGGACGTCCCTGTCAAGCTAGGCAAATTCTTTGTCCCCATTGATTTTGTTGTGCTTGACATTCCTGCAGATAGTCCGGTCCCGATCATACTCGGAAGACCGTTTCTTGCAACTTCCGGCTGCATGGTCGATTGCAAGAATGGGAGACTCGCCTTTGACATTGGGGAGGAGAAAGTAGAGTTCGTTCTTTCCACTCTAGTGAAGGAACCAATTTTTGATGAGGATATTGTTAGCATGAAATATTGTGATATTTTAGGCACGTTTATAATCGTATTTGATTCATATTGATAGTCTTCGATGGAGCTTTATGCATATATGAGCTAGTATTACCTATATTGTCGATATGGATGTCTACACGAGTTCTATGTTGATTATAGGTGATTTGGAGCTATTTCCGAACGAAATCGAGCAAGGGAGAGTTGAGTTGAAGTACTTCCAGATTTAGAACACCTTTTGGAAGCAATTTGGAGTATTAGATTGAGGAATGCACGAATGAAGGCAAAAATCACGGTTTGACCCTAGATTACGGCCGTGGATTATGATGCAGAATTCGATGTTCATTCCAGGGGATATTACGGCCGTGGAACACAACCGTATTCCTCTTCACGCCCTAAATTACGGTCGTGGAATCTTCCACGACCGTGATCTTGGCGAATCCTTTCGCCACGTTTCGAAGCCACGATCTTTTGAAGATCGGGCCGGGCCGACGTTTTGCCCTGCATTATAAAAAGGACGGATGAGGCAAGATTCCGTCATCTCGCTTTACCTTGCTACCTAGCTTACGACATTTAAAACCCTAAGGGGAGCGGCAAGAACGCAAGCTTAGCAAGACACAAACCTTCATTCTTGGAGGTGATTTTTGGGAGATCTCATCGAAGATCAAAGTTCGTGATTGGAGAATTGCTGTGAGCGATCTTCGCGTTGAGGAAGATTGAAGTTCTTGGAGGATTTTGCAAGAAATCTCCTCTTCTTGCTTAGGTTTGACTTAGGATCGGATTGACATCCCGTTTCCTTTCTCTCCTAAGATTGTGATTGATTGTTTGATTTGAATCTCTTGACAAACACTTGTTTTCGATTGTGATTTTGAGATTCGTTTGAAAGATTATTGAAGGTTCTTGAAAGTTTCCATCTTTTATCCTATAAATCTTGAATTGATATCAAATGGCTGTTATTGGCTAAAAACCCTTAACAATTCTAAGGTGAAGGGTTGATAGTTGTGGCATAGATGATGATAGATCGATCGCAAACAGATTAGACCCTGAGAGTTAGAGAAGTGTCGCCGACAACCCTAAATTACGGGTTGTTCTTGAATTCCACGGCCGTGGAACCTCAAGATCCAACCGTAATTTCCATGAGTTTACGAGCCTGCTTTTTACCTTAATCTAAAGTTAAAGATTTGCTTTAGCTTAGCTTAGACTTGTCTTTTCTAGGTGGTAGTGAAGCCTCAACAACCTCTACCTCGATTGTGAGCCTCAACAACCTCAATCGGATAAGTTAGTCTTGACCTTTAGATCGTAGGTTTGGGTATTTGATACTAATCCTTGCTTTTAGAACCTCTTTATATTGAGCCTCAACAACCTGTATAAGGAGTATCTTTTAGGTGAGTTACATAAGGTTTTTGGAACCTCAACCGTACGATTACCTTACATTAGTATACCTTTGCATACCTCTACTCTGTCTTTATATCATTAGTATACCTTGAATCTGTTGTCACAACTGAATACCCGGATCTTTAGGATTGTTGTTTTCCCAATATTTGCAAAACTCCCATATTTGTTGCTTGATAATCTGAAATTGAATTTGTTCCCACCCAAATCCCTGTGTTCGATACTCTGGAATTCTTGCTTAGCTACCTCGATCCGTACACTGCGGGTTCGCTGCTTGATTCTAGTTTTATAAATTTAAAACTTATTTGCACACACCTCTAGGGGCGAACAAGTTTTTGGCGCCGTTGCCGGGGATTTGGTTTCGGCCGAATTCGGTAACCGGTTGTCAAGCTTGGAAGCTTGCTCTCGCTATTTGATTCTTCTCGAGTGCATGCGCAGGTCTAGGAACACCGAAGATCTCTTACCTCTTGATCAAGAGCTAGAGAAAACTTTAAGACAAAAACGCAAAGAGAAGAGGATGGCTCAAGAGAACGAGAACGATCTTCAGACTAAGTTAGCGGAAAAGGAAGCTCAACTCCGATGGAATGAGAATCTCCTCCAGGATGAGATGGATCGTCATCAAACTCAAGTTAACGGTCTACAAGACATGATCGTTCAAATGAAGATAAAGATGAGCGATCTTGAAGATAAGGTGGGAAAGAAGTCCTCGAGAAGAAGGACAAGGTCTAGAAGAAGAGGTAACTCATCCGCTGATGATAGTGATTCTTCCATGCCTGCGCTAGAAGAGATTGATCCCACGATCAATATAAATCCTTTCAACACACAAGGAGCTGCTAACCGCCGCATTCCACCTAGGAATGTGAGAGTCGAACGTGTGGATAATGAGCCAAGAACTCTTGGCCAGCGGATGGATCCAACACAACAACCACGCCGCTTAGGTGTGAACTTTGATGCTGAAGATGTACAAGGGTTTAGTTTCAACCCTCAAGTTATCACTCTTGTTCGCCAAAGTCAGTTTGGCGGTACAAGCGCTGAATCTCCACACCAACACTTGCAAAACTTTGAGTGCATGATGGAGACAATGAGACCAAAGAGCGCTACTACTAACAGCTATAAGCTCAAACCTTTCTTTTTCTCTTTGAAAGGGAAAGCGCTATCTTGGTACCAAGCTCTTCCTAGTGGAAAGCTAGAGACGTGGGAAGACCTCTCCGCAGAGTTTCTCACCAAGTTCTTCCCGCCCTCCAAAACGGCGGAACTTAGAGGTAAGATTAATGCTTTTTCTATGAGACCTAACGAAAGTTTGTTTCAATCTTGGGAAAGGTTTCAGGACTTGCTCTTGGATTGCCCTCATCATGGCATATCCAAGCTTGCCTTGCTGGAAATTTACTACAAGGGGCTGGATGCGGGAACGCAATTCAACCTTCAATCCCTCTCATGTGGAACGTTCATGGACATGAGAGAAGATGACGCTTGGGACTTCATTGAGAAGCAAGCAAGAGTCATAGAGAAGTATTCCCACCGGAAGGTGGAGGGAAATCGTGTGGAGCAAGGAGCGAAGCTCACACATGAAGCTCAAAATCAGATCTTCTCCCTCAACAATGAGATCAAAGAGTTGAAGGAGGCTATCAAGACCAACTTCCCAAAGCAGCAAGAGAAGGATGTTGGCTATTTGGGCAATAACAACGGCGGTGACAACACCAACCGCAACAACAATAACCGGAACAATAACCGGAACAACAATTGGAATGGAAACAACAACAACCGGAACAACAACAATTGGAACAACAATCGTGGTTCGAACAACAACAATTGGCGCTCCAATCAACAAAATTCCGGTAACTCCTATCCTTCCAATTCCAATTCACTAACTCCACCCTCTTCTTCCTCTACTCCTTTGAAAAGCCAGGGGCAATCATCAAATGGAGGAAACAATACGGGAAAGGAAAAGCCGGATCCCATGTTGGAAACGATCTTGGGAAAGCTTCAAGGGTTGGAGAACCGCATCATCAAGGTTGATGATCAAATTTCTAAGGTTGACAAAGCTCAAAAGGTTTTGGAGAATCAAATGTTCAACCACGCGGAGGAAGTTCCTAGGAATCAAGGGAAACTTCCAGGAAAGACGGAGGACAACCCTAAGGGAAGGGTAATGGCGATTACAACTAGGAGCGGAGTGACTACCACCGATCCGCAGCCTACGTTTGTTGAGGTCCCCGTAGAGAAAAGCAAAGAAAAGGGGAAGGAGAAGGAGGACGTCTATGTTCCACCTCCAGCTTTCAAACCCCCCCTACCATTCCCTCAATCTAGAGCGCGAGCACGCCTAGACAAGCAATTCGGTAAGTTCATAGAACTCATGAGCAAACTGCATATTAATATACCTTTCATTGATGCTATTGTAGGTATGCCGGCTTATGGCAAGTTCTTGAAGGAGCTCCTCTCTAACAAGAGGAAGCTAGAAGATTTTGGAGAAGTCAAGATGAGTTCGGATTCTTCGGACCTCATCAAGACTATGAAGGAGAAAATGCCCCCAAAGCTGAAAGATCCGGGGTCATTTTGCATTCCCATAGGAGTGGGAGAGGTCACATATGACGCTTTATGTGACTTAGGAGCAAGTGTGAGCATCATACCACTTGCATTGTGCAGGAAGATCGGTTTAGGCGACCCTAAACCGGTGAAGATGACGTTATACATGGCGGATCGATCCATTACTCGTCCCGTCGGCATTGTAGAGGACGTCCCTGTCAAGCTAGGCAAATTCTTTGTCCCCATTGATTTTGTTGTGCTTGACATTCCTGCAGATAGTCCGGTCCCGATCATACTCGGAAGACCGTTTCTTGCAACTTCCGGCTGCATGGTCGATTGCAAGAATGGGAGACTCGCCTTTGACATTGGGGAGGAGAAAGTAGAGTTCGTTCTTTCCACTCTAGTGAAGGAACCAATTTTTGATGAGGATATTTACAATATCCAAAACGAAGAAGGTTTATCTAGGGAGGAGGTAAGTGCGATTCTCTTTAACGATCCTTTGCAAAAGGTTATTACTATGAGTCTAACCGATGTAGGAGAAGAAGAAGAGTGCAAAGAGGAAATTGAAGCCTTAGAAGCACAAGAAGAGATGCATGAAGTAGAGTTTGAGAAACTCCACGATGAGGCTGAGAATACAAGATTCCACGGCCATACTCTGTATTCCACGGCCGTGGATTCCACAACCAAATTCGACCTCCATTCCAGAGGATATTACGGCCGTGGAAAAACAGGGGAGAACGTGATTTTGACCGTGGAAAATAGTGATCAGCACGCTTCTTCAACTTCTCCTAATTCTTCTCCAAACCATTCAACATCCTTAGAAACCTCTAAGGAAACATCGGAAGCTCCTCAAGGATCATTGGAACCTCCGAAAGCGATGGAACTCAAACCACTTCCTACTCATCTAAGGTACGCCTTTCTTGGATCTAATTCTACCTTCCCGGTTATCGTTAGTTCCGAATTAAGCATAGATGAACATGAACAGCTCATGATTGTCCTTAGGAAACATAGAAAAGCCATAGGCTATACTATTGAGGACTTAGTAGGAATTAAACCCTCCCTATGCATGCATAAAATACTAATGGAGGAGGATTTTAGAACTTCAAGACAACCTCAAAGGCGGTTGAATCCGACCATGAAGGAGGTTGTCAAGAAGGAAATTCTTAAACTTCTTGATGCAGGTATCATCTATCCTATCTCCGATAGCAAGTGGGTGAGCCCAGTTCAAGTAGTTCCGAAGAAGGGAGGAATGACGGTCATCACCAATAAGAACAACGAACTCATTCCTACCCGAACCGTGACTGGATGGCGAATGTGCATAGACTACCGCAAGCTCAACAACGCAACGCGGAAGGATCACTTTCCATTGCCATTCATCGACCAAATGCTTGAAAGGTTAGCACAACATTCATACTTTTGCTACCTTGACGGTTATAGTGGTTTCTTTCAGATCCCGATACATCCGGATGATCAAGAGAAGACCACATTCACGTGCCCTTGGGGTACGTTCGCTTATAGGAGGATGCCGTTCGGGCTTTGCAACGCCCCAGCCACCTTTCAACGGTGCATGATGGCCATCTTCTCCGAATACGTAGAGGAAATCATGGAAGTCTTCATGGACGACTTCTCCGTTTACGGTTCCTCTTTTAACGATTGTCTTTCTAACCTTTCTCTTGTTTTGCAAAGATGCGAAGACACTAACCTAGTTCTTAATTGGGAGAAGTGTCAATTCATGGTTAAAGAAGGAATCGTTTTAGGTCACTTAGTCTCTAGTAGAGGGATAGAGGTAGACAAGGCTAAAATAGAGACCATAGAGAAACTTCCTCCCCCAGTTTCGGTGAAGGGAATAAGAAGTTTCCTAGGACATGCTGGATTCTATAGACGTTTCATTCGGGATTTTTCTAAGATATCAAAACCTCTCACTAATCTATTGATGAAGGATGCGGTTTTTGAGTTTTCGCAGGAATGTCTAGATGCGTTCAACACCATCCGGCAAGCTCTAATTTCAGCACCCATTATCCAACCTCCGGATTGGACTCTCCCTTTCGAGATTATGTGCGATGCTAGTGACGTAGCCATTGGAGCTGTTCTTGGGCAACGAAAGGAAGGACGAACCCATGCCATATACTACGCTAGCAAGACGCTAGACGAAGCCCAGCTCAACTACGCCACTACGGAGAAGGAATTTCTAGCCATTGTCTACGCTATTGACAAGTTTCGCTCTTATCTCGTAGGTGCAAAGGTGATTGTCTACACGGATCATGCTGCGATCCGGTACCTCCTTGCAAAGAAGGATGCGAAGCCAAGGCTGATTAGATGGATTCTTCTCCTACAAGAATTCGATCTTGAGATCCGCGACAAGAAAGGCTCGGAAAATTCTGTTGCGGATCATTTGAGTCGCCTAACACATCTAGAGGACGACCAATTACCCATTGATGACTCCTTTCCGGACGAACACCTACACATCATTGAGGAGTGCATCAAGGTAATCTCCAAGGGTGACGAACCATGGTTTGCTGATTTCGTTAATTATTTGGTTTGCCAGGAAATACCACCCGGACTATCATATGCGCAAAGGAAGAAGTTCTTCAAGGACGTCCGGGAATACCATTGGAACGAGCCTCTTCTCTTCAAGAGAGGTCCGGATGGCATCATTCGGCGATGTGTGCCGGAAGATGAGATGCAAAGTGTCATCCGTCATTGTCATTCACTACCTTGTGGAGGACACGCTAGTTCGAACAAAACTAGCGCAAAGGTATTGCAATCCGGATTCTATTGGCCTACTTTATTTAAAGACGTGCAATCCTTTGTTTCTTGTTGCGATGCTTGTCAAAGAACAGGCAATATCTCTAGAAGGAACGAGATGCCCCTCAACAACATCCAAGAGGTGGAGATTTTTGACGTTTGGGGAGTTGACTTCATGGGACCATTCCCTTCTTCTTGTGGGAACCAATACATATTATTGGCGGTAGACTACGTTTCTAGATGGGTGGAAGCCATTGCCTCTCCCACAAATGATGCCATGGTGGTGGTTAAGTTCTTCAACAAGACCATTTTTCCGCGATTCGGGACGCCAAGGACGATCATTAGTGATGGAGGTTCTCACTTCATAGCCCGTCGTTTTGAAGCTCTTCTATCCAAGTATGGGGTTACTCACAAGATCGCCACCCCTTACCATCCACAAACGAGTGGACAAGTTGAGATCTCGAATAGGGAGATCAAGGGAATTCTAGAGAGGACGGTTTCGAGGACTAGGAAGGATTGGTCCTTGAAACTAGATGATGCGTTATGGGCATACCGGACTGTATACAAGACTCCCATAGGAACCACACCATACAACCTTGTGTATGGGAAGTCTTGTCACTTGCCGGTAGAGCTAGAGCACAAGGCGTTTTGGGCTATCAAGTGGCTGAATTTCAGCATGAAAGAAGCGGGAGAGAAGCGTCTCCTAGACATCAACAAGCTGGATGAGCTCCGTTTGAACGCCTACGAAAACGCTAAGATCTACAAGGAAAGAGCAAAGCGTTGGCATGATAAGCATATCATTCCAAAGGACTTCCAAGAAGGAGATCAAGTTCTCCTCTTCAATTCGAGACTTCGCCTCTTTCCAGGTAAGTTAAAATCTCGTTGGACTGGACCTTTTCTAATTAAGCGTATTTTCCCCCATGGTGCAGTTGAAGTATGGGGTGAAGCTAGCGGAAGTTTTAAGGTGAACGGTCAACGACTCAAGAAGTACTCACCGGAACTCCAAGCTGAGGAGTTTGCACCTACCGCACTCGAATAAGTGCGAGTATGGTCTAGCTACGGACCTTAAACAAAGCGCTTCTTGGGAGGCAACCCAAGGTATTGCATTTTCGTTTTTGTTTTCGATTCATAGTTTAGTTTAGAATAGACTTTCGGTTTTATTTTGCCTCGATTCCTTCCGGTATGCTCGTGTTTTTGGTTGTAGGATCGATGGAAAAGGAGAAAGGAGGGACAATGTCAAAGAGAAGTGACGAAATTTGGACTTTGAAGCTTTACAGAGAGTTCCACGGTCTAAATTACGGTCGTCATTGCTACAGTGGCCGTAATTCTCAAAAGCCTGTGAAAAATCACCAAAATTACGGGTCCGTACATTTCCACGGCCGTGGAATACCCCGATAGACCGTGATTTTTGAAATTTTGCCTGCGAGTATAAAAGCCACACTTCACCACAAAAACACCACAAAAACCCCCAATTTCCACGCCCTAAACGCCGAAAACACGCAGCCCCTCCCAAATCTTCGTTCTCTAATCGTTTTTAACGATTCTTCTTCCTAAACCGAAGCAAATCCAACCAAGAACAAGATCCAAGCAACAAATCGCGCGGAAAACGATCAACAAACCCGCATTTTGGATTTCTCAATCCGAAAAAAGAGGTTTTTGCTCTCTTCTTGATTTTGCTCGTTTTTGTTCGTTTTTGTTAGAGATTATTAGGAAGAACTGATTGAGATTGGAAGAAACTAGACTAGGACTGATTGTGGTGGAGTTTGATTGCTGATTTGTTGAGAATCGAAAATTCTGTGTCGAATCACGGTCTGATTAGGTTCCACGGCCGTGGTTTTGGGAAGAACAGACCGTAATTTTGGACAGTGATGGATTTTGTAAGGAGAGTCTCGGGAAGGATTAAGGAAAAGAAGGGGGAACAGAATAAGAAGAGAAAGGGTAACCCCTCCACCTCTAGGGCACCACCACCACCCTCATCCCCTTCACCACCATCCTCACCTTCACCTCCATCTTCACCCCCTCCTCCTAACATACCGATCATACACGAAAACCACCAAGCCGCATTTGAGAGGATCGAGAAGAGGGCAGTAATTGGCCCTAGATACTTGTTGTTGGAGGATCTACATCCTCTCAACATTGTAGATGACCTTACATGGCTCTTGGATAGAGCCGGTTTGCTTGTCTTCACGAATATTCGTGAAGACGCTTGATAGCATGAATTATAGTCTATATTTTGGGGTTTGTTTGGACGTTTTATCTTTCATAATCTGCATGTTTGTATGTACATTATGTGATTTTACTACCATTTCATCTACCTTTGCGAGAATCGAGGTCTACACCTAGTTTCGTTGTAATTGCAGGTAATATGGTACGTTTTGCATCAAAAAGGAGCAAAAGGAGTCAAGAGTCATTTGGAGCTACATTCAGGAAGCACAACCATGGATTAAAGATTTACTTTGGACCAGTTTTGAGAGATTCTACATTCAGTTATGAGTCACCTCGGTTGACCAGAGATTCATCTCGACCGAGGCGATCCAGAGACGCCGACTCGACCGAGGCGAACACCTAGGACGCGGCGAGAATATTTTATTCTTGGCTGAGATCTTTTAAAATTGGAAAGTGATCTTATATTTTTGGGCTTGGCTCCTGGAAGGAAGGAGATATGCAGAATCATATATTTTACCTTTATTTATGGGAAAAGATCTTTCTAAGATTTATTATCTTTGGAGGGTTATTTTCCTATATAAAGGGTTGGATTTCCACAAATCCAACATCTCGCATACCACGAAAGGAGATCCGCTATCAGCACAAGAGAGTTGAAGAACCTTTTTGAAGGTTGAAGGAAGATTGAAGTTCATAGCTTTTATAGCTTTATTGAAGGGTTTTGTAAGATTGTCTTCAATTCCCTCAATTGTTGTCTTGTCTTTTTGGATTGCTATCCAAGGAACGCTTTGTTGTGATATTTGATTCAGTTATTGAAGTCTTTTCATTAAATTCTTCTTTGTTCAAATATTCACCTTCTTCCCATATATTTAATACTTTCATCATGATGATGAGTGGCTAATTTCCTTGTGTGATTCTAGGGTGATTGGCTGAAGGTTGTGGGAAAAACAATGATAGAATAATCTTAGATCCCAGTAGGATCCTGAAAGTTCGAGTCTTTAACCTTAACCCTAAGCATCTCGTTCGGTTGATGAACATCTCGGCCGGGGTGGAATTCTTCTGACCGAGGTGACTTATCCGACCTAAAACAGAAAGTTAAGTGTTAGAGTTTGCTAAATCCTATTCTTATTACACCTTTCTGGTTCAAAGCAAGCTTAGGATGAGACTTACCCGGTAATTCCTTAGTTTGTGTACCAACGATCATAAGTGTAGGTAATAAAGGTTTATCCTTTATTGGGGTTTGAGTGTGCTTCCATCCCATCCTTGTGAGTTAGCCTGAGACTTACCCGGTAAAGGTTGATTCTATTCCCTTAGATGGTGTGTTAGTTTGAGGTTATAGTTCTTTATCTTAATTCCTTGAAACTTACCCGGTAATAGGAGTTACGGTTTAGGATTAGTGAGTAGTGAGACTTACCCGGTGATCTACTCCACTTTAGAAACACCTTCCCCATGCAAAAATCTCAGCTTTGTCCGCTTATCTATAGATCTTGAGTTGGAACCACAACTAGATGCTTTAATCCCTAGAATTGCATGTTTGCTTTATTTGACATCTTATTCATCTTTGATTGTATTAAATTGCTCTTGTGGTTAGCATTAACATTAGCACACCGTATTGGACTTTGTTTCACCAAGTCCCTGTGATCGACCCCTGGAATTTTCTTGCTTTTACTACGATTGACCCGTACACTGCGGGTTCGCATCCTTGTTTTAAGCTTAAGTCTAGGGTTATAAATTTAAAGCTTGCACACACCGTTTGGAGCGAACACGTAGCTATTGGAGCTGTTCATGGGCAACGAAAGGAAGGACGAACCCATGCCATATACTACGCTAGCAAAACGCTAGACGAAGCTCAGCTCAACTACGCCACTACAGAGAAGGAATTTTTAGCCATTGTCTACGCTATTGACAAGTTTCGCTCTTATCTTGTAGGTGCAAAGGTGATTGTCTACACGGATCATGCTGCGATCCGGTACCTCCTTGCGAAGAAAGATGCGAAACCAAGGCTGATTAGATGGATTCTTCTCCTACAAGAATTCGATCTAGAGATCCGCGACAAGAAAGGCTCGGAAAATTCTGTTGCGGATCATTTGAGTCGTCTAACACATCTAGAGGACGACCATTTGCCCATTGATGACTCCTTTCCGGACGAACACTTACATATCATAGAGGAGTGCATCAAGGTAATCTCCAAAGGTAACGAACCATGGTTTGCTGATTTCGTTAACTATTTAGTTTGCCAGGAGATACCACCCGGACTATCATACGCACAAAGGAAGAAGTTCTTCAAGGACGTCCGGGAATACTATTGGAACGAGCCTCTCCTCTTCAAGAGAGGTCCGGATGGCATCATTCGGCGATGTGTGCCGGAAGATGAGATGCAAAGTGTCATCCGTCATTGTCATTCACTACCTTGTGGAGGACACGCTAGTTCGAACAAAACTAGCGCAAAGGTATTGCAATCCGGATTTTATTGGCCTACTTTATTTAAAGATGTGCAATCCTTTGTTTCTTGTTGCGATGCTTGTCAAAGAACAGGCAATATCTCTAGAAGGAACGAGATGCCCCTCAACAACATCCAAGAGGTGGAGATTTTTGACGTTTGGGGAGTTGACTTCATGGGACCATTCCCTTCTTCTTGTGGGAACCAATACATACTATTGGCGGTGGACTACGTTTCTAGATGGGTGGAAGCCATTGCCTCTCCCACAAATGATGCCATGGTGGTGGTTAAGTTCTTCAACAAAACCATTTTTCCGCGATTCGGGACGCCAAGGACGATCATTAGTGATGGAGGTTCTCACTTCATAGCCCGTCGCTTTGAAGCTCTTCTATCCAAGTATGGGGTTACTCACAAGATCGCCACCCCTTACCATCCGCAAACGAGTGGACAAGTTGAAATCTCAAATAGGGAGATCAAGGGAATTCTAGAGAAGACAGTTTCGAGGACTAGGAAGGATTGGTCCTTGAAACTAGATGATGCGTTATGGGCATACCGGACTGCATACAAGACTCCCATAGGAACCACGCCATACAACCTTGTGTATGGGAAGTCTTGTCACTTGCCGGTAGAGCTAGAGCACAAGGCGTTTTGGGCTATCAAGTGGCTAAATTTCAGCATGAAGGAAGCGGGAGAGAAGCGTCTCCTAGACATCAACAAGCTGGATGAACTCCGTTTGAACGCCTACGAAAACGCTAAGATCTACAAGGAAAGAGCAAAGCGTTGGCATGATAAGCATATCATTCCAAAGGACTTACAAGAAGGAGATCAAGTTCTCCTCTTCAACTCGAGACTTCGCCTCTTTCCAGGTAAGTTAAAATCTCGTTGGACTGGACCTTTTCTAATTAAGCGTATTTTCCCCCATGGTGCAGTTGAAGTATGGGGTGAAGCTAGCGGAAGTTTTAAGGTGAACGGTCAACGACTCAAGAAGTACTCACCGGAACTCCAAGCTGAGGAGTTTGCACCTACCGCACTCGAATAAGTGCGAGTATGGTCTAGCTACGGACCTTAAACAAAGCGCTTCTTGGGAGGCAACCCAAGGTATTGCATTTTCGTTTTTGCTTTCGATTCATAGATTAGCTTAGAATAGAAGTTTTTGCCTTGTTTTTGCCTCGATTTCTCCCGGTATGTTCGTGTTTTTGGTTGTAGGATCGATGGAAAAGGGGAAAGGAAGGATAATGTCGAAGAGAAGTGACGAAATTTGGACTTTGAAGCTTTACAGAGAGTTCCACGGTCTAAATTACGGTCGTCATTGCTACAGTGGCCGTAATTCTCAAAGGCCTGTGAAAAATCACCAAAATTACGGGTCCGTACATTTCCACGGCCGTGGAATGCCCCGATAGACCGTAATTTTTGAAATTTTGCCTGCAAGTATAAAAGCCACACTTCACCACAAAAACACCACAAAAACCCCCAATTTCCACGCCCTAAACGCCGAAAACACGCAGCCCTTCCCAAATCTTCGTTCTCTAATCGTTTTTAACGATTCTTCTTCCTAAACCAAAGCAAATCCAACCAAGAACAAGATCCAAGCAACAAATCGCGCGGAAAACGATCAACAAACCCGCATTTTGGATTTCTCAATCCGAAAAAAGAGGTTTTTGCTCTCTTCTTGATTTTGCTCGTTTTTGTTCGTTTTTGTTAGAGATTATTAGGAAGAACTGATTGAGATTGGAAGAAATTAGACTAGGACTGATTGTGGTGGAGTTTGGTTGCTGATTTGTTGAGAATCGAAAATTCTGTGTCGAATCACGGTCTGAAGAGGTTCCACGGCCGTGGTTTTGTGAAGAACAGACCGTAATTTGTAACAGAATGGACTTCGTGAGGAGAGTTTCGGGAAGAATTAAGGAGAAGAAGGGGGAACAGAATAAGAAGAGAAAGGGTAACCCCTCCACCTCTAGGGCACCACCACCACCCTCATCCCCTTCACCACCATCCTCACCTTCACCTCCATCTTCACCCCCTCCTCCTAGCATACCGATCATACACGAAAACCACCAAGCTGCATTTGAGAGGATCGAGAAGAGGGCAGTAATTGGCCCTAGATACTTGTTGTTGGAGGATCTACATCCTCTCAACATTGTAGATGACCTTACATGGCTCTTGGATAGAGCCGGTTTGCTTGTCTTCACGAATATTCGTGAAGACGCTTATGAGGAGATCACCCGAGAGGTTGTGACGTCTTTCGAGCACAGCCCTGTTGATAGAACCGTCTCCTTCCGCCTCATGAACCAAGACTACCAGTTGAGTATAGTTGAGTTTGGGACCATTTTTGGGTTCCACGAGACCTACAACGGTCGCATCCCTAGGAACGTGTCTCCTAAGGACTTTTGGGGAGACGTAGCTATGATCTATGCCGACGAGGACCGTTGGCATCCAGCTGATGTTCGCTCCAAACGGTGTGTGCAAGCTTTAAATTTATAACCCTAGACTTAAGCTTAAAACAAGGATGCGAACCCGCAGTGTACGGGTCAATCGTAGTAAAAGCAAGAAAATTCCAGGGGTCGATCACAGGGACTTAGTGAAACAAAGTCCAGTACGGTATGCTAGTGTTGATGCTAACCACAAGAGCAAGTAATACAATCAAAGATGAATAAGATGTCAAATAAAGCAAACATGCAATTCTAGGGATTAAAGCATCTAGTTGTGGTTCCAACTCAAGATCTATAGATAAGCGGACAAAGCTGAGATTTTTGCATGGGGAAGGTGTTTCTAAAGTGGAGTAGATCACCGGGTAAGTCTCACTACACACTAATCCCAACCGTAACTCCTATTACCGGGTAAGTCTCAAGGAATTAAGATAAAGAACTATTGCCTCAAACTAACACACCATCTAAGGGAATAGAATCAACCTTTACCGGGTAAGTCTCATCCTAAGCTTGCATTGAACCAGAAAGGTATAATAAGAATAGGATTTGGCAAACTCTAACACATTAACTCTCAGTTAAGGATCGGATAAGCCACCTCGGTCAGCCAGTTTCCACCCCGGCCGAGATGTTCATCGACTGAACGAGATGCTTAGGGTTAAGGTTAAAGACTCGAACTTTCAGGATCCTACTGTGATTAAGATCATTCTATCATTGTTTTTCCCACAACCTTCAGCCAATCACCCTAGAATCACACAAGGAAATTAGCCACTCATCATCATAATGAAAGTATTAAATATATGGGAAGAAGGTGAATATTTGAACAAAGAAGAATTTAATGAAAACACTTCAATAACTGAATCAAATATCACACAAAATCGTTCCTTGGATAATGATCCAACAAGACAAGACAATCAAGGAAAGGAATTGAAGACAATCTTACAAAACCCTCCAAAAAGCTATAAAGCTATAGTCTTCAAATCTTCCTTCAACCTTCAAAAAGGTTCTTCAACTCTCTCCCAAATTGGAGTATGATGCGGCTGCTGCGCTGATAGCGGGTGTGCTGCGTCGTATTTCGGTGTAAGCGGCCTCTAAGCCTCATCGGAATTGTGGAAATCCAACCCTTTTTATAGGAAAAATAACCCTCCAAAGATAATAAATCTTAAGAAGATATTATCCCATAAATATAGGTAAAATATATGATTCTGCATATCTCCTTCCTTCTAGAAGCTCAGCCCAAAAATATAAGATCACTTTCCAATTTTAAAAGATCTCAGCCAAGAATAAAATATTCTCGCCGCGTCCTAGGTGTTCGCCTCGGTCGAGTCGGCGTCTCTGGATCGCCTCGGTCGAGATGAATCTCTGGTCAACCGAGGTGACTCATAACTGAATGTAGAATCTCTCAAAACTGGTCCAAAGTAAATCTTTAATCCATGGTTGTGCTTCCTGAATGTAGCTCCAAATGACTCTTGACTCCTTTTGCTCCTTTTTGATGCAATACGTACCATATTACCTGCAATTACAACGAAACTAGGTGTAGACCTCGATTCTCGCAAAGGTAGATGAAATGGTAGTAAAATCACATAATGTACATACAAACATGCAGATTATGAAAGATAAAACGTCCAAACAAACCCCAAAATATAGACTATAATTCATGCTATCATCTACGCTATTGACAAGTTTCGCTCTTATCTCGTAGGTGCAAAGGTGATTGTCTACACGGATCATGCTGCGATCCGGTACCTCCTTGCAAAGAAGGATGCGAAGCCAAGGCTGATTAGATGGATTCTTCTCCTACAAGAATTCGATCTTGAGATCCGCGACAAGAAAGGCTCGGAAAATTCTGTTGCGGATCATTTGAGTCGCCTAACACATCTAGAGGACGACCAATTACCCATTGATGACTCCTTTCCGGACGAACACCTACACATCATTGAGGAGTGCATCAAGGTAATCTCCAAGGGTGACGAACCATGGTTTGCTGATTTCGTTAATTATTTGGTTTGCCAGGAAATACCACCCGGACTATCATATGCGCAAAGGAAGAAGTTCTTCAAGGACGTCCGGGAATACCATTGGAACGAGCCTCTTCTCTTCAAGAGAGGTCCGGATGGCATCATTCGGCGATGTGTGCCGGAAGATGAGATGCAAAGTGTCATCCGTCATTGTCATTCACTACCTTGTGGAGGACACGCTAGTTCGAACAAAACTAGCGCAAAGGTATTGCAATCCGGATTCTATTGGCCTACTTTATTTAAAGACGTGCAATCCTTTGTTTCTTGTTGCGATGCTTGTCAAAGAACAGGCAATATCTCTAGAAGGAACGAGATGCCCCTCAACAACATCCAAGAGGTGGAGATTTTTGACGTTTGGGGAGTTGACTTCATGGGACCATTCCCTTCTTCTTGTGGGAACCAATACATATTATTGGCGGTAGACTACGTTTCTAGATGGGTGGAAGCCATTGCCTCTCCCACAAATGATGCCATGGTGGTGGTTAAGTTCTTCAACAAGACCATTTTTCCGCGATTCGGGACGCCAAGGACGATCATTAGTGATGGAGGTTCTCACTTCATAGCCCGTCGTTTTGAAGCTCTTCTATCCAAGTATGGGGTTACTCACAAGATCGCCACCCCTTACCATCCACAAACGAGTGGACAAGTTGAGATCTCGAATAGGGAGATCAAGGGAATTCTAGAGAGGACGGTTTCGAGGACTAGGAAGGATTGGTCCTTGAAACTAGATGATGCGTTATGGGCATACCGGACTGTATACAAGACTCCCATAGGAACCACACCATACAACCTTGTGTATGGGAAGTCTTGTCACTTGCCGGTAGAGCTAGAGCACAAGGCGTTTTGGGCTATCAAGTGGCTGAATTTCAGCATGAAAGAAGCGGGAGAGAAGCGTCTCCTAGACATCAACAAGCTGGATGAGCTCCGTTTGAACGCCTACGAAAACGCTAAGATCTACAAGGAAAGAGCAAAGCGTTGGCATGATAAGCATATCATTCCAAAGGACTTCCAAGAAGGAGATCAAGTTCTCCTCTTCAATTCGAGACTTCGCCTCTTTCCAGGTAAGTTAAAATCTCGTTGGACTGGACCTTTTCTAATTAAGCGTATTTTCCCCCATGGTGCAGTTGAAGTATGGGGTGAAGCTAGCGGAAGTTTTAAGGTGAACGGTCAACGACTCAAGAAGTACTCACCGGAACTCCAAGCTGAGGAGTTTGCACCTACCGCACTCGAATAAGTGCGAGTATGGTCTAGCTACGGACCTTAAACAAAGCGCTTCTTGGGAGGCAACCCAAGGTATTGCATTTTCGTTTTTGCTTTCGATTCATAGATTAGCTTAGAATAGAAGTTTTTGCTTTATTTTTGCCTCGATTTCTCCCGGTATGTTCGTGTTTTTGGTTGTAGGATCGATGAAAAAGGGGAAAGGAAGGATAATGTCGAAGAGAAGTGACGAAATTTGGACTTTGAAGCTTTACAGAGAGTTCCACGGTCTAAATTACGGTCGTCATTGCTACAGTGGCCGTAATTCTCAAAGGCCTGTGAAAAATCACCAAAATTACGGGTCCGTACATTTCCACGGCCGTGGAATGCCCCGATAGACCGTAATTTTTGAAATTTTGCCTGCAAGTATAAAAGCCACACTTCACCACAAAAACACCACAAAAACCCCCAATTTCCACGCCCTAAACGCCGAAAACACGCAGCCCCTCCCAAATCTTCGTTCTCTAATCGTTTTTAACGATTCTTCTTCCTAAACCGAAGCAATTTCAACCAAGAACAAGATCCAAGCAACAAATCGCGCGGAAAACGATCAACAAACCCGCATTTTGGATTTCTCAATCCGAAAAAAGAGGTTTTTGCTCTCTTCTTGATTTTAGCCGTTTTTGTTCGTTTTTGTTAGAGATTATTAGGAAGAACTGATTGAGATTGGAAGAAACTAGATTAGGACTGATTGTGGTGGAGTTTGATTGCTGATTTGTTGAGAATCGAAAATTCTGTGTCGAATCACGGTCTGTATAGGTTCCACGGCCGTGGTTTTGGGAAGAACAGACCGTAATTTGTGACAGAATGGACTTCGTGAGGAGAGTCTCGGGAAGGATTAAGGAAAAGAAGGGGGAACAGAATAAGAAGAGAAAGGGTAACCCCTCCACATCTAGGGCACCACCACCACCCTCATCCCCTTCACCACCATCCTCACCTTCACCTCCATCTTCACCCCCTCCTTCTAGCATACCGATCATACACGAAAACCACCAAGCTGCATTTGAGAGGATCGAGAAGAGGGCAGTAATTGGCCCTAGATACTTGTTGTTAGAGGATCTACATCCTCTCAACATTGTAGATGACCTTACATGGCTCTTGGATAGAGCCGGTTTGCTTGTCTTCACGAATATTCGTGAAGACGCTTATGAGGAGATCACCCGAGAGATTGTGACATCTTTCGAGCACAGCCCTGTTGATAGAACCGTCTCCTTCCGCCTCATGAACCGAGACTACCAGTTGAGTATAGTTGAGTTTGGGACCATTTTTGGGTTCCACGAGACCTACAACGGTCGCATTCCTAGGAACGTGTCCGCTAAGGACTTTTGGGGAGATGTAGCTATGATCTATGCCGACGAGGACCGTTGGCATCCAGCTGACACCAAGGCCAAATTGATGTACCATTTGGCCTTGAAGATAGCTCACCGTGTTCTTTCGGAGTGTCTCTTCCCTAGGACGGAGACGCCCCAAAAGATCAAGACGGATGAGCTATTCCTTCTCTATGCTATGCTTCACGGATGCCGCGCCGATTGTGCTACCCTTTTGGCGGCGACTATGAGTAAATTGAAGAACAAATCGAGAGGGAACATTGGGTACGGTGGGATAGTGACCCACATAGCTAGGACTTTTGGAGTGGATTTCTCAGCTTGCACACGTATACCGGCAGTTCCATTAGGGCTACACGCTTTCATGGTTAGGGGACTCATCTTCCCCACACATAGAGGTCCGCCTTACGCAGGCATGCCCTGGGAGAGTAGGACCGGCAGGGGTATTGAGTGGCTGCCGGAGTATTCCATTGTGGCGGGACGCCACAACTGGAAGGAGACGTTCGCTGCGATGCATGCGAACAGGCTTGTAGCTCCCCCTTACGTTCCACCGCCGGTTGTAGATGAGGAGGATATGGGAGAGCCGTATGAGAGTGGTGCAGGAGCAGAGCAGGAGTTCGGCTCGTTTCCGGATCAGCCGGATCAGCAGGATGTACCTAGACGCTCTCCGCGTCCGACTGGAGCTTCAGGCTCGTCATCTCGCCGCGCTAGCGTGAGCGAGAGACCCACGTGGATGACTACACCTCCCACCTGGTACGAGACACCTCCTCCTTGGTCCACTACGCACGCAGCAGCAGCAGCACCACCGCCACCACCAGCAGCAGCACCAGCAGACGCTCCCGGATGGTATGATCGCGCTCCGGGATGGTATGAGAGGATGCCGGAGTGGGCTACCGGACTTTCAGAGAGAGTCGGAGCATTAGAGATCCGGGCGGACGCTAGAGACAGACATTTGGACGACCTCGACCACATGATGAGGGACGTCTACCGCCAGCAATTTGGGCGGTACTATGACCCGAGTTTCTCTCCATTCCCACCTCCACCGGCACCGCAGTGATTGATGACCGGACTGCTCGTTTTAGACATCCCCGCCGCCATTTGTGAGTTTTCTTTTCTTTTCTTTCTTTTGTTCTTTCTTGTGAACATTAGGGACAATGTTCGTCCTAAGTATGGGGTGGGATGTACTAAATGTTTGTAATAACTCTACTCTATATGTTGCTTCTATTCCGAGACTATTATTGCATGTTCATCATATGTCACACGTTTCATTCTTGCATTGCATGAAAAAGAACTTTAAAAACCCATAAAAAATTTTGCAAAAATTTTTGAAAAATTTGATGCTTCTAATGAATTGAGATGAATTCTATGATAAACACTACTTGTGAATTAAGTTGATAACAATTGCATGCTTGAAAGGATAGTAATTCGAAAAGAAATTGAATGAATAGATTTTATTTTTTTTGCAAGTTTTATAATGTGAAAATGTTACCTAAATCATGTAAGAAATCGAAGTTGAAATCACATTATAAGTTCTTATGCTTCTTTTTGAAATGATTAAGGCAATTCGATACTTTCTTTCTTCTTTCCTTTGATCATCTAACTCCTCATTGAAATATTAGCCTCCCTTACCCATCCGGGAACTTGGAAAGTGAATGAGAAAAAGGCATGTTTGATGTGGGAGGGCCATGAGAGCATATATTTGCAATCAATTGAATAGAAAGAAATTATAGGTTTGGGGAAGTCAATCATGACGATGAGTAACTCGGCACCATTCACATAGCCGGGTGTTTGTGTCTTGCCAAAGTCGGATTGAGCGATATTCCTAGCGGATTATGGTATGTGCGCTAAGGGTTTGAGGCATCTCGCAAAAATGAGAAACGCCAATCTCCTAGGCTTCGGTTTTTGTGCACCTCTATCCATAACTCCAAAAGTAAAGTCGAAAGATGAAAAGTAAGAGCGAAGCTCAAAGTGAAGAGTTGCGGAAACCGCAAAAGAAGAAGAAGGTAGTAGTCCATTTTCCCGGATTTATGCACCACTCTCCCTTAAAGTTTCCCTTCCCTTCCATACTCTAGACCTTTTCCTTTGAAAGTCCTTAAGATCAAAAGAATGATATATGGCTTGGTGATCTAAATTGAAGTTCTTATGATTGATTTTGATAATGTTTGAAGGTTATAATGCTTGCTTGGAAGTTAAATTGTTTCATGAGCCTTCTTTACCTCTTACTCTCTAATTAAGTGCGTGAAAGTTTGAAAACGAATGAAGCAAGGTTTGAGAATGATCTATTCTTTAGAAGTCACTTCCATCCAAAAAGAAGGTACACATATTTCATCCTAACTCTTGTTTAAAGCTTTTTGAAAGACCTTGCTTAGGGACAAGCAAGTGTTAAGTATGGGGTTATTTGTTAGCATGAAATATTGTGATATTTTAGGCACGTTTTATAATCGTATTTGATTCATATTGATAGTCTTTGATTAAGCTTTATGCATATATGAGCTAGTATTGCCTATATTGTCGATATGGATGTCTACACGAGTTCTATGTTGATTATAGGTGATTTGGAGCTATTTCCGAACGAAAACGAGCAAAGGGAAGTTGAGTTGAAGTACCTCCAGATTAAGGACACCTTTTGGAAGCAATTTGGAGTATTAGATTGAGGAATGCACGAATGAAGGCAAAAATCACGGTTTGACCCTAGATTACGGCCGTGGATTGTGATGCAGAATTCGATGTTCATTCCAGGGGATATTACGGCCGTGGAAGCTACCCGTATTTATTTCCACGCCTCAGAATTACGGTCGTGGAATCTTCCACGACCGTGATCTTGGCGAATCCTTTCGCCACGTTTCGAAGCCATGATCTTTTAAAGATTGGGCCGGGCCGACGTTTTGCCCTGCATTATAAAAAGGACGGATGAGGCAAGATTCCGTCACCTCGCCTTACCTCGCTACCTAGCTTACGACTTTTCAAACCCTAAGTTTAGCGGCAAGAACGCAAGCTTAGCAACACACAAACCTTCATTCTTGGAGGTGATTTTTGGGAGATCTCATTGAAGATCAAAGTTCGTGATTGGAGAATTGCTGTTAGCGATCTTCGCGTTGAGGAAGATCGAAGTTCTTGGAGGATTCCGCAAGAAAACTCCTCTTCTTGCTTAGGTTTGATTTAGGATCGGATTGACATCCCGTTTCCTTTCTTTCCTAAGATTGTGATTGATTATTCCGATTTGAATCTCTTGATAAACACTTGTTCTTGATTGTGATTTTTAGATCCAATTGAAAGATTATTGAAAGTTCTTGAAAGTTCCCATCTTTTATCTTACAAATCTTGAATTGATATCAAATGACTGTTATTGGCTAAAAACCCTTAACAATTCTAAGGTGAAGGGTTGATAGTTGTGGCTTAGATGATGATAGATCGATCGCATACAGATTAGACCCTGAGAGTTAGAGAATTGTCGCCGACAACCCTAAATTACGGGCTGTTCTTGAGTTCCACGGCCGTGGATTCTCAAGATCCAACCGTAATTTCCCTGAGTCTACGAGCCTGCTTTTACCTTGATCCAAAGTTAAAGATTCGCTTTAGCTTAGTTTAGATTTGTCTTTTCTAGGTGGTAGTGAAGCCTCAACAACCTCTACCTCGATTGTGAGCCTCAATAACCTCAATCGGATAAGTTAGTCTTGACCTTTAGATTATAGGTTTGGGTATTTGATATTAACCCTTGCCTTTAGAGCTTCTCTATATTGAGCCTCAACAACCTGTATAGGGAGTATCTTTTAGGTGAGTTACATAAGGTTTTTGGAACCTCAACCGTACGATTACCTTACATTAGTATATCTTTGCATATCTCTACTCTGTCTTTATATCATTAGTATATCTTGAATCTGTTGCCACAACTGAATGCCCGGATCTTTAGGATTGTTGTTTTCCCAATATTTGCAAAACTCCCATATTTGTTGCTTGATAACCTGAAATTGAATTTGTTCCCACCCAAATCCCTGTGTTCGATACTCTGGAATTCTTGCTTAGCTACCTCGATCCGTACACTGCGGGTTCGCTGCTTGATTCTAGTTTTATAAATTTAAAGCTTATTTGCACACACCTCTAGGGGCGAACACGTTTATCTTTGAATTTTCTATCTCGGTCGAGATAAACTTCTGCTCACCCGAGATTTCACAAAAAACCACTATTTGCTCCTTTGTTCAAACTTTTGCCTTGCCTCCTCACTTGTGGGATTTTTTTGGCCTTCATATGTGTAACACCCCAAATCCGCGGAACTCGGGATGCCACATTGCGCTAGGATCTCATAATGGATCCTGACCCTAGCTTGACAACAAGTTCACTGGACCTTACAACATGACATTAACAAATATAAAACAAATACATAAAACTGTATAAACTGTACAACCAAAAGGTAAACAAGATCATAGCCGAGTATAAAGTAACATCCTCACATAGGAGGTATACAAAACATCATCCTCACGCAGGAGGGAAACATAAACAACCCCAAAATCCATAACTCCCTAATGTACAAAAGTCCTCGGCCTGTCACCCTGCTAGATCACTCAGCCTCGCCTATCCTGCAAGGCATCTACAACATGGTATGAAATCATTAGCTAACCATACATATATAAGGTATTGCATAAGCACAAGCACAATCATGAAAGATAAACACATAAGTATGCTGTCACACATTTACCCATTTATCATCTTTATATAATAGTCATTCACTCAAATCGTATATATATAGATAAATGAAACTATGTGACACGAGGAACGTATCATCCTCGCCTCTAGGCCTGCTATCCATCTGGAAGTAGTGTCGGTTACACAACCCGTGTACCCTATGAGAGTGGATTGCACCCTTCCTGTATACCAGGTGGCCTGACGTCAAAGAACCTCCCAAACTCCACGGCGAAACGAAAGGGAAAGGTTATCACAGTCACGCATACGGGGCAATAAATAAAACATAGGTCGGTGATAATCAACATCATATGCTATCATAGCAAACATATAACACACACACACCACTCATGCAAACACCTAATATAAGGATGGTAGGTAAGTAAGTCCTACGGACTTACCTCAACCTCGTACAACACTCAACCACGATCAACCTCCAACCTGAGAGGGACACTGCCTAATAATAAGGCATAAAGATATATCAATCTCCTATCAATCAAAGGGTCACACCTAGACCCAAGGGATCCATAGGATCATCCTCAACCTAAACCTCACAACCTATTAATCCTCGAAAGCCATACAAGGCATACATGATCATAATATCATCAACACACTCCCATCTACACCTAGCACTGTACTACACACTCACACTAGGAATGGAAGAGACAATGCCATCCATAGGCAAGCCTAGAAGCAAGACACACCTGCAGAACCAAGAACAAGGCCAAGCTGGTGCAGGTGGCCGCAAGGGCGGCTAGAAGGTGGCGCATGGGCGGCTGTTGGCCGGTGCTGGGGCGGCTGCAAGGTGGCGCAGGGGCGGCTGGTTGTGGAGAAGGCACACTTGTAACACCCCGAATTCTCAAAACTCGGGACATTACTGGTTGGGACCTCACAATGGGTCCCGACCTCAGTTTGACAACAATATTACTAGGATCTTGCAACAAGACACAAATAAGAAAAAACGAAATTCGTAAAAATGTATTTTTAACAAGATGAATGTAACAACGTCTAACAGCCTATAATACTTAAACGACGGAAAAGACTAATTGTCTTAACAAGAGGAAAGAACAATAAAGCAACAACCCAAACCCCCACTCTAAGGAGTACGGAGACCGGGCTGACCACTACTTCCGGATCACTCAGCTGCTGTTCTAACCTGCGGTAAATCTAAAAACACAACAAAACAACCATTAGCTAGTTATCTAAACATTAGGAGAATAATAATAGCACACACACACATAAAATCATTAACACTCATCATGCTTTCAAACAATCCATTTATTACCTTCATTTAAGTCATTCACTCTTACTAATGATACTTATTTTGTGACACGAGGGATTCCCAAACCTCGCCTCCGCCCCCGTGTACCCATCAGGAGTGGATCCAATGCATCTCACCGTGTACCCGTATGGTCTGGGTATAGAGAACCTCCCAGTCTCCTGATAGAGTTGGGCAGTGATGTCACGGCCCGTTATACATACACTTGGGCCTTAACACATAATAACGACGGTCGTCCTAACAAGTGGTTATTATAACACACATGGTACACACACCACTATTATCACTCAACTAATATCCAGAAACCAGCTAAGTAAGTCGCAAGGACTTACCTGAATCCATTCACAACTCTCAAAAGTCTCAACTCGGTCTGCAACCGTAGTAACTCAATCGCCTGTCACACAAGGCATGTGGATCAAAATCACATCCCATACTCTTAGAAGTTATAAACTTCTAAGATGTACAATCTCATGAAGGGAAAATTACGGAAAAAAGGCCCTCTTAAGGTAGAATGACTATTTTACCCTTGATCTCGGAAACTCTCAAAAGTCTATCCTTAACTTCTAATATTTTCTTTTAGAACTTGTTTCGAATCGGGTTTTCTCAAGGATAGTTTACTAGCGGGTACAAGGTTAAATCCCAAACACTCGTCAAAGAGAACAACAACACTCTCTCCCTGGTTACTACTCCACTCTTATACATATATGAATATGTGTATATATACATTACCCTTCCCCATCTATATATATACTTATGTATATACACCCTACTTATTCATATATATATACACTTATACCTCCCATCTCATACCTATATATACGTATATATGTACACGGCACTGCTACATGTATATTTTATTTATCTCTTTCAACTCTTACATCTATATATACATACATATATACACTACACTCCTACATAAACATACTTATATAAATCTATATATACATATACGGCAGTGCAATGAGGCAGGGAAGTACTTACTTAGAAATTAACTACTTACTTGTTTAAGAATTGGAAACCAAACACTCTAATTTATTCAGCTCCTCTTATCCTATAATATATACCCTTATACTGCTGCAATTTCTTAACACAGTAGAAGGAAGCATGAGAAGGCAATGCAGCAGACTCACCAACATGTCTGCTTCGATCCGGCTCAACGACAGCCCCCTGACGAGGCGAGGGATAGACTAGGCGTGGGATGTGGTTCAGCGGCTGTCTCCTGGGGTGCTGCAAGGGCCAGGCTGGGGTTTACGTATAAGGACGCTAGAGGAGAAGGAGGAGGAGACAACAGGAGACTCGATTACCTGTTTGCCGCAATGAAGGGAAGGCTGGAGCTGCTGAGGACTCCGGCGAGGATCGGTGTTGGCATAGCAGACAAAGGTACAGGTATGGCGGCAACAACGGGATCCTTCCTCTCTGCAAGGGTGTGCGGTTGGTCAAGGCTGTAGGGTCTGTGTAGGTCTACGGTCCAAGTTGGAAGGCTCGCCCTTCTCTGCTCTACTGTCCCGACTAGGCTCGAGACGGCGGCAACTCTCCTGTCTGAGACAGCGGCCTCTGGTTCCTTGCTCCACCGGCGTTGGCGAGATTGCGTCGAGATGTAGAGGGAGGCTCTTCACGTTGGTACTCTTGTTGCGTGATTGCCGGATGAAGGAAGGGTAGATTATGTTAAGGGCTGAGTACGGTAGATAGGGAGAGGATTAATCGGGATAGTTAATTAGGAGTTAAATTAGGGGAGTTAATTAGGATTTAAATTAGGGGAGTTAATTAGGTTATGAGAGTGATTTAGAAATGTAACGATGGGCTAGTAAAACAAATAAAACAACAGACAGCTCTTCATCCATCTTGGGCCGGCTGAATATGTATGGGTCTGTTCCTCCCGGTAGCTCATGGGTTGATGAGCGAGTCGTTACTCGCACGGAACCGCACTTCGGTTTATTTTATTTATTTTATTTTATTTTTTATTTTTAAAAGTACGGAGTTAGTATTCTGATTACATATTTATCATTTTATGTGAATTAAGGTCACATAAAATGATAGAATTTAATATTGTATAATATTATTTAAAATGAAGAAATGTTAGCGGATCGGATATCCGGTTTGATCGGGTATTAATCGAAAATTAAAATTTTCGGGTATTACAACACTTCCGGCTTCTCTTTGCTTCTTCACTCAATTCTCTTCAAACCTTCTTCAGCCAGCAACCAAGTACATACATATACATACATATATACATCAATCAAAGCCTATAAAGGCTGCTACAAGATCAAACTTGTGGAACCTTAGCTAGGGATGAAGAAAAGAAGGAAAGAAGGAAGCAAGAAGAAAGATAAGAAGAGATGGAAGAAGAACTCACCAAGCTGAACCTAAACAGAGGGAGAACCACACCATAACCTCAAGGTTCGCTATCAACAAGAACAACAACATACACCATCATCATCCACAAGCAAAACCACACAAATCTCTCACAAACTCAACAAGAGTCAAAGAAGAACAAGATGGAGATCCAAAGAAGGAAGGAGAAGAAGAACGTGAGGGAGAAGATGAAGATGTAAATGAGATAACCCTCATCAGGACAGAGAGAAGGAAGCTTATAAAGGAAGGAAAGGGGTAAAACACGGGTCAAGAGTCAACAAATTCGGCTGCAGCACACCCTAAACCGCAGGTGCGGCCCATGCAAACCACAGGGGCGGCCTCTAGGTCACGCAGGGGCAGTTCAGGCTAATTCTAGACCCTCAGCACTCACTCTCAACTCCTCCAAGCTAAGGCTCTTACAATATTCATCTCTCCCGAGCTATTGTCATGATCCACTCCGAGGCTTGATCCTCAAATGTCGTCATTTAGGTCCGAATTTCACCGTTTTACCCGAAAAAACAACCAAAGCCCGTGCATGTAGACATTCATACTTGTAAAGAAAACAATAGCAAGTGCAAATGACACAAACTTAGGCTTATTTATGTTAAACAAAAGGAAATTTACCTAAATGCATGCCTAAACTATGATAATAATCATGTTATCAATTGACTTGATTTTTAAATGCATCAAGTAATTCCCCAAAGATACCTCTTGTGGTCGAGAAGAGTTGATAGCTCAACATCTTTTAGATGTTATGTGTGGTGAGGGTTTTGTGGTCGCCACTAGTCTTTTATGAGCACGTTCATCAATGGTTAATTTGTGGATGCAAGGTAAGTGTTCATGAAGTTTGTTTGAGTTTGTTGCTTCAGCACCTCTTACGTTGTTGTTGAAGCCTGCTATTGGGGTTTGACCCATTACAGTGGGTAATGTATGGAAGTGGTTGGTGTCCAAAATTTCCATGAAGGGAGTGCTTAAAGATATAACAGATTATCTTAGAGATTTTCAATTTGGGGCGGTGTCCAGGTGGTGCAGAGGCTATACTACATAGTGTTAACATGGTTTTGAGCGAGCGTCACACCCATGGTTCTTTGGCTATGTTGACAATGATTTTTTCTAATTCCTTCAACCTGGTTGATAGAACTGTTTTGCTTAGGGAAGTAAGAAAATATGCATGTCTGTCTCTTTATGGGCTAATTTTTTGTATGGTCAAACTACTTGACTATACATTGGTGATGATTTTATTTGATCGGCTAACGGTGTTAAACAAGGGGACTCTTTGAGCCGCTTATTTTTTTCTCTTGTCTTGCACCCGCTTCTTCATAGGATTAGAGACAATTGCACACCTCTTCTACATGCTTGGCATCTTGATGATGGTACTACTATTGGATGGTCAGAGGAAGTGGCTAGAGCGCTTGATATCATTCGAGAGGTTGGCCCAAGTTTTTTCCTTGAGTTGAATATTTACAAGACTAAGCTCTTTTGACCTTTGTGTGGGGATGAATCAAATCTTAGACATGTATTATCCCCCCTTGGCATTGAGAGGCCGACGTTGAGTGTTAAGTTGTTCGGTGGGGCTGTGAGTAAAGACGACAGGTTTGTTAGAAAGCTAGTCATGAAGAGAGATGTTAAGACAATTGAGTTGATGCACTTTCTTACACAATTAAGGGACCCGCAAAGTGAACTTCTTTTGCTCCATTCTTATACGGGTGTTATTAAGATGTATTTTAGCTTAAGGACATGTTTACGGGAGCATACAGAGGATGCAACAACTTATTTTGATTTTGAACTCCGTGGATTGGTTGAGGATATTGTGGTTTGTGGGAGTCCTTTTTTGTGGATCTTGAATGGAGGCTTGCTTCCTTGCATATTTGGTTTGAGGGTCTTGGTTTATATTCTAATATGGATACCTTTTCTTTTGCTTTTGCGACCGCCAAGGGCCAATCTTGGACCCTTCAAGACCACATATTAAGGGATAGTAGAGTGGTCGATATGAGCTTCGAGTTTTTTGGAGCGTTGGGAAAACTTCAAGCTTATATTCCAAGTTTCGATCTTTTTGGTTTTACTGTCAAGAATATCGTCCCCCTAAATCCCAACATACTTTGGCGATTGCTCTTTTCGGTAAGACAATGTAGACGATGGAAGCGACTTTCGATTTGACTCTTAGACAAAAACGATTTTTAAGTGTCTACATTCAATGCAGAACTAAGACATCCTTCTTGCCATACCCGTTGATGGACTTGGACAGTGTATGTCTCCTGTTGAGTATCGCACGATCCTTAAGTATCGCCTCATGATTTCTTTGCCCATTTGATGTGATTTGCCCAATTGTTGGAGGGTTTTGGATGCTTTTGGGAAGCATGCGGTCAGGGCCGGCCTTAGTACCGGGCTGTGTGGGCTTCGGCCCAGGGCCCCAAATGAATGGGGGCACCAAGTTAACCCTAAATCTCTATAATAAGTTTAGCAAAACCTAGTTATCAAGTACGCCTCCTTTACTTCTTCATCTTCAATTTCTCAATACCTCTGTAGAATCAAGGCCCCCCTTCCGATTCTTAATATTTTGAGTGCGTGTCTTCTTCTTCTCTTGTTGAATCAAGATTGTCCAGAAAAATCTTGCAGAAAATTACAAATAAGGTCCCTTTTCTTCTTTTTTCTATTCAAACAAAATTCTATTTTTTTTATTCTTCCATTTTCATAGCTAGATATGTTTCCATCCCATTGTTTTGGCACTTTTGGGATATTGTAATGCTCAGTCGAATGTGGGATTTAGTCAATTGTGGGATTTGCCATCAACAGTTTAAATCAAATGTTTATGGATTTGGGACTATTTAATAGAGTATTGTTTGCAATGCTTCGTATGAATATGCAAATTGCTTAAGCATGTTTCTCTAACCAAGCCAACTAGCCAAAACTCAAGAGTGGATCGAATAAAAAAGGTTGCATTTTTGGTTGAAAATTTATCTTTATTTCTTATTTAAATGTGTTGGTTTTGATTTATATCACTCGTTATTTCATGTTTTTCATCTAGTTTTTGTTTCAAGTACAATATCGATTTAAACCGCTAGGGGCACCCAAAAAATTTTGGCCCACGGCATAAAGATTGTAAGGGCCGGCCCTGCATGCGGTTCACTATAACAAATATAGGCATGATATGGTTCATGATGTTTATGTGACATGTTTAGGAGAGAAAAGGTTTCGGCTAAGAAGGAGACACATGTGACCTTCTTGACTGATCCGCATGAGGGAGGTCCACATTGAGGTTGGCGGATATGTAAGTGTTTGAATGGGTGGTTGGCAAACATATTGTGTTATTTTAAAGGGGGTTAGCCCTCTAGTTTGTTTGGGTAGCAGAACTTTTGTGGTGGGTATTGTAAGATCCGAGTTTTTGCCTTCACCGCCTCCGCGACCAGCCGCCCCCGCGGCTGTGTTGATCCGCCCCTGCGGATGACGACAGATCATGCCCGATCTTTTCTTCCGTTCTTTTATCTTCCTTCCATAGATAGAATGTCCGATATTCTATCTTATGGGCCGGTTTCCTTGTCTTCTTTCTAACCCTAAATGCTCTTTCCGTCTAGCGTTCCAGCCGTCTCAATATATTCTCTCCTTTTTCTCTTTTTCCCGTCTCTTGCTTACATCTTCTTCAACCCTAGAGAGCTGCAGCCGTCCCCTCGCTTCCTGCAACCTTGCTGAGCGTGTAATTTCTTCCCTTCTGGTTTCTCCTTCACGTTCTTATAGTGTTGCATGCCTTCTCCTTCTGTTTCGTTTTCTTCTTTGTGCTTCCCTTTTCTTCTTCCCCAAGAATCAAGTTTGATCCTTGATTCTTGTGGAGCGTTCCGTTGTTGACCCTTTGTTGTTCTCAGGCTCTCTGTAGTTGAGTCTTGAGAACCAAAGGTTCGAGCTTTGGTTACCCTTGCTATGAGTTCTGCCGAAGAGAAGCCGACAACGCTTTTGTCGTGCAACCGCCCCTGCGCCTGCACCTGGCCGCCAATGCGTGTTGCCGCCTCTGTGCCTCTGTCCAACCGACCCTGCGGCTATCCCTGTTGTGACTCCCGTCTTTGGTGAGTTGCTTCCTTCCTTCCTTTCCTCGTTCCTTCCTTGGTTCCTTGTGGTTGTTCGTTGTCCTCTGAGTTATTGTAAGACTAAGGTTGAGCCCTTAGCTTGTGGTGATCTATTAGAGATCATTGAGACTAGAAGTTATAGACTTCTAGCAACCGTTCCGTTCTTGATCCGTGTTGCTTGTTCGTACAGGCTTTACTTGCTCCTTTCCTGAGTTGTTCCTGGGTTGTTGTTGAGCTTTTGTGTTACCTTCGTGTGAGGTAAGTCCCTTGGACTTACTTAGCTTCATTCCACGTATTAGTTGAATTGTATTGGCTTGTTTGTGTTGTTATCATGTTTATAATGGATAATTAGAAATAGGATTGACCCTTATAACCTTAATTAGCCTAAGTGTATTATAACCGGGTGGTGACCGCTTGTCCAATTCAGAATTGGGGAAACTGGAAAGTGCTCTTGCGACTCAGGCCTGCAGGTAACGGATAGTACTGATCTACTCTTGTTGGTAGACGGAAGCGGAGGCGAGTTTCGAAAGGATCTCGTGTGACAAAAGAAGTTGAATTAGTAATGGATAACCTTAATAAAAGATAATAACCGGTTGTGTGTGAGTATACTATATGATTACGTTACCTTATGTGTGTTTGTACCTTTACGTTCTTTCTGATATCTAGAATATTAGCTAACGGTTTTTACCGTCGTTGTAGATGTTTCACAGGTTCAGGATGCTGCTGAGTGATCCGGATGGCGATGTCAGCCGGGATTCCCGTACATTATAGGACGAGATCGGGTGTTGTTTCTTTTATTGTTTCCCTTTTTGGTTTTGAACTCGGTTGTGAAGCTTTTGTGTTTTCTTTTGTTTAAACCTTTGGTTTTATATTGAGTTTTAGTTTTCATTCGTCTGTGCCTTGTTGTAAGATCCGTTTGTTGTTGCTACTCTAAGGGTCGGGACCCATTGTGCGGTCCTAGCCCATAGCGCTTCAAGTTCCCAAACCTTGGGGTGTTACAATATGGTATCAGAGCTCTAGGTTGGAAACAATGACACTCGAAATCTTCTAAAGGTCGGATGGGTAAATAAATAGAACCCGCAAGGGGTATAACGTTTTCAAAAGGGGGTTTTTGTTTTTAAACTCTTCGGCCTGGGATAGATGTACGGGTGACCACCACCACCTCTGCGGATCTCAACAGTGTAGTTTCTTTTGTGTTGACCTTTATATGTGTTTTTCTTGGTTTTCTGCCTTAGCTGTAGTGTGACCTTATATCTATATATAGTTTCCTTATATCTATCCTTATAGCAGATGGCATGTACTAGAGCTACATCTGCTATGGGTCGAGGAAGGAGTCGACCACCTCTTCCACCTGCCGTCCATGGACGAGGACGTGCAGAAGAACCTCCACTAGCTAGAGGTCGGGGCCAAGCCCCAGTTGCTGATCCGCCTATCTGAGGCGTTCATTGAGGAAGTTGCTGAGTGAGGTGTTCCCGAAGTAGGGAACAAGACTATCAAGAAGTCTAGAGCACAGAGAGCACAAACGATCGAGTCCGGTCAAGTGACCATCGAATTATCTACATATCGCGACTATGTACTAAGAGTTGAAGAAGCTATCAGGACTGGAGGACCTGCACCAACACCGCCAATACCCGTGAGATCAGTTGAGAACGTCAAAACTCAAGATGGAGCAAGTTCGGAAGTTGAGCTTTGGCTAGACCACATGGATTCAGCTTTGGAGTCAATAAGAAGTATGCTCAGGAAGCGACCGGATTCCATGAGAGATCTTCAGGCAGGAGGTCTTACGAAGAGACAAAAGACTGGAACAGCCAATGCTGGAGCTGGAGCATCAGGATTTGGGCATGTTCAGACGACAAGACACTTTGGGATCTAGCAGAAGATACGGAGTTCCGACAGAGGACGACAGTGTCATAACTGTGGAGGTATCGGACACATCCGAGCATATTGTGAGAAGTCTGCCGTGACTTGCTTTCTTTGTGGCATGTCCGGACATAGAGTTGCGTTCTGCCGTCAGAGCAGAAGACGAGGAGGTGTTACGCCTGACACCAAAGATGCATCAGCCAGAGTTTATGATTTGAGGAGTGCGGTAGAGACGACAACGCCAGCAACTACAAATATCATTCATATTGATGGTTTTCCTGATAGAGTTTTTTTCGATACCGGTGCTACGCATTCTTTTTTATATCTGATGCATGTGTAGATAGATTGGCCTTAGTTACTGTAGAAGGTAGACCCTTCTTTATAGGATTACCCGATGGGGTAAGATACGAGGTACACGAGAGGTTCGCGATTGCCCTATTAGATTGGGAGGTCGCGATTGGACAACTAACTTCTTCATCATGTACTTAGTGCATGAAGAAGTTATTTTGGGCATGGATTGGATGGACCGACATTGAGCAGTTTTGGATATTGGCAAGAGGACAATGACAGTAACTACAGATGCAGGCCATGTTGAGATCTTCCGAGGATGGGATTCCGGGAAGACTGGTACAGTCATCAGTGCAGTTCGAGCTACGAGACTTATCAGTCAAGGATGCGAGGCTTTTTGGTGCCATGCCATGAAGGATAGTAATAGTCCAGCTTTGGAGGAGATTCCAGTAGCTTGCGAGTTTGCTAACGTCTTTGGAGAGCCATCAGGGTTACCTCCATAGAGGAGTGTAGACTTTGGCATTGATCTAGAGCCCGGTATGAGAGCGATCTCTAAGGCTCCTTATCGTATGATGCCTATTGAGATGCTTGAGTTGAAGAAACAGCTTGAGGAGTTAGCAGAGAAGGGCTTCATCCGCCCTAGTGTATCTCCTTGGGGTGCACCAGTTCTCTTCGTCAAAAAGAAGATGGGTCAATAAGGTTATGTATCGACTACCGAGAGCTGAACAAGGTGACAATCAAGAACAAGCACCGACTGCCCCGTATCGATAATCTTTTGGATCAGCTGCATGGAGCTTCGGTGTTTTCGAGGATCGATCTGAGATCTGGGTATCACCAGCTGAGGGTGAGAGAGCAGGACATAGCCAAGACGGCATTTCGGAACAGATATGGACACTACGAGTTTGTAGTGATGTCATTCGGGCTCACGAATGCGCCCGCAGTCTTCATGGAGTTGATGAACAACATCTTCATCGACTTTCTAGACCAATTTGTAGTTGTCTTCATCGAAGACATTCTGGTTTACTCCCGTAGTAGAGAGGAGCATGCAGGACACTTGAGGATCGTTCTTCAGGTCTTACGGGATAGAGAGCTCTACGCCAAGCTCTCCAAGTGTGAGTTTTGGATGTCTAGGGTAGCATTCCTTCACATCGTTTCAGCTGAAGGGATCAAGGAAGATCCGGCAAAGATCAAGTCAGTAGCATCTTGGCCGCCACCTAAGAACGTCAAGGAGGTTCACAGCTTCTTAGGATTGGCAGGCTACTACCGGTGTTTTGTTTAGGGCTTTTCAGTTGTCGCCCGACCACTAACTTCCTTGCTACAGAAGTCTACGAGGTTCGTATGGCCCGAGTCGTGCCTACAGAGCTTCGAGAAGCTAAAGAAGAGGTTGACATTTGCTCCTATCCTAGCTCAGCCAAAGGGCATTAAGGATTTTGTGGTTTACAGCAACGCATCCAAGCTGGGCTTGGGATGTATCTGATTAGAGGGGTAAGGTGATTGCTTATGCGTCTCGACAGCTGAAGACGTACGAGGAGAATTACCCTACCCATGACCTTGAGTTGGCTGCTATTGTTCATGCTTTGCAAATTTGGAGACATTATTTGTATGGAGCTACGTGTCAGATTTTCACAGACCATAAGAGTCTGAAGTACATATTCACTCAACGGGAGTTGAATAACCGCCAGCGCAGATGGTTAGAGTTGATCAAGGACTTTGATCTTGAGATCTTATACCACCCGGAAAAGGCTAATGTGGTAGCAGATGCCCTTAGTAGAAAGACTCCCCGGGAGATGGCGATCGCTAGGCTGACAGCTCAGTCACAGTTACAACGAGATTTGGCATGGTTAGAGATGGATATCAACTTCCCGGATTCCGACAGTCAGTTGTCCACCTTGGAGATAATACCTGATCTGTTGGCCGAAATCCGACAAAAGCAGGAGAGTTGCCATCTTTGATGCAGATGCGAGACCGGATGTCTCGAGGAGAGGTACCGCATTTTGTAGTTGGTGCTGATGGAGTTTTGAGACGCCAAGAGCATACTTGTTTACCTTCAGATCGAGAGTTGAGATAGAGGATCCTTCAGGAGGCTCACTCTTCACCTTACTCAGTACACCTTGGTGCGAGTAAGATGTATCAGGATATTAGATGCTCTTACTGATAGGGAGGTCTGAAGCCAGACGTCACGAGATATGTAGCTCAGTGTGCGACCTGTCAACAGGTCAAGATCGAGCATCATAGACCAAGAGGCGAGCTACACCCACTTCCCGACCTTCAGTGGAAGTGGGAAGACATCTTTGTGGATTTTGTGACCGGTTTGAGACCAAGTCGTGGTTTTGATGCTATATGGGTCATAGTAGATCGATTGACGAAGACCTCACAATTCATTCCAATCAAGAAAACGTGACCAGTGAGTCGATTGGCAAAGGAGTTCACGAGACAGATAGTGAGACTTCATGGGGTATCTAGGACTATTGTCTCTGATAGAGACGGACGGTTCACTTCGAGGTTCTGGCAACAAGTTCATGCCGCCCAAGGTACGAGTCTGCAGTTCACAACTGCTTATCATCCTCAGACCGATGGTCAGTCTGAGCGGACCATCCAAACTATGAGGACATGTTGCGAGCATGTGTGTTAGATTGGGGACAGGTGTGGCCAGATCACCTTCCCTTAGTGGAGTTTTCATACAACAATAGTTTGCATGCATCGATCAGGATGGATCCTTATGAGGCTTTATATGGACAGAGATGTCGTACACCGTTTTGTTCAGACGAGCCTAGTAGTGCTAGCGGAGTAGCACTTGAGCAGATTCAGGATGACAGGGCTCGAATAGCAGTTATCCGAGAGCGGATATTAGCAGCACATAGTCGACAGAAGTCGTATGCAGATAAGAGGCGCAGACCTCTGGAGTTCAGAGTTGGAGCTCAGGTTTGGTTGAGAGTACCCCTGACACGAGGCGTCAGACGTTTCGGTGTCAAGGGAAATTTGAGTCCCACATATGTTGGATTGTTCGAGATTCTTGAGCGAGTTGGAGAGGCAACATACAGACTTGCGTTGCCACCAAGAATCGAGGGTGTTCACCCAGTCTTCCATGTGTCTCAGCTACGGGAGTACATACCATACCCGAGACACATCGTCAGTCATGAGGATCTAGTGATCGAGCCAGACCACACGTTCGTAGAGCACCCGATGGTTGTCTTAGAGCGTAGTACGAGACGCTTGCGTTCAAAGGACATACCGATGATGAAGATACAGTGGTCGATGCGAGGAACTGATGAGGCGACTTGGGAGACAGAGGATAGTATCCAGAGGAATTATCCGGAGTTTTACGCTGAGCTTGTTGCACCTTTAGCTTAGTTTGTTGTTTGGTGTTTCCCTTTGTTGTGTTGCGCACGCTTTTGTGTGACGTTTTATGTTACGTGCCCCGAGTGGGAATATATGAGCTCAGTTATGTTTCTGTGTGTTGTTTTAATCGTTCGTTTTTGCAAGTTTCGGGACGAAACTTATTTTTAGGGGATCTGATGTAAGATCCGAGTTTTTGTCTTCACCGCCCCGCGGTGAAGAAGGCCGCCCCCGCGTGTGACACCTAATTCATTTCTAGTTGATTACCAGTTAATTAACCCTGTTTAAAACAATAAGCGGAAAAGCGGAAAACGTAAATTTTTAAAACTTTATCTTACAACCATATTCACAACATATATTCATACTAACATACGTCATAAACTCCGTTTAACCAAAACACAACTGTTTTAAAACCATGCAAAACATCCTAGGCGATAGCATCCCATAACAGCCCACGTGATATGATCTCAAATCCAGGTGTTGGGTCCAATGTCCTTGCCTTGATCAGGCCGAGTCTGAGCAGCTGAAAAATATGTGGATATAACAACAATGAGCCACACGCTCAATAAGGGTATACAAATCGCACTGTCCCAATATATATAAGTATCTAATATCCCATCCCCAAAGGACACTCTATACCCTTCCTCACATTTCAAAGCACACATACATATCCACATTCACATATAATTCCACAACCATTCATATGACATTTCACATAAACATTCAAGCATGTTATCACACATCATATATAAACATACATAAACATAACATATAACATGCTAGACTCGATCGCATCGATGCATAGGTGATAATTAACTAACTAGCTCCAACTGATCGTACGATATATTTTCTCATGTGCTTTCGTATTTCTTTTCTCTTTAGGTTGGCCAACCCGACAGCGTCGTAGGCCCCTTGTAGATCAAGAGCTGACCTCGGCTATCTAATCTTTGAGACCCCTCGTATATCGAGCGCTGTCTCTATATATGTCCCCAAGTGGTGTAGGACATTTCCGAGGCCCCTCGTAGATCGAGCGCTGCCTCTATATAGTTTCTCGTCCCCAGGTGGTGCGGGACATTTCCGAGACCCCTCGTAGATCGAGCGTTGTCTCTATACATGTCCCCAGGTGGTGCAGGACATTTCCGAGGCCCCTCGTAGATCGAGCGCTGCCTCTGAGGCCCCTCGTAGATCGAGCGTTGTCTCTATATAGTCCCCAGGTGGTGCGGGACCCAGTTGGACTAACTAATCAATTACCGTCCTATATTATCACTTTCATATCATAACTCAATTTCATGCTTTCATCATATTCTTTCCATTATCATCTCATGTACCTCATGCATGCTTTCATAAAGAATATCAAGTCCTCATCATCATCTCACTCATATACATATAAGCATGCATACAATCATAACGAACAGATATATACACTCAAGCATGCATAAAATCATGGCATATTAAATACATAACATATATTAAGCAAGTGTAATTCATATACACTTATCTCACAAGTAAGAACAGTAAAATCTCGTAAACCAACTATTGAGTCCGTTTCCCACTTGAACTATCCTCCTTTCTCGTATTAGGATACGCTCACAAAGCAATTAAGCTATAGTTAGACCGAGACCTTCAACAACACCTGTTGAGAATATCATATTTCTCGTATCAAACTTCTCGATTCAAACACCAGTTAAATTCATTCCTTTGAATTTAATTAACTTATAACCTTCTCTAGAATCCCAATTTAATTAATTAAATTTCACCCGAATAATGTAACGAGCATAATGGAATTTCCAATTATCCATTTTGACAAGCCTAAGGTCCATTTAGGCCAAACCGTAATACGAAAACGAATATATTCATAACTTATTTGTTACTAACCCGACTGACGATCCGAAAGAAGATTCGGAATCACAAAGACATAGACTACGCTTGGACATCATCAAATTCACCGGAATCTGAGTGAAGGAACCGGCCAAGGAAAGGACTTGCTCGACCTGGCCCTAACTTTGTCGAAAAAAGAGGAAAGTCAGTACCAACATGAAGAGGACGAAGAAAGGAATCCGAAAACTCAAACGGATTCGAAATCGGATTACAAACGTAGAGTAGATCTGAATTTGATGCTTGAGAGAAATCAGAGCTTTTTACGAGGAAATGTGAAAGAAAATGAATGAATTTCCGCTATTTATAGAGAAGTCGATAATTATCCTTTAGCTTTATCCTTTAGCATAATTGATAATTATCCTTTAGCATTATCCTTTAGCAAAGTCGATAATTATCCTTTAGCATTATCCTTTAGCAAAGTCGATAACTATCCTCTAGCATTATCCTTTAGCAAAGTTGATATTTATCCTCTAACATTATCCTTTAACAAAGTTGATAATTATCCTCTAGCATTATCCTTTAGCAAAGTTGATGATTATCCTCTAGCATTATCCTTTAGCAAAGCCGATAATTATCCTTTTACCGATCCGAAGGTGGTTTGAGCCCTTTCTCTAAACTTCTCGGAATTGGAATAATAAATCCGGAATACTATGTGGATAGTTATTCCGCATTTGTCTCGGAAAACGCGTATTCCTAACCCGTCTTTCTTAGCCTCTAAGAAACAAAATAGCGACTCTTTTGGCCATTTTGTCTTTCCATGTTATTTCATATCTAGGACATGTCCGATGTCCTGATCATTTCTCTCAACGGCATTTTTATTAATTGAAGCTCCCAAATGCTCCAAATAACACTGGGGGATAATATCATCTAGGAGCGGGTTACCTCGAGAGGTATCTCTTGTTAAAACGGTTTAATTCCCTTAAACTCGTTTAATTCCTTAATATTCCCGATTAGGCCATCTTCGATTTTTGACCGTTACACCGCGGCTGTGTTGATCCGACCCTGCGGATGACGACAGATCGTGCCCGATCTTTTCTTCTGTTCTTTTATCTTCCTTCCATAGATAGAATGTCCGAGATTCTATCTTATGGGTCGGTTTCCTTGTCTTCTTTCTAACCCTAGACGCTCTTTCCGTCTAGCGTTCCAGCCGTCGTCTCTATATATTCTCTCATTTTTCTCTTTTTCCCGTCTCTTGCTTACGTCTTTTTTAACCCTAGAGAGCTGCAACCGTCCCCTCGCTTCCTGCAACCTTGCTGAGCGTTTAAGTTCTTCCCTTCTGGTTTCTCCTTCACGTTCTTACAGTGGTGCATGTCTTCTCCTTCTGTTTCGTTTTCTTCTATGTTCTTCCCTTTTCTTCTTCCCCAAGAATCAAGTTTGATCCTTGATTCTTGTGGAGCGTTCCATTATTGACCCTTTGTTGTTCTCAAGCTCTCTGGAGTCGAGTCTTGACGAGTTGGAACCAAAGGTTCGAGCTTTGGTTGCCCTTGTTGTGAGTTCTGCCGAAGAGAAGCCGACAACGCTTCTGTCGTGCAGCCGCCCCTGCGCCTGCACCTGGCCGCCCCTGCGTGTTGCCGCCCCTGCGTCTCTATACAACTGCCCCTGCGGTTTTCCCTGCTGTGACTCCCGTCTTTGGTGAGTTGCTTCCTTCCTTCCTTTCTTCGTTCCTTCCTTTCTTCGTTCCTTCCTTGGTTCCTTGTGGTTGTTCTTTGTCTTCTGAGTTGATGTAAGACTAAGGTTGAGCCCTTAGCTTGTGAAGATCTCTTAGAGATCGTTGAGACTAGAAGTTATAGACTTCTAGCAACCGTTCCGTTCTTGATTCGTGTTGCTTGTTCGTACATGCTTTACTTGCTCCTTTCCTGAGGGAAACTGAGCTTTCTTGAGTTGTTCCTGAGTTGTTGTTGAGCCTTTTGTGTTACCTTCGTGTGAGGTTAGTCCCTTGGACTTACTTAGCTTCATTCCACGTATTAGTTGGATTGTATTGGCTTGTTTGTGTTGTTATCATGTTTATAATGGATAATTGGAAATAGGATTCACCCCTTATAACCTTAATTGACCCAAGTGTATTATAACTGGGCGGTGACCGCTTGTCCAGTTCAGAATTGGGGAAACTGGAAAGTGCTCTTGCGACTCAGGCCTGCAGGTAACGGATAGTACTGATCTACTCCTGTTGGTAGACGGAAGCGGAGGCGAGTTTCGAAAGGATCTCGTGTGACAAAAGAAGTTGAATTAGTAATAGATAACCTTAATGAAAGATAATAACCGGTTGTGTGTGAGTATACTATATGTTTACGTTACCTTATGTGTGTTTGTGCCTTTACATTCTTTCTGATATCTAGAATGTTAGCTAACGGTTTTTACCGTCGTTGTAGATGTTCCGCAGGTTCAGGATGTTGCTGAGTGATCCGGATGGCGCGGTCAGCCGGGATTCCCGTACATTATAGGACGGGATCGGGTGTTGTTTCTTTTGTTGTTTCCCTTTTTGGTTTTGAACTCGATTGTGAAGCTTTTGTGTTTTCTTTTGTTTAAACCTTTGGTTTTATTTTGAGTTTTGGTTTTCATTCGTCTATGCCTTCTTGTAATATCCGTTTGCTGTTGCTACTCTGTAGGTCGGGACCCATTGTGCGGTGCTAGCCCGTAGCGCTTCAAGTTCCCAGAACTTGGGGTGTTACAGGTATGGCGACCCTCAACGCGGCTTCTGTAAAGGTGGCTAAGCATGAAGAAACTTGCATAAAAAACCAACATGTGTTTCTTCTGTTTGCTTTTGACACGTTTGGTTTTCTTGCGCTAGATGCCGTCGAGATTCTTAAGAGGGTGCAACGGGTTTTGCATGGTAATGTTGTGTCGCCTTGGTCTTCGAACGCTCTTTTTAGAGGATCAGATATGCTATTTAGAAGGGGTTGCGGCACAACTTGTTGCCCGCCTACCTTCTACATCGATATAAATATTATTTTTCTAATAAGAATTCAACATCATTTCATTGAATTATTGTAAGAATCTTAAAAAAAAAATCAACCCTCTTTACCCCTCTCATCACAATTAAGAAAATTATCTACATAATCCCTTATACCAAACACATACAAATTTGGTATTTTTTTTAATTTAATCTCCAAAAATCATCTACTATTTTATCTCTTTTCATCTTCATTTACAATAATCTCATCTTCCCAAACAAACCTCATATCCGATTGTATTTGATGCCAACAAAAATGAAGCCCGATTCTATCCAAAAATGGTTTTTGAAGGTTGAGACCTTCAACAACCATCGGGAATAATAGGATATGAGTAGAAAGGGGTGGGTGATATGCATGTGAGAAATAGGAGATGAAAATTTGAGAGTTGGGTTTTGTTAACTTTCTCTATGATCTTCTATTTCATTTATTTTGACAACGAGATCACTATTCACAGACAACTTCAGTCAGTTTTTCATGATGCGATCCACCTTCCACTTGCACCAGAAATTCGGTTCACATGCGCTGGCAATGCGGCTTCTTTTTGTGCAAAGTTTTAACGTTTCTCCAACACTCATAATTCTAGTTGTTGGATTCAGTTTTGGGAGCACCACAAGTATGCCTCTCGGGTTCATGGGAATGCACTCCATGTGCTAGGAATCACCAAAATTTGAACATTTGAGCAACGATTATGATTCCGCGGGAGGCATTTTCTAGGATTTACAAGTCCTCGGGCGAACTCCTAGTGAAAGTGAGCTTGTAGTGCGCTCCGTTTTATTGTTTCGTAATAAACTCTCGATGCAAATAAAACCCCTCTTTTGACAAACATTGATAGCTCACTTTTATTTAACACTTTTAATTGAAAACCAACACTCACATTGCAATTGAACCGAATTTGGCCTGATTTCCTATTAGTTGGATTCTCCCGAATTTGAATTTGGCCCGATAACCGACTTACCTATATCATTATATATTTTTGGCGTTTTTGATGAAATGAGCCAAAATTCCTATAGCAGTTACTAAATTGGCCCTCACCTTTTCCATCTTTGTAATTTAGGCCCCCAAAAATAATCATTGCCACTAACTAGAAAAATATAGTACAAAAGCTATCAACTTTTGTATCCCATCTGATTTGACATATCTAATATATGATATTTATCTCCACCAACTACACAAATGCACAATTTTCAACATGCACACTTTATCACCTTCTACCAAAAAATTCGTTTACCTATAAACTTGACTATCATACCCAAATTAATTTTGTCAAACTATACAAACATACTCGAAACACACATACCCCAAATCCAAACATACCCAAAACTAGAATATCAAAAAACATCATACCCATAAATTGAGTATTATTTTGTTTTATACAATATTCATACCCAAAGTATTCATACTTAATCCATTTTTTTCTTTTCAATTTAAGTCACACTTAATACTAAAAGCATACCCAAATTTTACACAAATCAATATTGTACACAAACATCAATACCATAAAACATACCCAACATTTCACTTTAAACATACTCAACAATAAAAAACACACCATAAAAACAATAAACATATACCCAATAAAATAATCATACCCATAAATGGGGTAACATTTTACCAAACTTATATAATGCTCTAAGATTAAATCCACAAGCCCAACCGTACCAATAATTTGGATAACATTTTACAACCTAAAATAATCATACCCATAAATTGGGTAATCATACTCCTAAATAGTATACATAATTCATCAAACACATACGCAATAGTACTTAACAAAACGAATCAAAAGCATATCCAAAATTTAGTAGAAATAGCCTACACCAAAAAATACAGATTTGGTTCCCGGCAGCAACGGAGCAGCAATGACGAACTCCAGACGGCGGTGTTGTCGACAGAGAACATAAATCGGGGACCGGTAAGAGAGAAGTTGATGTTGGAACGACGAGCAAACAACGGCGCCGACGACGGAAACCAGTGGCGTAGCCCCTCCTTGCGACAAGACGGCAAAACTCTAGATCTCTCGCTCGCCCTTCGGTGTTGGACAAGTGGCCAAATGTCCTGGCGGCGAGGCAGTGCTCCCTGGCGCTGTCGCCGGTTTCCTGGTGGCCGGAGTACTGGAGGCTGCGACTGCACACGAGAAGAAGAAGGAAGGGCTCCGGGAGGGAGAGAGTTTCAGGTGAGAGAAAGTGAGGAGAGAGAAAAGTGAAGGAATGAAAAATAAAGGGGAAAATGTGGGCAAAAGGTAATCGTCAAATTAATATTTAAATTTTGTACATCAATATACTTACCACCATCATTACCATTTGTCACATAGTGTTCCTATTTTTCTAGTTGCATGCCTATTTTATATTATCTTATATAGGGGTCAAAACACAAAGTTGAAGCATTTCGGGCCCTATACCGCCAATTCTTTCTATATTTTTTTGGATAATATGCACTTAAGAAACATTTTAACATTTTAACCAAAAAATTAGAAACACATTAATTTGATTATACAATAAGCATTATAAATATATTCAAGTTATTTAGTTTGCGATATTTTTATCATTATTATTATCATTACTATTTTCTTTTTCCGCATTTTGTTTTGATTATTTAGTTATGTTCGAAGTCGAACATATTGAGTTATCCGGAACCTCAACGTTGACCTTTCTTCAAGCGGATTAGTCAAGAACGTCTTTAGACGTGTTTGTTAGAATGATCGGGTTTGCTATTCAAAAAGGATTGGTGACACAAATTGTTGTCCACCTACATTCTACTTGATGTATATCAAATCTAATATTTGCACTTCAATACAAAATTGATACAAATTTTACTAGAACCAAAAAAATTTGATCTTATATTAGACTAATCTTAAATTTAATCTTAAGTGTTTTATTGAGTTAAGTGGTAAGTAAGATATATTTATAATATGTTGTAAAAAGAAAAAAAAAATGATAATTAAAAATTTTATAAAATTAATTTTAACCTCTATTAATGTGGATGATGTTAGGCTATGATGCACGGACACGGATACGGGAACCGGACACGCCGAGAAATGGGGAAGCGGCGATTCTCAAAAGTATAGGAAACGGGGGTGAAAAACTCAATGATATACGAGTTGATAAAAAATATTAACAACACAAAACAATAACCGAAACAAAAGCTTAAAAACAACCATTTTCAATCTTACAAAACATAGAAATAAACATATTTAGTCTGACAATTTCAAATAAACATACTTAGTTTCAAAAATGAAAATCGAATATCCGTTTTGAAATCAGCGACAAGCAAACAACGTGATCAAAAAATTTGTAAATTAAAAAAAATGAAAGTATTAGAATAACGTACTCAACATTCAACAAAGAAATATTCAAATAAATATTTTTTTTCTTCTCTCCCATTTTTCCGGCAATAACAATCTCGCACGTGTCCACGTGAGGCTAGATTTAGTCGGAAAAAAATGGGAGAGAAGAAAAAAAATATTTCTTTAAGTTTAAAAAAAATAATTTTGTTTTTTTTAACTTTAAAAAATTGAGTAATTTTCGTTAACCGTGTCTTGACCGGACTAGACGTGTCCTACCTAAAAACATGTTTTGACCGTGTCCGAACGTATCTGCGTGTCCGACACGACGTGATAGGGAAACTCCGTCTTCTAAGTGTCCGTGCAACATAGCTGTCCTCTAAAATACCCTTTCATATTTGCAGTCCGAAACTCCACTGGACGGCGCCCACTGTTATCATTTTTTTTTCAAAATATAATTATTTAATTCCCTCTCCCTCCAGGATCTTCTGTTTGACAGCCTGCCTGACCACTAGTTACCAAAAGCGGTGATATGAATTCCTTGCGACGAAGCAAAAGAACTGATGAGAGATAGAAAGCCAAAATATCTTCGACTATGAAATTCAGGAGAGCAAAACCCGGGCTTCTCTTCTACCTCTCGTCTTCACAGTTAACTTGTAAGACACATCCACGGTTTTGTCAAACTCATCTTCGTCTTCAATTTGTGCTTTGTTGTTGTTGTTGTTGCCGCCGCCACCTTGGCCATGGAATCGCAAGCAATTGCGGAGCTGATACGGAAGATCCACGAGTTGGAATCTGCTCACATTTCCCTTCGAGAAGACATCTCAAAGCTTCTGATCTCCGGAACCCTAGCATCGGGCACCTCCGACTTAGCCTCCGTCCATGCTACTGCTTGCGGGAGACTCGACGGAGACTCGAGATATTCTACTTCTTGGAAACGGATCTCCCCGTCTTCCTCCGGACATTCATCGTCTCCGTTTAAGGTGAATAGCCGAGTCGATGTTTCATCGACGTCGAGAAATTCTCACGACTCTCGTGGCTGTGCTGGTCTCCCTTTGAGTTCGCAGGTTGGCCAGTTGAATGCTAAGGTGTATTTGAACATCTTGCAATCCATGGGGCAAGCGATTCACATAATGAATACTGAGGATCGCTTAATTTACTGGTTAGACGTGTTCTTCTTCACATATTGCTTTCGTTCTTGTGTAACCTAGCAATGAAAAAAGACTTCATATGCTATATCCTGAATCCGCAATCGCATATGTATATCAAACATGTCGCAGTGTCGGTATTATCTAACTTGAACACGGTAAAAAAAGCAAAATATAATGGAACTTTCTCTTTCTAACACAAACACGATTGAGAGGTAGTAAAACAGGCCGTAGTGTCGGCTTGCTTGTGCTCGAGCTTATCGTCGAGTGGATTGGAACTTGATTCTCAATTAGTCACCCATCTTCTCCTTTTGCGTTCTTTATTTCCTCTCATCCACTCGCTAGTCTACTAGCTCGATGCCATGACTTTCTTCTTAGGGACCGAATTAACCGATTTCCACATATTTACCTGAATTGTACAGAGTTGTGGATTATTTAAATAGTTTTTCGTTTTCTTTTTCCGATTGGTGGTCATGTTTTGGCTGATCCTGTCTTTATAGTATAACAACTCGTTTAGTTTTTTTTGGTGGATATAACAACTCGTTTAGTTATTTCATAGCCGTTTGTTCTTTCTCCTTTTCAATAAAGCGCGTTTAATAAAGCGTTAAGTTGCGAGAAAAGGGAAATGAATCTATAAATGTGCAAGAAGATATTGTTATTGATTAGTGTTTTTTCAACCTTCCTGATAGATTATCACTTAATAATACTTTCCTGGAAGGGGGAAAAAAACAGGTCCTAACATGCATCTGCAATTTTACAAAGATGTTTTGTCAAATTGCTAACTGTTAGAATTTATTATGCAGGAATCGACCTGCTGAAAAACTGTATGGTTATAGTGCAGCTGAAGCTCTGGGCAAGAGTGTCTTTGAACTCCTAGTGGACTTTGAACACTATAATCTAGGATCTGTTATAGTAAATCGGGTCAAGGTTGGGGAGTGTTGGACTGGCCTATTCCCTGTCAGAAGTAAGACAGGCAGAAGATTCTCAATTATCGTAACAGACACTCCATTATATGATGAAGATGGTACAGTTATTGGGGTAATATGTATAGCAAGCGATTCAAAACCATTTGAAGACATGAGGTTTACACTGCCAGAAGCATGGTGGAGTTCTGAAGCAAATATAAATTTGAGGGGGTCAAGAAATAGTGTTTCAACCAAACTTGGTCTTGATCCTGAGCAGCCATTACAAGATGCCATTGCTTCAAAATTTACTGATTTGGTTAGTCCTAAAGGTTCTTGTGTGTGTTCATTAATTTTACCTCATTGTATTTATTTCTTTGCCATATGAAACAGGCCACTAAAGTTAGCAACAAAGTTTGGTCCAAAATGAGAACTGGAAAGGATATTGTAGAGCATGAGGTTGGTAGCAGTGATAGTCACCATTTCTCTAATTATTGTTCCTCTAACGCCAATCCCTATTGTAATAATGATGACTTGAGGTCCAACATAGCTAATCTTAGGGGGAATGCTGCATCATCTTTCTTTGGTACAATATCTAAGACTGGGGAGTTAGCATCCAAATTGATCAAAGACTTAGGGGAAAAGAGTGAGGGAAGACCCTCCTTCCACAAGATTACCTCAAAAGCAGAGGCTTGGATCGACAAGAAATCCATACGTTGGCCTTGGAAAGGGAATCTGCAAGAACACCTAGAGGTGAAGTCTAATCTTAGTAATGATATACTATGCCATCCTGCAAAATCAGAAATTAAGGCCAATGAATCTAGTCGTGTTGTCGTAGCTGAAGAGCCTGGAACTTCATTGTCTTGGGTTCATGTAAGCAACACAAGCAATGTCAGTAGGTGCATCAGCACTAATACAACTAGTACTTTTGCAAAGCAACTGGATATGGAAACTGATTGCCTCAACTATGAAATCTTTTGGGAAGACCTAACATTTAAACAGCAGATTGGACAAGGTAAGTGACAGCATTTTGTAGTTCGACCCGTATTTTTCTGTTGCTTTTGACACTAAATTTAGCCTTATTGGTTATAGCTCATAAGTTGGTCTAGCCACACTAGCCTCCTTGTTATGGTAACTTGACCACTAGTTGCATTTCCAGCCAAGGCAACTTGTCTGGACAGTAGATCCTCTTGATTATTTCAGCAAGAAATCATATTTGATGTAATGAGTACTTACTCTGGTAACTCTTGGTTTGGGGTTGTAACACTTATTAGTTATTTCCGGTACCATTGTCGTTGATGCTGCTTTTATTAGGAAGACTGAGGTCCTGGATAAGAAGTTATCATGTCTAACAACCTGGGTTGTCCAACTACTGTCCAGTCAAAGCCTTTTGTACTCTTTTTCACTATTATACTGGAACAGGTGAATCATTAATTGTTGATAGGCTGTAGACTTCTTTGTGTTTCGAAATTTTCTTAAGTAGATTAGAAAATAAAGATGTACCTCTTCCCACCATCTTGAATGTTCCAAAGACTCCCAAAGGCTTGGATAGTTAGGTTCAACCTTGGTCGTTATAAGTGGTACTGAAGCCAGGGTTTTCTTCGTGTGCCCCCATGAGCTCACACTAGTCATCACGACATGCTAATCCTTGTAAAGTTTCAAGAAGTGAATTCCAATCTTAATTGTAACAAGCATGAGTTATAAATGTGATTTAAGAATTTTATGTTAAGGATCTACTACCATTAAGAATAAAGTGAATGTGATTTTAAAGGACCAAGGTGAAATACCAATGTGTAGTAAGAATAATGCATGCCTATGTGCACACATTAGAAAATCCCTAGTCATATAAGCTTTTAGTTCCATTCTTATAAGATTGTGTATAGTTTTGTGGTCTCGGGTACAACTTAACAAGAGTATCGGCTTTTTTAATTAATGTCTACTTTGTTAGGCAACTATGTGGAAGTTTGTGGTGAAATTCCTTTGCAAGACTCTTCAGTAAATAGGAAACGTGTTTGGAACATTGTTTATGTAGTCCAAAAATTAATCACATATTTTTCTCTTTGTTTTCTGCAGGTTCCTGTGGAACAGTTTATCATGGTTTGTGGTGTGGATCGGTATGTTAATTAGCATAATACTGTATTATATTTAAGCAGTTGCAATAAATAGGAAACGAGTTTTTTTTTTTTTTTGAATTTCAAGCCATCCATGCTGTAAATGGCATGTGTATCGTATCTCCTGAGGATGGTAAGCTGTGTGAATGTATCCACATGCTAGAAGATTGTTGGCTGTTTCTTGTGGATTTTTCTTTGTGCCCGACTGCGTTAATGGGTTCTCAGTTATCATTATTACTATGGACTACATATATTCTATTCCCATTTTTACTTGATTATCACATGTTTCAAATGAGATTATATATGTACTCAAATATATTTATGAAGAATCATGTTAGAAAGTTTCCTAAACAAGACTAATACAATTTTATCATTCTGAGCACTACATGATTGCTATATTCAAAAGAGACTTTGGTGACAAAGTATAAAGATGTGGAACCATTCAATTTACAAATAAACAATGGGAGCCACGTGCTCTGAATCTGATAGCATCTCTCTTGTATCTTGTGTCAGGTAGGGTTCTACTGGTTTAGGCGATTTAAATCAGCTTTTTTGGGTGGAGTTGTTTTTTGGCAAGTCTATTTACTATTAGTTAGTGGCACCCTTAAGATGGCATAGATACCGGTGGTTAGTTGAAAAGCTGCATTCCCTAATCCAACATCTTAGCATGGATATTTGCTAATTGATGCAAGCATCTATTGCTTTTAAATTGCAGCTAGTACTTCTGAACTTGTTTGTATCAGTGCTTTCTATTTTGTTCTCTGCGGAATAATGATAATGAGCTGATTTTTGCAGGATATTGCAATAAAAGTCTTCCCTAAAGTAGAGTATTCTGAAGATGCCATCCTTTCATTTAGAAAAGAGGTATTTTTTGTAGTTCAATACTCAAAGAGGGATTTATAATAGATATCATTTTCCATGTGTGGTGACTGGTGAATGTTTGAAGTGTAGAAAAATGGAGCTAACTAATCATTCTTGCTTCACTAGCTGCTTTCATGAAAGCCTTTTTTGTCTGAATTTCAGAACATGGAGAGCTATATCCAATGATAATGGGTTTGAATATGTTTATGTGTCTATTTTCTGTGTCAAGGTATCTCTCATGAAGGGGCTTCGACATCCAAATATTTTGCTGTTCATGGGTGCAGTAATGTCAGCTCAGAGTCTGTGCATCATTACCGAGTTTCTCCCACGGTTCATTCTTAACTATCTAATTTAACATGTTAATGCAACATGTCTGTTCCCTATATAAGATGGTTAAGTAAGCTTCATTAAGTTACCAAATCCTTAATGCTTGCTGGATGTGTCATTTGATACAGGGGGAGCTTATTCCAGTTATTACAGAGAAGTATACACAAACTAGATTGGAAACGTCGAATTCACATGGCTTTAGATGTAGTTAGTACCTTAATTTGTTATTATTCTTTGTGCTCTTAGGAGTCTGTCTATATATGACCTCTCAATGGGTTAGTCATATCTGCAGGCACGAGGGGTGAATTACCTGCACCGTTGCAATCCACCAATTGTGCATCGTGATTTGAAGTCTTCAAATTTGCTAGTCGATAAGAATTGGAATGTGAAGGTCTGCTGTGTTTTTATAACTTAATGTTCTCAATCTATAAAATGTGCATTTTTTAGTCAAACTATTTCAGATTCTTTTTCTGTGTGTGCATTAACAGGTTGCTGACTTTGGCCTTTCACGTATAAAACATGAAACGTTCCTTACTACAAAAACGGGGAAAGGAACGGTATGCTGTGTGTTATTGACCTTGCTCTGATGTTTGTGAACATTCTCTAAATTTGCCCGATGTTAATTGTAGCCTCAATGGATGGCACCGGAGGTTCTTCGCAATGAACCTTCAGATGAAAAGTATGCTTTGATTATTTTATCTTGTCTCTCACAAGATTTGCATTTTTCCTGTGGGTTTCCCTTTATGGAATTCCTAATTATAACTTTATGGGATTGGTTAGGTCTGACGTATACAGTTTTGGAGTGATATTGTGGGAGCTTGCGACGGCGAAGATACCTTGGGAAGATCTCAACTCAATGCAGGTATTGGTTTTGGAGAGAAGATAGAAGTATCAGTGTGGTTTTCAGTTTTCACATGATATGTTTCTTTATGTATGAGCTAGCTTATATTCAATGCAGTTCTCATTTGGTTATGAAGTTCATTTTAAGTAGGACCCATGGATGGGTGACTTGTTTGTTGGTTCGTAAATTTTTACCCACCGTTTGGTTGTAACTCCGGAAACGGAAACGGAATGGAAACGAATCTAGTCCATATGTGTACCTTGTTCATGAAATCTTTTAGAATCATTCCTTGTGGTTTCATGCAAAATCCACTTGTTTCCCCCATTTTGTTTCCCTATAGGGTATCAAAATTAATCAAATTCTACTACAATTACCTCAAACCACAAGGAATGATTCCAAATAATTTCATGAACAAGGATAGATTCGTTTCTATTCCGTTTCCGGAGTTACAACCAAACGGGCATCCAGTTTGAGTTACTAATCAGATCTATAATGTTGGACAGTGTTAATAACTAGTAAGGACTATAAGATGACTAATGAAATTTACTCCAAGTCACTGGATTTTACTGTGCAGAACAATTGGTTGGGATTAGTAAATGTGGTTTTTATGATTTACCATTTTGTTGGCCTCAAGCTTGGCTATGGTCAAAATAGTGACTTTAAATTAAAAGCTATGGACTTTGATTGCTGACAAATGACAATCATTATGTTATTTATGCAAATAATCCATATTTTGTACAGGTTTAATGTTTTGACATGCTTGCAAATATTTTTGTGGCTTGTTCAGATAATTGGAGCTGTTGGTTTCATGAACCGAAGACTTGATATTCCAAGTGACTTAGATCCAAGGTGGGCGGCTATAATCGAGAGCTGTTGGCAAAGGTGATTTGTTATCTCTGTACCCATTTTGTTCATTACTTTTTTTTATAGAAGCATTAATATGCTAATTATTTTTTTTTTCATAATTGATCAAATATGTTTTAAGTTAATTCTATAAAACACCATGGCGTAATTGTACTGATATGTGATTTCACCAGCATTAAATGGTTAAATGAAAACCATTTATTATATATAAACATTGTATATAAATATAAATCTGTGACTCTGTGAGGATATTACCTTTACATAAAGATTAAAGATGATGGTGAAAATTCAAATGCAATGAAGTTGAAAAAGATGTTTGATTAGAATGCAAAGAAACCATGTTACAAATTTACTATAGATACAAACATTAACAAAAGGATTTATTTAGTTATAATTAATCAACTATAAATTTTAGTTCGAAGATTCCAATACAATTTCTTGTGGTTAGATTATAATCGTAATGAGAGAATAACACATTGTTCTAAGGTTTTTGGTTAGATGATAATAACGAGAGAATAGCACGTTATATTAACTATAAGTGTATAGATTATCTGCTACTGCTTATATATGTTGTTAGATTATAGTTGTGACTTTGCCAAGAACCCTACCTACCAAACACACCCCAAGTGCGATTATCAACAGGAGATGATAGTCTTTTCTCAACACCTTTTAGTTAGTTTGGATAAGCGTCATGTAATTACATTTTGGTTTAAGTTCTAAACATAGTCTAAAGTAGATGACATCGTGGTTTTCTTTTTTGTTATGTTCAACTGCGTATTGCAGTCATTCTGAAGTGTCTTCTGTTGAATTGCTTTGGCTGAGTAACATATTTCTGTTCCGACCAAAAAAAGTAATATATTTCTCTCAACGAAAATTAATGTTACAGTGTACCACGGGACCGGCCTACATTCGAGAAGCTGCTCAAAACACTGAAGCTTTTGGCAAGGGAGTATGCTATTGAATTTCAAGCAGCAAGATCTGGACTAGACCAATAGATGTTGCAGGTAAAGAACGATAACTAGAATGCAAGAAGAGGAATGGAGTAAGTTGTGTGAAGAATATAAACATTGACGAGAACTGCTTCATTTTCTGAACCCTTGTGAGTTAGCCATAAGTGACTGCCCCTTTAACTATAGCTTATTGCTTAGGACTTCACTAGATTCACTACAAGCTGGAGTTTGTTCCAAAGGAACAAAATATAAGAACTGAATTCAAGCTTATTCTATTTCATGTAGAATGAGAAGTATATATACAGAAGATAGAACTTCTAGGATACTGGAAACAATAACCTAGAATCACTTTAACTTCCTAACAACATTTAGAAAAAATGAAGATCGCATAAACTCATAACCAACAATTCAAGTATATCGGTGACATTCTCCCTCGAGTGAAGCTACTTCAAGTAGTTGGAGAAACTGGTAACACATGAGAGGTTTAGTCAGTACGTCGAGACATGGTTGACCTGTAGGATTCCTGTTGTAACTGTTCTCGAACAAAGTGGTAAGCAAGTGCAATATGTTTCATTCTAGAATGAAATTGTCACAGTTCACAACTGAAGGCAGAGATGTAGGTTGTCTAAGTTCATGCAGAAGTTGTGTAACCCAGAGGATTTTGAACGCAGTTTCAGCCACTGCCTTGTACTTGGCCTCTGTAGAAGAACTAGCAATTGACCTTTGTTTCTTGAAGCTCCAGCTTATCGGTGTTGAACCCATGTAGACAATGTAACTAGTGGTCGACACATAGTTTTATCCACAACCCAATCAGCATCTGAGAAAGCATGATGAGTGGTGTACGTTGTTGCTGTAATTCGAATACCTAAGTTCAGAGAACCAACCAAATGTCGATGCAATCCTTTCAGTGTAGTCCAATGTTGTGTGGTAGGAGCCTGCATGAATTGGGATAGCTTTTTGACCACAAATCCGACATCTTGATGCGTTAGATAGAGATATTGTAGGCTCCCAACGAGAGTTTTATAATCTATAGGTGAGGGAATAAAGTCTCCTAATCCTTGTAGAAGTACTTCAGCAAGAGATATCTTTGTAGAAATCGGTTTAGCATCATTCATACCGGCTTTAACAAGAAGGTATTGGACATACTTTCGTTGAGATAAAAAAAAAATACCTCCTGGCATTGGTAGTACCTCGACGCCCAAGAAGTATGAGAGAGTTCCTAAGTCCTTGAGAGAGAATTTTGAGGAGAGTAATTGAATCAACCGTTCTACTTGAGATGACGAGTTACTTGTTAATATTATATCGTCCACATAAACAAGAAAGTACAAGTAAATTGGTACCATTTGAGTATATGAAGAGAAAAGCGTTTGCCACTGAATTCACAAACCCAATTTGGAGAAGGTACATTCGTAGTTTATTTTACCATGCCCTAGGAGCTTGTATGAGCCCATATATTGCCTTCCTTACCTTGCAAATATGATATGGACGTTGATGATCCTTCAACCCTAGAGGTTATGTCATGTACACATCTTCATGTAATGTTACTTGTAAAAACGCATTGTTGATGTCGAGTTGTCTAAAAGACCAACCCTTTGTCATAACGAGAATAAGGACCACTCACACTGAGACCGCTTTCACAACCGAACTAAATGTCTTTGTGTTGTCGCACCCAAGCCTTTGATGAAAGTCTTTTGCCACTAGACGAGCTTTCTACTTGGCTATCTTGCCATTATGAAAATACTTGATCTTGTAAATCCATTTGCAACCTACAAGATTTTCGTCGATGTGTTGGGTACAAGAATCCCATTTCTTGTTAAGACATAGTGCATTTGCATAGCAAATCGCCACTCAAGAGTTGTCAAGGCTTGTGTTATGGTTTTGGGTTCGGTTGGTTGAGGTTATATTAAAATAGATGATATGACATTGTTTTTGGAGCGTGTCACCATACCAGGGCGAGGATGTAAGGTTAAGACATGTTGTTGTGTAGTGATGGGCCGACTAGTGGTGGAGTCTGGTTGGGTTTGTTCACTGGTATGGGAGGAGGAAGATGTGGAGTTGACTCACTGGGCCGACTAGTGGTGGAGTCTGGTTGGATTTGTTCACTGGTATGGGAGGAGGAAGATGTATGTTCTATTGTAAGTAAGTAACTTAGCTATTGGAGTTGACTCACTGGTGGTAGGGGAAGTGGTAGTGTTCGACTGGAGGATATCTAAGCCAAGCTTGGCCCATTCAAAAGTTGGTGTTGGGTGTTTTAGGTTCTGATTTCATGTGATGGTAGAGGAATTCTTGCTCGACAAAGCTTATATATCCAGAAGTGTAGACACGTTTGGTCTAAGGGTCCATATATTGATATGCACTTTGAGAGCTAGAGTAACCATTAAAGACGTAAGGTTTAGATTTGGTTTGGAGCTTGTGATCATTGTACGCCTTAATCCATGGAAAACATAAATATCCAAAACACCTTAACTTTATATGATTCAGATATAAATGTGTAAGAAGATAATATGGAGAATTATATTGTAGGTTTAGGGGGGTAACCGATTGATTAAGTAGGTCGTTGTAACAATGGCAAGCAACCAATGATCATGAGACATCCATGAGTAAGTGAGTAAAGAGAGACCCGTTTCTACTACATGTCTGTGTTTACTTTCGGAAAGATCATTGTGTTCAAGGGTGTGAGGTGGTGTTGTGAGGTGTGTGACCCTAGATTCATCAAGGAAAGTTTGAAGAGACACATTTTTTCACTTCCATTATCCGAACAAATAATCTTGATTTTATGTTTGAAAAAGTTTTCAACTATAGATTTGAATCGAATGAAAATCCCTTTTGTTTCTAATTTGTTTTTCATTGGGTATAGCTATTTATATTTGGTGTAGTGGTCTATGAATAACACATAATACTTATATCCATCAAATGAAAGTACAAGAGAGTTCTAGAGGTCACTATATATGGCTTCCAATGGAGGAGTTGACACACTAGATGATGAATGAAAAGGAGTTTTGTGGCATTTATTCATATTGCACGGACTACAATCTCTTTGATGATGAATGGAACAACCAAGACTGAAATTTTTATTCGAAAACTAGAAACCTTATGTGGAGGGATGACAAAATTTGTGATGCATGGAAGGTGGTGTGACTCGAATAACAATGTTCACTAACGGATTCAATTGTTCTCAAATATGTAAACACCATCTATATAAGGACCCCTAAAAATTGTTGTGTTGGACTAGAGATCTTGCAGATGAAAATTGTCAGATAGGAAAACAACATATAGTGAGTTTGGATACCAAAATTATGTTCTTTTTCATAGTTGGAACACACAAGACACGAGATAAAGATTGTGGTTCGTTGGAATATTACATATATAAATTGTCATAATGAGTAATCGGATCGGATACGGATCGATGTTTGGAGAAAAATAGTCGGATCAGATATATCCGAGTAGACTAAGAATAAATACTCGGATCGGATATCCGGATCGAATACAAATCCGGATAAAACTGTCGGATATCCAGGTGCTCTTGGATCGTATTCGGATCAGACTTTTATAGGATTGCCGGATCGGATATCCGGATATGTCCACCCCTAGACTGCAAACACCTACACCCTAAAATTAGTAAATGCAACTTTATTTGCTCATACCTGAGCTTCGGGCTGGGGAATGAAAAGGGCCTATTTTGGTGCAACCAAGGGTATCAAACCAAACAGCCACTTACCGTTAGACATCTCTAATTGTTCTGTGAAACTAGCATTTATGAGTCTCTATTTGGCAACCTACAACAAAATATTAGATGGTTCGTACAACATGCATATTAGTCCTAATAGATACCTACCGACAAATCACATGCAGATAATACGATGAGCCACAAGATAACACTGGTAAAGCCCAAAATGAATAACACTCTGGCACAATCTCAACTCACAAGAAATGGCAAAGATTGATGATAATAAGGCACCATAGTTAGGGACAGTCTATGCTCTCATCTTGCGGTTACCTTTCATAAAGGGCACTCGTAATGAAAACATTAAAACTGTTGCAAGGTGCGCCTAATAAAGTAGTGACCGGACGGCAGCAACAGCATCACCCTTGTGTTCCCTTAAAGTTCTCTCCGCAACCTTCTTGTCCAGCTGGTATCAAGTTCGAGTCACATTATATCAGAAACGCTAGTGCCTAGTGGTAATTGTTAAAAGCCTGAACATGTCAAGGATCACTAACCTCGAGTTCACTTGCAATTATGTCAACGTCAGCTGCATTAATCTTGACAGCTGCCAACTCTTTTTCCCTAATACAAAGTCAAGCAGGCTCTTGAATTTAATTACACTGAGTTCTTGCGGCGTAGCATGGTAAAAATAATATGCAGAAAGCTTTCAAGGAATTATGCTTTATGTGCTGAGTTCAATATAGAAACTACTTCAGCTTTACTGGTCTAAAGTTTTATCTATAACGACTTTTATAAGAACATTCCTGTGTAGTTTGATGCTGTACAGCTATTATGCACCTACAGTAACACTCAATATAGTGGCTGATCCAGGAGAAAGTCATGCCATAAATCAATGATTATGATGGTACTGCGGTGTCAAAAGTGTATGGCAATCTTAAGATATACAATTGTCCAGAAAAGCAGAAGAGAAGAATTTATCTGTCTAAACCATGTTTTCAGAAAATTGAAAATGGATATGGAAAGAACAAAAAGAAATGCCTTTGTGGAAGCTTACAATGCCCAGCCCATGCAAGCTACTGTGGAAAGTTTGTAAACCCAGTTTCTCATGTCTCACAATTTATTAATCACTAGAAACCTCAACAAACAAGTATAAGTACACAACTGACCGACAGACATATCACACACACACCGACGAACACCTAACCAACCCCTTACACAAAAACATCCTTCTCTCGATCCCCAACTCAACCAATCAAAACCACCCTTTCAGACAATTCAACTTACTAGATTGTCAGTAACATCTTCAGTTCAGGTGTACGCTAATATGATGGTTTCGACATGTAAATTAAAAAAACAAATATTATTGGAATGCATAGACTTTGCAATAGCAAAGATAAATTAATGGCGCGAAATACAGATGTTTTATCACCAGCAGGTGCAATAAACAGTACCATTAGTTATTTCAACCAGATGTACAGCAAAGCAATACCTTACAGTCCGACATCTTCAAGAACATCTAGTTTGCTTTCATTTTTGCACTGATATTTAGGGTGTCCTAGTACACATGATTACCCTGAATTCCTGACTAATTACGAAACTGATGTTATTGATTTGATACATTATCAAGGTGTTTGCTCACTTAAGTTACCACTTTACAATAGCAGCAATGCACGTAAACCCTCAATTTCGCCCCCAAAAGAATTAATAGGCTTTAAATACACAAGCAAATTGACAAGTACTACAATCATCTTAATCACCAAATTCAATAGAACCTTTCTTCAAGTCAAGCATAATCGCAAGTATAAAGGAGGCGGTTCAAGCTGTAAGTGTAAGATGCTCAATTAATCCATACCTCATCCTCAAAGCATTTGCATCTGCTTCTGCTGATGCAGCAATAGAGGCCATAGCCTGCAAACACCATCCAGATTTTAACGACACTATTTATTCAAGTCAAACAAAGTTCTCAATTCTACCTAAAGTGCGCCGAATATAAAGCTAACCATAGCCAAACACTATAGTTGCACTAACAATCAGTAATCCACGAATCAGGATAACTTAGTCAACTTTACAGCTCCGATACAGAGAAATCAATCCAAGCACAATACAAATATTAATCAGGAATGGAGAAAGTCGAAGGAATAAGAAGGAGATACGGATTTATCAGATTAAACGGAGCAAAACCTCTTGAACACGAGTGGAATCCAACTGGCGATCTTCGACGCGGTCGGTGAGCTTGTCGAAAGCTTTGCTCTGTTGTTGTAAGTCTTTAGAGTCAACAACTCGCTCGATTCCTTCGTCTCCGGCCTCCATTGTTGCAGTTCTTCTGTGGTGTTTCTCTTCCTTTTCCTATCCCTCTCAAAACCCTGACCTAGGAACTGTAACAGAACGGAGAATGAGAGAAGTATACGCTCTGTAGCCTCTTTACTCTTTATATCGGAACCGGAGTTACAATATATTTTATTGGTTCGCATACTAGACCCGAACCGGTCGGCTAGGAGGTAGTCAATGCTTGCATATGAGAACGTAAAGTTGGGATCATCAGAAAAATTATTGTTGGTGTCGAAATTTTTAATTGGATTGGTTAGCAAAACTATTGATTTCTTTGAAAACATGATTGATCTGGACATCGTCAAAGAAACGAAGATCAAGTCTAGATTGAGATATAATCATCTCGACCTCTCAAGGGCAACTCCACGAACCTTGGATTGTCTTGATAACACATAAGTTATCACCTCGATTGATTTTTTTTTTATCTGTAATATGATATCTTCTTGCAAGCCAGATTTAAGAGCAAAAATTTTGGCTTTTATTACCGAATTGAAATTATTTTTGTAAGCTCCGAGGTTAACTACCTCTCTATTACGATTTTGAATCACAAAATCTATGGAAGTTACTCCCGAGTCGAATTTAGACATCAAAGTTAAGTTTGTGGAATCTAGGTTTTTGTTTTTCCCATTTAATGTTGTGTTTTTCCCGTCCTCGTCAATGATGATATTTTTCCAATCATGGATTTGGTTTTTAATGAAATATATTAAGTCATTGATAGGTACAATTTACTCATTGTTAAAAATAATTTTGTTCCTAAAGAATCATATGCTTCACCATATTGTTGCAAAACAAGGGAACCTGTTAAGGCCAATTTTTTATTTTTTATTTTATTTTCTGGAGGAGGTCATTTGCTCTTTTGTTTTTGTGAATAATGTTGCTTAGTTTGATCGAAATACACCTATCAATTTTAGCAATGTTTTGTTTTCTAAAGGGGCAATCAGTAAGTAAGTGGCAGTGTGGCACAAGTCCTCGAGTTGATGATTACACATATCACAATGTCTAGTAACTGCAATTCTTCTTTCACCTAGTTTTGCTTTTGTTGAAATTTCATTTTTTGAGATTTTTCAAAGAAAATTCTTAATTTTAGGTAAAGTATCATATTCCGAATCTAGTCACAATGAGTAATTAACTTATCCTCATTAATCAGTTCAAAAGCTCATTTGGTTGTAAATCACTCATGATGCAAAAGTCCGTCTACCTATCAATGAATCACCATGTTCATATTCAATGCAAACATCATCATCATCATCATCATCATACTCATGTTCATGCTCAATTTCAAGATTAATGTCATTTTCATGCTCATGATCATCATCACTTTCATATTGTCCTATATGATTTATCATCAAAGTTCTCTTATTAGGACAATCCCTACTAATGTGTCCTCTACCTTGGCACTTGAAACACATAGTATCCCTCGACCTAGGAGAAGGTTTAGATGTACTCCCTTTAGGACCATTTGAAGGCTCATTCAAAGGTCTTGTGGGCGTGGATGTGTAGAAATGCATGCACCATTTCCAACAATAATTGAGGAGTGCTCTTAGAACGGGAAATAGGAGTGATACTAGTGCGACATATGAGATGTTGCGCCGTGTCGAGATACCATGGTCGTCCGGTGGTTGAAGAGTCATGGTATTAAAACCTTGCGCGAGGTCTGCTGGTGAGTAGTGTGAACCGAGGTTTGCAAACAGGCCATAGTCAAAGGAGGCCGTACGGCGAGGCAGGGCTGATCCAAGAAAGCCCGCCTGCGTAGGGTATGGACTCATCGACGGTGGTTGGCGTGGTTGAGAAGACCAGGCAGAGGGCGTCCAAACCGGAGATGACCAGCTAGCTTCCGAGAAATTGTGTAGTGGAGTGTGTGAGTTGTCATAACCCCCTTCATAATAATGAGAAGGTCTTCAACCCCTACCACGGCTACGGTGACGTCCTCGACTACGGCCATATCTACCCCCGGATCCGCGACCACCTGCAGAAGACTATTGATCGTTTGGGTTAAAAGGCGGTTCAAGATTCAGATATGGGTGCAAAACATGAGCTTGAGCAAGAGATGACTTGACTTGTTTCGAGATTCAAGTTTCTTCCAAGAGAAGTTATGACCTGAATGTGCCGAACTTTAAGAGCGGATCAGTTCATTGATTGATCGTACCGCGGAATTGTACTCGGAAGGCAAACTAGGGAGAGTTTGCAAAACCTTGCTGTTGTTAGAAACCGCATTGTCAACATTGGAAATTTGATCTGATATGATTTTAATATGTCAACAGTAGGTGGAGATCGACGAGAACTATTCCAATTTTGAGTTAGAGAATTCCTGCTTCAAATATATAACCCGCGAGTGCTTGTTATCATGGAATAAGCCTTTGATTGTCTTCCACGTCTTCAAAGCAGTGTATCAGATTCAAGAATCGTTAGTAAAAGATCCAAAGAGATAGTACCGTATATCCACTGAACAAGAACGACATCAACTTGATCCCAAAGGTCATTATCAATGTCAGTAGGGTGATTGACAGTTTCGTCAATATGGTTGAGTACCCTGTGTAATTAGCAGCAATGTGAAACAGTTCTTCCCAAAAGACATACGGACCCTTTTCAGCGTCGAGAACAATAAGAATGATGTTCTTAACATTCAAGACGGATAGAACGGAATGAAAGCCGGGCTATTTCTTTTCATCCATAGAGAACTTGGGAGTAGGGTTTTGTTTTAAACGAGGGGAGAAAGTGAGGGAGGGGAAGCTTGGCGCCAGCAGAGAGAGATAAGGGAAGGGAGGGGACGAGGGTTGGCGTGAGCAGAAGAAGAGAGAAGGGGAGTGCATGTGGAAGCGGCTGAAGCTTGCGGTGGCTGATCGAGATTTCCGACGGTGAGAGAGATTGTTTTAGGGTTTTGGAAGCGAGAAAATTATATTTTCGCTCTAATACCATATTAGATTGGTATAATCCCCGATGGGTTTGCCTATACTACTATTACTAAATATATAGGAATACAAGAGTCTCATAAATTACACATGAACCTTTAGGTTTACATAATATCATATTCTATTAGTACCGACATGTTCACGACTGTTAGGGGTTGTTGGCCTTTGGCTTTGATTCTTCTATGCACTTGGAGACCCATAAGAGATCTTGCTTTGGCTCCTTGCTTTGGAGTTGTGTAACCAACAAAGCAAAAGGTGTTCACATGTCGTGCTTCTATTATTTTTGAACAAAAAAACTCATAAAGATGAGGAAGATTATGACATTAATGCGAAAATCAAAGTCTGGATTTTACAAACTTAACTTCAATAACCTTGAACTTGATTCCGGGACTACCTTCACTGATTTTGTCATTCGGAACCACAATGGAGAGGTTATCAGTCTTGGTGTAAAAAAAACTACTTGAACTCGTTCTAAAAGCAAAAGCTTATGCTCTTAAACCGGAATTGCAAGAGGCTATTAGATTGCAAATATAAAAAAATCAAAATTGAGGGTGACAATATGTGCATTGTCAAGGCACTTCAAGGTCTTTGGAGTTGCCCTTTAGAAATCGAGATGATTTTATCCGACTCCATATTGAATCTTCGATTCTTTGACAAACTTCGTATTCTCTTCCTCAAAGATGTTTTAGGTTTGACTACCTCTAAGAGGTAGACCGACCTAACCACTTTACGAATGACAAAACCACTATAAATTTAAAGTTTAAGAGTAAATTTGTAAAAACCATTTAAAAAGTAAATATACGTAAGTTAGGCTCAATCAATGAAGAAAAAAAATGAAAAAAATCACGTGAATTTGGCAAAAGCCAAGAAATGCATATATTCAACACACAAAAACTAAGACAATATAAAACCAAAAACATACTTGCAAAAGCTAAAACAAAATCTGAGACCATCGGACATATCTAAAGTTGCGACTATCTTGTGGGATATCTGGTGTTCAAGAAATAAAATAATCTTTCAAAATGAAACTGGTGGAACCACCCAATTACCATTGAGTTTATTAAATTTCAATTACAATCAGGGTTCATAAGCCGTAATCCAGACTATAACCCGAAAGAAGAAAATAAAAATACAAACTCCTAAAAGGAAAAAAAAATAAATTAAATGGGATAAACTTGTTGCTCCATTCACCAAGCTCAACTTTAATGGTTCAAAGCTCAACGTGATGATACTTGTTTGGCTATGTTATTAGAAATCATCATGAAAGTATTATTTCGCTTGACACTGAAAAATAAAAAAATAAAACAATCATTGGTGTCAAAGCCCTTGATCTTTACCATATACCATGCCATTTAGAAAATCAATCAATCTCAAAATTAATAAAATCACCATTAAAGGTGACAATGTTAACATCATTAATGTCATCAATGGATTTTTACAATGTCCATAAGAAATTGAAATGTTAGCTACGACATTCTTATGAAACTGAAAATGATCAAACCAGTTCACATTTGACACATTTTTAGAGAAGTTAATATTCTTATTCACAAGGGTGTTATAGGATGAACCACTTAGAATAAGTGATCCATCCTAATTCTTTTCTTCTTAAAAAAAAATAAAAGTCCAAGAAATGATTTTGCCTTAGTGAACGAAATTTGAAAAAAAAATCTCGTTTTAGGCTCGGAGTGAAATAATTCACCAAAATACACGAGATTGGTGGTTCGGAGTAGAAGCGCGGTCTAGGACCGCACCTATAGGGCAGTTCTTTAAATTTTTTTTTTATTTTTTTTTAAAACTAGAGACCGCGCCTCTAGTGTAAATTTTTTTAAAAAAATAAAATTTGTTTTCCTTTAGGCCCGTTCTTTTATTTAAAAAAAAAAAAACTGCCCTATTTGTTTTTTTATTAACGTTTTTCTTTTCAAAAACGTTATACTAGTGGCGCGGTCTAGCTCTATTTGTTTTCTTTTTATTATCGTTTTATGAAAAAGAGTGCGGTCTTCTACTCCTAACCACGAATCTCGTACATTTTGGTGAATTATTTTACTTCGAACACGGAAATTTTTTTAAATTTTATCCACTAAGCCAAGAAATCCAGAAAAATGAATGTAAGTGGAATAGCAGGAGCAGGCAACAGGATCATAGCAGCCTAGTGATTGCAGTTGGCCTTGCTCACTGCTGCTTTAGCCCTCTTTTGTTTTTTTGTGTTCCTTTATAATATTCCTTATGATTCGGGGAGGCTATTTTTTTTTTTTTTTTTTTTTTTTTTTTTTTA
>BSUD01000008.1:125260414-125290559 GCA_033239045.1 Fagopyrum esculentum | reverse complement strand
TTTTTTTTTTTTTTTTTTTTTTTTTTGAAAACGGAAAGCGGTTCGAACCATTAGACGGCGCGCCGTCTAATGGATCGAAAGGCCGAAACAGATCGGCAGACGGTCAAACCGTCATGAAGAACCATAAACAACAGAGAAAAGAAATACACAAAAATACATCAAAAGGGACCCGAAAGCAAAAAAGTCTTCAAGGGAAAGCAGGATGATCCAGCCAACCGGTGGCACCAAGCATAAAGGTTCATCATCGAAGGAAGTACACAGGTAGAAAGCCTGGGGAACAACTGTGGACACCTCAGATTTGGACTGCAACAGAGCCGTCAGGAGTCGATCACAAATCCACGCCCCCTTCTCGATAAACGCACGAAACCGCCAGTAAATGACTGCATCAAACCTCGGAAGACGAAATTGCAGAACACGGGTAACATGATGTATACAAGTGTAGACCTTGATGGATAAAAGAAAGATTTTGTAGGGAGAAATTTTGTTCACATAGGGTAAAAATGACAACTATGTTGTCAGAAGTGATTGGTTAGACTTTGTATGCAATTGCGTTTTTAATTAAGGTTTGAATTAAAAAGTCTTTTAAAAGGGAAGATCCGGCCCTTACGGTGGATAAGATCGATTTTGTTTTTAGAATCAAATATTGTCTCTGACAAAAGAGGTGTTAAAACTCAATCAACCATACTTGTTAAATTTCCTTAACATTTTTGATGTTTTGGGGCCGTTAGGCCAGGTTCGGTGCCGTTAGGGCGCACGAATAGTGTCTTTGGGACGTTGTACATTTAATAATTGAGTCTTAACTCAATCAACATTTTTTTTTTCCTTTTAATTTTTTGGAATTTGTTTTTTTTTTTTTTTTTTTTTTGAAATTTGTTTTTATTTTGGGTGTTTTTGTGTCGTAAGACAAAAAACGGTGTTATTAAGCCGCAAGATTGTGGCGGAAGGTCGAGAATGGATCTCATCTTATTCCATATTACTTTCTTAAAATATATATTTTATAATCAATATATATTTTGTATTTGATTAATGTAGGAGGGACGAGTTACTAGATCTCACTGGTTGGAGGACCAATTACAAATAATCAAAATTAATTGATTTATTTTTGTTTCCTTATTTCCCTCAAGTGTGAGACGAGGCCCGAGGGAGGGAGTGAGAAAACCCTAGCCACCATAGTGCCACCAGGAGGAGGGACCAGGTGAGCCGGAATGTGATATAATCCAAAGAGATCAAATAAAGGTTGCCTTTTGGACAGGAATTTCCGGAGAAGGAAAGAAGATGATGCCAAAACAGATCCAATATCGACTAAAAAGAAAAAATCGATCGCAATTCAGGGAAAGAAGAAGATGGTGATGGGATTTGCATCCGGAGAAAATGGTAATAATTGTATAAGTAGAGATTTGTGCAGATCTGGATGTTCTGAAGTAGAGAGATTCATGGTCAAAACTGGAGACGAGAGACCCCATATAGTTCGGCGGTGAAAAGCCAATGGATTATTGATGTCAACGGAAGAGATGGATTTCAGAGGGGTTTCCTCTATTAAAGTCTTTGTTCTCATATAAAACCCAAAGCCAGAACAGAGAGGTTGCTTGGTAGAGAAGCGGGGTTAACCCGACGGCGGTCAACCATGGAAAATGGCTATGTGTTATGTCGGAGAAAGGGACGGGTATCGCCGGGAGAGGTGGAGTAGAGGGGGTTTATTCTGATACAGTAGAGAGAAACAATTGGTTGAGGCCATTGAAGGCTAGGGTTGAAGCCAAGGAAGGCTAGGGTTGAAGCCAAGGAAGGCTGAGGTTGGAGCCACTGGATTCGGGGAGGCTATTGGAGTGGAAACTTTTCTTCTCTATATAAAAAAAAGATTATATGGTTTCAAACTAAATTATATTTGTATGCCTAATATATCTTTAAAAAAAATATAAATTAATCATTTAATTCAAGTTGATTTTGTTCAAAAAATATAGGAAAATAACAACAACTACGTCATGCGTACGCGTACTCATACTACGCATTCGCCATGCGTAGTCGTAATCCTACTACGACTACGCATGGCTCGTCCATCTCCAAAATTCGGATTAAAATACTAAGGAAAAAGGCAGGAGAAAAAAAAAATTACTGCGACTACGCGAGGCGTAGTCGTACTCCGAATACGTATAGCACGAAACCGTGATACGAATAGCAATAACCATTTTATTATGTCTTTTATTCGGTGGTATATAGCTAAGCATAATGCTCAATATTTTTATAATAGAGTTTGAAAGGAATCATATTCTCAATTTCTCACTAGCTATTATTTAAGGTTAATAGAAAAATAATTATCTTTAACAATAATTTTTCAATTGCATTGTTTGCATATTTTTAACATGTTTATTATATAAACCGTTATGGCTTCCTTCACCTTGTCTCGGACTTCACTGCTTCACTGGGCCCGTCTTCTCATTCCCCCTTGGTTTTCGTGCCTTCCTGGACTGCTCCACCTTCCGGTTTCCTGAAAATCAATACTGATGCGGCAATCTTCGAGGACTGGACTGGCCTGGGTGTTGTTTTCAGGGACGCCGCAGGCTCTCTCCGGGAGGCAATTGTTCACAGACTTCCCCACCAGCTTGACCCTCTTACTGCTGAGACCTTGGCTATCCGGCTCGGGCTTTCTCATGCTCGCGATAACGGTTTCTCTCGTGTCATCTTGGAGTTGGACTCCAAGATCGCCATTGAAGCCATTAACGGTTTGTCCACAGCAGCCTCTATTGGCCATTTATTTGAAGACATCATGCTCCTGGCTTCCTCTATTGATCACCGTTGTTTTCTCACATCTCTCGCTCTTGCAATTCTGTCGCCCACCTCTTAGCTCGGCACCCGCCTATTCTTGGCGATTACGAATGTTTTACCACGAACTTTCCTTCGGGCGTTGTTTCCCTTGCTTCCATTGATCAATATTAATCTTACTTTGTTTGGTTTTTCAAAAAAAAAAATTATATAAACCGTTATAGCATTACCGTGGACTCCAAGTAATCACCAACGGTAATTATAGTTGCAATAAATTGCCACATTGAAAATCGATCCCTTATGACTTAGCGCAGATAATCATGACTGAGGCTACTTAGGAACCGTTTGGTTAGATTGTTCGTTTAGTCTTGTAATTTTCCTTCATCTCTAATCTAGCAAAGGTTAAAAAAATCGATAATTTTTCAATAATTTTCATTTCCTTCTTCCCGTAAATCTCTTATAACCGGACAAAATCTTAATATCCGTTTAGTTGGAGCGGTGGAATGAAAACGGAATGAAATTGGATAAGGGTAAGGAAAGGAAATAGAAATCGTGAAATTACTTTCATTCGTTAAAAAACCTCTAACCAAACATAGTTTTTGATTGATTTGAAATCATTCCGTTACCGGGAACAATTCCTACTGCTTTCAAACGAGCCCTTAATTCTATGTATCGGAGTAATACCTGATCCATTATTTATTATTGACAATTAAAAATAATACCGGATTATAAAATAAAAATTTTATAAATATAGTATAATTTGATATAGTAGATTATAGTTTCGTCCACATAATTTGATTGTGCTTAAGGAATTGTGCGTCTCTTAGTCACGCAAGGACACATGCTTAAATCGCAAGTGTTGATTAATTTTAATTCCACACTTATTAAATGTTTTCACTCCTTTTATCACCTAATCATGATCCTATATATGGTTTGTAATTACATTGATAATTTTTTTCTGAAAAAAGTTATAAGCATAATTGATGAGCAGTTAAGTGTCGTCATCCACATAAATTTCATAGTCAAAAGAGGTTCTTTAAGATTTGGAGCTTGTAAGGGCATGTATGGTTTTAACTTCGAAATCGAAAACGGAATGGAAACGAATTTAGTCCATACATATGCCCTTATTCATGAAAGTTTTTGAAATTATTCATTGTGGCTTGAAGTAATTGGAATAGAGTTTGATTACTTTTGATACCTTATAGAGAAACAAAATGTGGGTAAGCAAGTGTATTTTGCATTAAACCACAAGGAATGATTCCATTAAATTTTACGAATAAGGATATGCATATGAACTAAATTCGTTTCCGTTTCCGGAGTTGGAATCAAACGCCCGTTTAGTTACATGAAAACGAATACGAGTTTGATTACTTTTTTCTGAAAATGTGGACTAAATTCGTTACACATAACTAAACAAAATTCATCCAAATCTCATGTGTTTAGTTACATGAGATTTGGATGAATTTTGATGTGATCGAGTTTGCTTCTAATACGAGGACCGATGACACAAGTTCTCTTTCGGATCGAAACAGGAAAATTGAACTCTTTTTAAATTTTTGGATTCAGATATGATAAGCAAATTCTCTCGGAGTCCCACTTTAACAATCCCTCAACTCGAACGAACTAACCTTAGAATCTCCTTTTGGGGTTCAAACCTTCATTCCTCTCACCTTAAGACCACCTAAGCATATCCCGTAGATGTTTGAAAACTAAAAATCTTACTTTGTTTTCGTGCATGATTTGTGAAATCAAACTCGTATTCATTTCTCTCAAAATTTGTGTCTTTCTATATAGTTGAAAAATCAGCTTGATAACTTGAAAAATAAAACAAATAAAATCAAGAAACATATTTTATTCATGGCAAACAGACACAGAGTTTAGCGACTTCATTCATTAAAATTGGGTAATGGGTTTAGCTTGAACTTAGGAGGGAAACCGAAGGGGTAGTCAGCTTATAGTTAGAAGAGAAGGGGTTTAAAAGACTTTTCACTTGTTTGTATGAATGAAGAATGGAAAATCTTCATAAAGTTTCAAACTCCAGTAAAGTCAATGTTTTGGGTATCTTGTGGGTTGAATTGGTGAGAAACGTTTTTAACAAAGTTGTAGCCTTTTAAGTCAGCTTTCCAAAGAGTACTCGTGAGCCTCCATTGGAAAAATATAAGTCATGCTATATCCGAAATATTGAGCATGTATCAAAATGACAATTTATACGGTTTTGGGTATCGAGGTGAGTGAGGGTTGCTACGAGGTGGACATACACTAGGGAATTCAGGAGTGTGCATGTGGAATCTAAATGTGCCTAAGGATGAACTTCGACTGGTGCATTTTCTTTTCGGTCGCGGACGTTGCTCGAATAGTTGTCAGGAAAGCTTAGTGTACATCGGGCCCATGAGAATCACATCAAATTCCAATTTTGCGGGATTTTTTTTTTTTTATCCCCATACCTCACCTGGATCTTATGTCTTCTCCATTTTCTCCCCGTGACCTCAGAGTTCAAAAAAGGAAAATTGATCTCTAGCATCACCTATTTCTTGTAAATCAATTATAATGATTCAATGAAACTCCATAATGGTTATGGAGTCGGTGACATCACTAAACACGTTAACACAATCAACTACATCCATTGGATTCCCCTAGCTACCTTATCTCACCACCGTTGCCGGACGATCAAACATATATTCATCACTACCCTACCGCTTTCACATTATCACCCAACAAATCCAACACTCCGACGCAATGTGGACCCTTTCAGCTTGTTGTAGTACACTTTAACCGGACTCGTCGGTGGTGAATTAGTTTTGTATCGTCCTCCACTCTCGGTTATGGTGACACCTCACCCTCTTTGGGGTAGACCAATCCCCCAAAATTCGGCTCCATACTCAAGTTAGGACAACTCTTCTATATTGTTTGAGGTCAACTCGACTCCATAACCCAATCAGGTCAGCTCTTTTGTTTTGCTTCACCAACAACACCACCACCACATACGTGGTTCTCTTTGTCGGCAAGGTTCGTGGCTTTCTCTACCGTCGGTTATGGACACACCTCATCCTTTCCGAGGTTGGATCAATTCCCCAAACTTTGACTTCATGCTCAAATTAGAGAAATTCTTATGTGTTATTTGAGGAACTCGACTCTATATACAAGTTAGGACAACTCTTTTGTTTTTCCAGCAACAATAACACCGTGAACGCAGTTCTTTCCATCAGCAAGAGTTCCAAGCATCGGAGAGCAAGACAAATTTAGGATGTTAGAGTTGAAATATAGATCTAGGGTTTTATGGTAGTTGAGAGGAGAGTTGTGAATATCTTTGTCACGACCTCCATTGGTGAAAAGATTGAAATGAAGTTATTACTCTAGTTTCAACGTTATCTTTGTCATGACTACCATTTATGAAAAGTGGTAGTCATGGAGTTTAATGAACACTATAGTTTGGATCATATCTTTTTCACCTAATTTACTTGGAAGGAGAAGAAAGGGCAAAATATTTCCTTGAAATTTACATTTCAAATTTCTTATAATTTTTTTTTCAAGATTTTTAAAAACTAGTTTTAAAATCTCATCATATCTAATTCAAAAAACCCAATATATTGTCTTTTACAAATCCATCTATAGCTAACACAACACACAAGTAATAGGTCCTATTATCTAAAAGAACTCCTTACGATTACAACTAAACATGTCATAAATCACGAGCAATTACAACTTTTTTGATGAAAATGTTTAGGAGTTTTAAGTTGGGTATTTTTATTTTCTAGCGTGTAACGAAAATATAAAGGGATTTTTAATAATAAATGAAAGTGAATTAACTACGGTAACATAATAGTCATTAGTCAATTGAGAGGCTGAAAAAATGTACATACAAAATAGCCGTATAAAAATCTACACAACAACAAAAGAATTCATCAAACAAGCCGGCTATTAATATGAAATGGAGTGAAATCTAAGGAGGTCAATAACATGTCAACTCAAGGATTGAATACATGCTTCCAAAAATAAATTATACAAGAGACGGACCAAACTTAATATAGATCAAGTTTATTGGTGGGTTCCTCCCCAATGAAACAAAATTAATTCCGAGAATAAGAAGTAATCCAGGTTCGGAGCAATGTCGTAGTTTTAAACAATCAGTTTCATAAATATTCCGTAGTTTAGTACTACGATTTTGGTTAGAAATTTATTTTTTCTAAGTAAACTGCGGTTTGATACTATGATCTACATGTATTCAATCTCGTCTACAATTTTTCATTGGTTGCAATATTCTCTCCCGCAATCATGACCGCCATTGACAACCTCATCTTCTTCTCTTCCACTAAGGGTCTGTGTACCTTGCGGGTTTATAAACTAAATGATAGTTTATAAACCTTTGCTGATTTTGTGTAACCGTTTACATGTGTATAGTTTTTATTTGAACGAGTTTATTTGGGTTTTTAAACCCGTAAAAAATAACCTTCTCAAGACGAGGTTATTTTTATTTGGGTTTTTACCCATTTAGTTTATAAACCCGAATAAACTCAAACCCTTACTAAACAGGCCCTAACTAGACCCCCCCTCAATTTGATACTTTAATTAGCAATGTTATTGTATAAAATCAAAATACAATAAAATTATTGTAAATTTGTATTATAAATTTGATCCTATAATTAGCAACGTTATGGTATAATTTTCTTGTTAGGTAGTTGTTATAATATTGTATAACTATAATCTCTATTTAATATTGACGAAAATATTAAAATTGTATTATATCAGGGATGATGCCCCTTTTCATAATTTTTTCATTATTTTCAATTTGTATTAGTTCCGATAAACTAGTGGTTTCCAAACGCTCAACAAGCTTATAAAATTTTTTAGCTAGTTTAACTAACTATTCATCAGTTTCAGCTTTAAAAAACCTCAGCTTCAACACCAATAAGCTCATGGTTCCACCGGACGCTTCATAATCAACATAAGCTCCAATGTCTCCCAAACAAACCTTATATCATTTAATAGGCAAAAATGCTCTAAATAACCCAACCTTTGCTATTGTTGCGGAAGGTGACACGAACTTTTAAAATTGCAGAAAAAAACACGAACTATAGGGGGGTGTTGCACTTTTTAGCACCAGTAATTAATCTACTAAAAAAATGTTGGACATTTTGTAATATGTTATAGTTTGGCAAGATATAAATTAAAAAAAATAGTGAAAATGTGTAAAAAAAATTAGCTTTATGTTTTACATAAGAAAAAAAAAGGTATAATAAGTAAAAAAATATTATAAATTTTATAAGTTGTTAAGATAAGAATTTAAAATAGAAAAACATATAATGAAAATGTATACTTTCTTACAACAAATTACTTAAATTACATAAGCTGTCAATTATAAAATGAAAAAAAATATTTTTTAAGTTTTTTTTTATAGGTCATAAATATTTGTTTTTGTTTGATATTTATATTTCATATAAAAGAAAGAAAAAAGAAAAGCACAAAAAATCTATTTTTATTTTATAGTATATAGTTTATGTAATTTAAGTAATTTACTGTAAATAAATTATAAATTATTTGTATTTCTTTTTAAAATTTTACCCTATAAAAATAAAATGTATATATATATATATATATATATATATATATATTTCCTATTTTTTATCTTTTTTTTTATTATTTTTTTTTTTTTTTACATTTATATCTTACCAAAATATAACAAATTATAAAATATCTAATAGTTTTTTAACGGATTAACTGTCGGTGCTAAAAAGTGCAACACCCCCTATAGTTCGTGTTTTTTTCCGCAATTTTAAAAGTTCGTGTCACCTTCCGCAACAGAAGGAAAGGTTGTGTTATTTAGAGCATTTTTGCCCATTTAATATAATCAGATTATTAAACATACTTTTTTTTATAACAATCTTATTTATGAAACCGTCTCCACTTAATTAGGGGTTTAAAAGGTTCCAATTTTAACTAAAATTGAAATACACGTGTCAGCCTTGTATTTGCAGATGACCCATACCTGATTACCCTTTACAACCCGTTGCTCTCACTAAACAAACAGTCTCACAACCCCTCACCTCTACTCTTGACTTTTTCTACTATCATCACTCTCTTCTTCTTCCCAAATCCCTTTCCCTTCCTTGCAAACCCTAAAAGAATCCTTCAATGGCACCCCCAGACGGCGAAATCATCTCAAAAACCACCGAAAACACTCTCCCCGCCTCCGATTTCCCTCGATTCGACGTCATCTCCGACGAGCCATCCGATCATGCCTACTTCAAGGCCACGAAGCCCGCCGCCTCCACAAACGTATCCAGTGGGGTGAACAAGAAGATTATGCAGGAATGGCGAGTTCTTGACAGCAATTTGCCTGATTCCATCTTTGTTCGAGTCTACGAGACTCGGATCACGCTTCTCCGTGCTGCTATTGTTGGAGCTCCAGGCACTCCGTATCATGACGGCCTTTTCTTCTTTGACATCTGTTTGCCTTCGGATTATCCTTCGCATCCTCCTCTGGTTTGTTACCGATCTTTCGGGTTCCGGATCAACCCGAATCTCTACGAAAGCGGTCGGGTTTGTTTGAGTCTTTTGAACACCTGGTCTGGTAACAAGTCCGAGAAGTGGGATCGCAATCGCTCTACCATTCTACAGGTATTGATGCCTTAGTAAATCGATTTTATGCAAATACAATGTACCGTGTATTGAAACTTTCTCTGTTTTCAGGTTTTACTGTCAATTCAGGCACTGGTTCTCAATGAGAAGCCGTATTTTAACGAGCCAGGGCTTGGAGGCTCAAGGGGGAAGAAATTCTGGGAGAAGAAATCTATGGAGTACAGCCAAGACGTGTTCATTCTCTCCTGCAAATCGGCTCTGTGTCTTCTCCGGAGGCCACCGACGAATTTCGAGGCCTTGGTTACTTCACATTTCCGGAATCGCAGTGCAGAAATACTGACCGCCTGCGTCGCGTACCGTTCCGGACTGACTAGAGTCGGCAGACAAGTCCCCGGCGCCGGAGGTGGACCAAAGATTGAGCTCTCGAACCGATTCAAAGGGATGCTGGATAAGGTGTATGGAGATCTAGTCGATGCGTTTGCTAAGAACGGTGGTCCGGTTGATCAATTTGTCAAACAGTTAGCCAGCGAAAGAGCAGCCAAGGCAAAAGCTGATGCGAAGAAGAAAGAGGAGAAAGTGATGAAGAAGATGAAAGCTCGAAGCGCAATCAAGAAGAGGCTGATCGGAATTTGGGACAAGATTTGGTTCGGTACAGGATTGAAGAATCCTTCTTCGACTGGGAATGATGATCAGCTGGTGAAAGCTCCTCTTGTGTGAATATCATGAATAAGAGATCAAAATTAGGGTAAATAATTATGAGAAATAGTAGAAGATCGACGATGATGACCCCTCTTTTTTTGAGAAGATTTTTAATTAAAATTAGTCAATTGCTTTAGTGAAATTTCGAAAAAGAATGTCCATAGCTAAAAAAAGATAAAGCAAGCAAGTGCTTTTGATTTTGCTCATCAACTGCTCTACCAATTTGAAGTTTTCTTTGCGTGTTTGTGATCTTTGTTGGGCTTATTTTGGTCATATTTGACGGAGAGCGATACGTCGTGTGCTTGTTATGCTGATACGATTGCTAAGCTGGGACAATATTTTTAAGGTGCGTTTGGTAGAAGGATATTTATATTATTTTTTTTGCGGGTGAAGATTAAAGCATTGGATGAAAATTGGGCTATTCTATTGATTTTTTTTTCATCTTCAGTCCAATGAACCAAACACATCTTACTTAGTTTTTCGGCATAGGTGTTAAAAATTAGATGTTTTTCTAAAATAATAACAAAGACAAAATAATTACCTTTTGTTAAGGTAAAGAAGAGATGTAATTAATATAGCTTTAGTGATATAATTTTAAAACTAAAAATATTTTATCGTAGAATTCGTGAGTTTTAATTTCCTCTTTATCATATTTTTAATATAACTAGTTTAACTCCTACATTTTGTATGTGTTTTTTTTTAATAATAATTATAATTTCATTTTATTTTATAAAATTATATAAAATATTCAAAAATTTTTTTAACTCTTATTTTTAAATGTTAAATGATATTTATAAGCCAATAAAGTAGATATAATTATATTTTAAAAAATAACTATTTACAAAAAAACACAAATATGATTTTAACTTCGAATTCGTGAGTTCTAATTTTTCGCTTCATCATATTTTTAATCTAACCGGTTTAACTCATATATTTTGTATGTGTTTTTCGAATAATAAATATAATTTCAAGTTATTTTTTAAATTATATAAAAAATTATATAAAAATTATAACTCTTGTTAAATGATATTTATAAGCCAATAAAGTGAAGATATAATTACGTTAAAAATATAACTATTTATAAAAAAACACAAATAATCATGTTTCCGCTGCAACAAAGTGCTTTAGTGAAATAATTTCAAAACTAAAAATACTTTAATCAACAAAAGTAAAATTTGATCTCAAAATCATATAAATATTATATTTTTTAACATAATTATATCTTCACTTTATTGGCTTATAAATATCATTTAACATATATAGAAATCAGAGTTACAATTTTTATTAAATATTTCATATAATTTTAAAAAAATAACATGAAATTATTATTTTTATTCGAAAAACACATACAAAACATACGAGTTGAAGCGGAAATTAGAACTCACGAATTCTACCTTTATTGATAAAATATTTTTTAGTTTTAAACTTATATCATTAAAATAATGCGACATAGCGGAAACATGTTGGTCCCATAACCCAAAGGTCTAGGGATCGAATCCTCACTTTGGCTTTAGGCATTAGGTTTATGGTATTTATGACTAAATAAGGTATATTAATTACATATCTTATTACATTAGCAAAAGGTTTCATGGTCTAGTAGTTAAGGCATAGGCGTTGAATCTTTTGATAATAAATTTTAACTAAATATTATGTTTTGTGATTAAATATTAAAATTTAAATAAAATATTTTAAATTTAAACTTAAAACTTTAAGTTTTCATGGATTTTTATGTTTTCACAACTTTCTTTGTTTAAGATTTTCATAAACCCTAAGTTGAGAATTATATTAAAAATATCATATTACACATTAAGTTTATACCATGGATAAGATTAACTGCGCGCAGTTTAAAAAAATTACGTAAACTAAATGTCAAGTTACACATTAAATTTATAGAAATTACTTCACGAATGCAATTGATTTAAATACTAGAAATTTTGTATTATATCAGTAAGTTCATTGTTATGAAAATTTAAAAAATTTTGAAACAAGAAAATCATATAGAAAATGAATGTCAATAATAGATAAAATTACTTATATTACACACATTATTTTCAAATTTTTTTTATAGTTTAATGCTATCTATAAATGTTTTAAAATATTTATGAAACAACAAGTTGATGCGGTGATGGTGATTGACATATGACATATAAATCGACAAATCAAGTCGTGTCACTTGTCCTTTTATTAGTGACGTGTTTTTTAGATTTGTGATTTATAAAAAAAACTGACACTCCTTTATTAGTGACAAAGTTTTTATAAAATATTTATAAAACAACAAGCTGATGTGGTTATGGTTATAAACGAGTTTTTTAGAAATGTGATTTATAAAAAAAAAAACCCTACATAAGTGTTTAGTTATATAATTTTAAAAAAATTCAATTTTAATAAAAGATTAGAACTACCCCTAATTAAATGAGCAAAATGTTGTGAAAGTCCTTGTTTATTCATCTTCTCAACCCACTAACAACTGAAAACTCGGAGAAGGTGCTCGATGCTCGGCTCAAGATTCATCCATAGTCGGAATCAGTGGTTATTCTTTTCGGGTTGTTTGAAGACACCATTACAGTATAAACAAAAGGTCGCTTGCCAAATTAGCAAAACCTAGAACATTTGAAAGAAGCCGTAGAAATTCAAAAATAGTGCACACCATCGATACTTTCAATTTTCTCTTATTCGAAGAAATAAAAGCAAATGCCTTCTGATTCTTTGATTTATTTCTCTTTTCTTATTCTTCTGGTACACAAATCTCATCCATGGCTTATATCTTCAAGTGAACTTTTTCGATTTGTTTCAAAGTTTTAGATTCTTCTTCTTCAGCCCGTTTTAATGATCCAAAGAGCAATCAAGAGGACCATTGACAAGAGCATAAACAAAGAAGCTAGGAGAGAAAATGAGAGAATATATGCATGAGTTCGAGAGTTACCTTGTGAAGATGAGTTCAATAGAGACAAAACCGAATCTTGTGTTATATTTTCAACCAAGAACCGAGGTCAACTCCTTGCATCCCCAATTGGAACCAAGCCAATTTTGTTTAGAACCGGTCTAACTGCAAACCCTTCTTCTTAATCAGCGATGTGTTATTTTCATTCCAAAAGATACTCTTTTAATAATTTGAGTTATTTTTGTTGTTTCGGCCTCTAAAGTTTTTTAAGACCAACTTAATTAGGTTTTTCTTTCATTTATTTTCAGCCCTAAAAAGCATATATATATATATATATATGTATGTATGGTTGAATCTTGTTGTAGACTCCCCGTACCAGATTTATGTTAAGAAATACATTTCTATCAAATTTGACGATTTTCTCAAAGTTCTTCATTGTAGAAGACCAAATCGAGTGACATATCTTACTGGTTTGTTTTGCGTGTGTCAATTCCATTGCGAGTATTTGACTATTAAGCATTCACAAGCATCCTTCTTGTGCTTCATTGGCTTAGTTCCTTGACTGTGTAAGATTGTAGTGGAAGGGTCTCTTTTTCGTGTGTCTTGGGTTTTGATCCAACAAGATCAAGGTTATTGTCGTCGTTTCAATTGGTTCGACCTTGATCTATCTTTTCACTAATCCAGTTTCGTTTTCCCTTTTATCACTATCCATCTCAACCGTGTCCATTGTTTCCATCCATTTCGAGTTTTTCATTTCAAGAACGTGTTTTGGTGTCGAAGATCGGGACAACCTACGACTGATCCTGTATCAAAGTGGTATCAGAGCTCATTTGTGACATTAAAAATCCAAAAAATACCAAAAAGAGTCACCGGGATCATTACCTTCTCGGTTTTTGTCCATTGTTTACATCCATTTTGAGTCTTCCATTGCAAGAACGTGTTTTGGTGTGAAGATCGAGACATCCTACGGCTGATCCCGTATCACGTTTGTATGTCTTCTTTGATTTGTTTTGATGTCAAGCAACCATGAAATGAATTAAGGATGAAGAGAAGGATTTGTTTTTTCTTTAATCTATTTTGATGTGAAGCAACCATTGAATGGTCGGGACTGCTTCCTTTCCTTGCCTCCAAGTGTTTTCTCGAGTCTTTGATGTGTTTTGAATGAAAGAATATGACTAGATTGTAATAAGATTTGAGAAAACCCCATAAATTTTGGAATATCTGATTCTAGAATTGTGCCTTTGAACTGTGAAAAACCATAACTCTAAAACTCCTGAACTCATACGAAACACATGCATATATTTTTTTTTTGGTAATGGGTATGGAGAAGGACTGTTCGCTCCAAACGGTGTGTGCAAGCTTTAAATTTATAACCCTAGACTTAAGCTTAAAACAAGGATGCGAACCCGCAGTGTACGGGTCAATCGTAGTAAAAGCAAGAAAATTCCAGGGGTCGATCACAGGGACTCGGTGAAACAAAGTCAACACGGTATGCTATGTCAATTCTAACCACAAGAGCAGTTAATACAATCAAAGATGAATAAGAAGTCAATAAAGCAAACGTGCAATTCTAGGGATTAAAGCATCAAGTTGTGGTTCCAACTCAAGATCTATAGATAAGCGGACAAAGCTGAGATTTTTGCGTGGGGAAGGTGTTACTAAAGTGGAGTAGATCATCGGGTAAGTCTCACTACACACTAATCCTAAACCGTAACTCCTATTACCGGGTAAGTCTCAAGGAATCAAGATAAAGAATTATAACCTCAAACTAACATACCATCTAAGGGAATAGAATCAACCTTTACCGGGTAAGTCTCAGGCTAACTCACAAAGATGGGATGGAAGCACACTCAAACCCCAATAAAGGATAAACCTTTATTACCTACACTTATGATCGTTGATACACAAACTAAGGAATTACCGGGTAAGTCTCATCCTAAGCTTGCATTGAACCAGGAAGGTGAAATAAGAATAGGATTTAGCAAACTCTAACACTTAACTTTCTGTTTTAGGTCGGATAAGTCACCTCGGTCAGAAGAATTCCACCCCGGCCGAGATGTTCATCAACCGAACGAGATGCTTAGGGTTAAGGTTAAAGACTCGAACTTTCAGGATCCTACTGGAATCTAAGATTATTCTATCATTGTTTTTCCCACAACCTTCAGCTAATCACCCTAGAATCACACAAGGAAATTAGCCACTCATCATCATAATGAAAGTATTAAATATATGGGAAGAAGGTGAATATTTGAACAAAGAAGAATTTAATGAAAAGACTTCAATAACTGAATCAAATATCACAACAAAGCGTTCCTTGGATAATAATCCAACAAGACAAGACAACAATTGAGGGAATTGAAGACAATCTTACAAAACCCTTCAAAAAGCTATAAAAAGCTATGATCTTCAACCTTCCTTCAACCTTCAAAAAGGTTCTTCGAAAACTCCCCAAATTGGAGTATACTGCGGCTGCTGCGTGTGTAAACCCTGATCGACGGTATGCGGATGATCGAATTATGGAAATCCGACCCTTTTTATAGGAAAATAAACCTCCAAAGATAATAAATCTTAAGAAGATATCTTCCCATAAAAATAGGTAAAATATATGATTCTGCATATCTCCTTCCTTCCAGAAGCTAAGCCCAAAAATATAAGATCACTTTCCAAATTTAAAAGATCTCTTCCAAGAATAAAATATTCTCGCCGCGTCCTAGGTGTTCGCCTCGGTCGAGTCGGCGTCTCTGGATCGCCTCGGTCGATGTGAATCAATGGTCAACCGAGGTGAGTCACAACAAAATGTGAAATCTCTCGAATCTGCTCCAAAGTGAATCTTCAATCCATGGCTATGCTCCCTGGATGTAGCTCCAAATGACTCATGACTCCTTTTGCTCCTTTTTTATGCAAAACGTACCAAATTACCTGCAATTACAACGAAACTAGGTGTAGATCTCGATTCTCGCAAAGGTAGATGAAATGGTATTAAAATCACATAATGTACATACAAACATGCAGATTATGAAAGATAAAACGTCCAAACAAACCCCAAAATATAGACTATAATTCATGCTATCAAAATACCCCATACTTAGCCCTTACTTGTCCCCAAGCAAGTTCCTCATATAGAAGACAAGATAGAATGGATTATAAGTCAAGAAAATCAATGAAAAGTCTTTCAAAAAATATTTTATGGTGTGCAACTATCATAGATCACTCTAAGAGAATACTTCCTGGAATTAAAAACTTAATATGCTCAAAACATTTTATAAATATAAGAAAGTTGTTCATCTTTGCATAAAATCATAGAATGCATAATAAATCATAATTATCGAAATTAATCATGTATAATCCAGTTTAAACCGCTAAGCCAATCAACAAGCTCAAGGTCACAAGGGCTTTCCAAAAGAAAAGGTCAAGAAACGTGTAGGGTAGGGATGTATGTAAGGTAATGTGGTGCTAGAATCCGGGAAAAGGATGAACTTTACTTCACTTCAACTTGCAACATCTTCCACCAATAAGCTTTGCTTATCTCACACTTTTTCTTTTTACTTTACTTTTTGGGATGCATGGACAGAGGTGCACAATAACCGAAGCCTAGGAAATCTGCAATCATCAATTTCTCGAGATGCATCAAACCCTTGATGCACATACCATGACCCGTTAGGAATATCGCTCAATCCGACTTTGGCAAGACACAAACACCCGGCTATGTGAATGGTGCCGAGTTACTCATCTTCATGATTGACTTCCCCAAACCTAAAATTACTTTCTAACACTTCACTTCCAGCCCACTTCTCATCTTTTAATTTGCTTTCACCACTTCGCTTGCTTCCAAATTCCCGGATAGGTAAAGGGAGGCAAAATGTATATGAGGGGTTAAGCATGATCAAGAAGAAGAAGGAGAAAAAGAATGAATTGCCTTGGTCTTTCCAAGAAGAAAGTGAGAGAACTTAACCTGCGGTGTCAACCTTCAAATTCAACATAATTTGGATAAAAACAAAGTATTAAACATGCCAATAATTTCAAACAAAGCATTTAGCAACTTAAACATATTATAAAACCTTTCAAACATATAAAGAATTTAAACCAGTCGGTAAACAAAATCTTCACTGAGATCATGTCCAGATAAGTAACACAAAATCGTTTTCGAAAACTTTCTGTTACGCCGCCTCGGTCGAGATGTTCTTGGTTCAACCGAGGTGAAATGCCTCGTTTCGCCAGAATCTCCCCGGTCGAGGTCAAAATTTTTTTTTTAAAAACCAATTTTTTTTTTTTTCGGTTTCGACGTTTTTCTCAGTCAAATAACCTGTAAGTATTTAGCAACTTAAACAAAGCATTTAGCAACTTAAACATATCAGAACTGTCCCCGGCAACGGCGCCAAAAACTTGTTCGCTCCAAACGGTGTGTGCAAGCTTTAAATTTATAACCCTAGACTTAAGCTTAAAACAAGGATGCGAACCCGCAGTGTACGGGTCAATCGTAGTAAAAGCAAGAAAATTCCAGGGGTCGATCACAGGGACTCGGTGAAACAAAGTCAATACGGTATGCTATGTCAATTCTAACCACAAGAGTGATTAACACAATCAAAGATGAATAAGATGTCAAATAAGCAAACATGCAATTCTAGGGATTAAGGCATCTAGTTGTGGTTCCAACTCAAGATCTATAGATAAGCGGACAAAGTTGAGATTTTTGCGTGGGGAAGGTGTTACTAAAGTGGAGTAGATCACCGGGTAAGTCTCACTACACACTAATCCTAAACCGTAACTCCTATTACCGGGTAAGTCTCAAGGAATCAAGATAAAGAACTATAACCTCAAACTAACATGTCATCTAAGGGAATAGAATCAACCTTTACCGGGTAAGTCTCAGGCTAACTCACAAAGATGGGATGGAAGCACACTCAAACCCCAATAAAGGATAAACCTTTATTACCTACACTTATGATCGTTAATACACAAACTAAGGAATTACCGGGTAAGTCTCATCCTAAGCTTGCATCGAACCAGGAAGGTGTAATAAGAATAGGATTTGGCAAACTCTAACACTTAACTTTCTGTTTTAGGTCGGATAAGTCACCTCGGTCAGAAGAATTCCACCCCGGCCGAGATGTTCATCAACCGAACGAGATGCTTAGGGTTAAGGTTAAAGACTCGAACTTTCAGGATCCTACTGGAATCTAAGATTATTCTATCATTGTTTTTCCCACAACCTTCAGCTAATCACCCTAGAATCACACAAGGAAATTAGCCACTCATCATCATAATGAAAGTATTAAATATATGGGAAGAAGGTGAATATTTGAACAAAGAAGAATTTAATGAAAAGACTTCAATAACTGAATCAAATATCACAACAAAGCGTTCCTTGGATAATAATCCAACAAGACAAGACAACAATTGAGGGAATTGAAGACAATCTTACAAAACCCTTCAAAAAGCTATAAAAAGCTATGATCTTCAACCTTCCTTCAACCTTCAAAAAGGTTCTTCGAAAACTCCCCAAATTGGAGTATACTGCGGCTGCTGCGTGTGTGGGGTGTAACCGGAATTTCCAACTGTATGCGGATGTCGGAATTATGGGAAATCCGACCCTTTTTATAGGAAAATAAACCTCCAAAGATAATAAATCTTAAGAAGATATCTTCCCATAAAAATAGGTAAAATATATGATTCTGCATATCTCCTTCCTTCCAGAAGCTAAGCCCAAAAATATAAGATCACTTTCCAAATTTAAAAGATCTCTTCCAAGAATAAAATATTCTCGCCGCGTCCTAGGTGTTCGCCTCGGTCGAGTCGGCGTCTCTGGATCGCCTCGGTCGATGTGAATCAATGGTCAACCGAGGTGAGTCACAACAAAATGTGAAATCTCTCGAATCTGCTCCAAAGTGAATCTTCAATCCATGGCTATGCTCCCTGGATGTAGCTCCAAATGACTCATGACTCCTTTTGCTCCTTTTTTATGCAAAACGTACCAAATTACCTGCAATTACAACGAAACTAGGTGTAGATCTCGATTCTCGCAAAGGTAGATGAAATGGTATTAAAATCACATAATGTACATACAAACATGCAGATTATGAAAGATAAAACGTCCAAACAAACCCCAAAATATAGACTATAATTCATGCTATCAAAATACCCCATACTTAGCCCTTACTTGTCCCCAAGCAAGTTCCTCATATAGAAGACAAGATAGAATGGATTATAAGTCAAGAAAATCAATGAAAAGTCTTTCAAAAAATATTTTATGGTGTGCAACTATCATAGATCACTCTAAGAGAATACTTCCTGGAATTAAAAACTTAATATGCTCAAAACATTTTATAAATATAAGAAAGTTGTTCATCTTTGCATAAAATCATAGAATGCATAATAAATCATAATTATCGAAATTAATCATGTATAATCCAGTTTAAACCGCTAAGCCAATCAACAAGCTCAAGGTCACAAGGGCTTTCCAAAAGAAAAGGTCAAGAAACGTGTAGGGTAGGGATGTATGTAAGGTAATGTGGTGCTAGAATCCGGGAAAAGGATGAACTTTACTTCACTTCAACTTGCAACATCTTCCACCAATAAGCTTTGCTTATCTCACACTTTTTCTTTTTACTTTACTTTTTGGGATGCATGGACAGAGGTGCACAATAACCGAAGCCTAGGAAATCTGCAATCATCAATTTCTCGAGATGCATCAAACCCTTGATGCACATACCATGACCCGTTAGGAATATCGCTCAATCCGACTTTGGCAAGACACAAACACCCGGCTATGTGAATGGTGCCGAGTTACTCATCTTCATGATTGACTTCCCCAAACCTAAAATTACTTTCTAACACTTCACTTCCAGCCCACTTCTCATCTTTTAATTTGCTTTCACCACTTCGCTTGCTTCCAAATTCCCGGATAGGTAAAGGGAGGCAAAATGTATATGAGGGGTTAAGCATGATCAAGAAGAAGAAGGAGAAAAAGAATGAATTGCCTTGGTCTTTCCAAGAAGAAAGTGAGAGAACTTAACCTGCGGTGTCAACCTTCAAATTCAACATAATTTGGATAAAAACAAAGTATTAAACATGCCAATAATTTCAAACAAAGCATTTAGCAACTTAAACATATTATAAAACCTTTCAAACATATAAAGAATTTAAACCAGTAGGTAAACAAAATCTTCACTGAGATCATGTCCAGATAAGTAACACAAAATCGTTTTCGAAAACTTTCTGTTACGCCGCCTCGGTCGAGATGTTCTTGGTTCAACCGAGGTGAAATGCCTCGTTTCGCCAGAATCTCCCCGGTCGAGGTCAAAATTTTTTTTTTAAAAACCAATTTTTTTTTATTTTTTTTTTATTTTTTTTTTTCGGTTTGGTTTCGACGTTTTTCTCAATCAAATAATCTGTAGGTATGCATGTAATATCAGATAATCATATAAAGGCAAGTGAAGCATAAATATGAAAATATCCGATAAATAAGATACATCATAAGTGTCGAATACATCAAAAGTAGCCACATAGTCAAATAACAAATACCCCATACTTGAGACACACTGTCCCAGTGGGTATAATAAAAGGTCTAAATAAAAGAGGACTCACCGGATAAGAGCCGAACTGCATAAAAAATATAATAATAAAACTCTGCAGCTCCTCAGTAGTCCTGATCCGGCGGTGGTGGTGGTGGTACATAAGGATGCTGGGTCGGATCAAACGGATAGCCCATAGTCTGCTGGAACTGTAGCTCCATCATCCTACGCTGATAGTGCTGCCCCTCCAACATCTGCTGAGTCCAGCTGTCAAGGTGTCGGTGCTGGGCGGCAAATCTCTCATGGATATCCACTGTAAGGGCAACATATGAGTCTATCATCTGATCTGTCAAGTCGTCGATCCGACGATGAGCCTCTGCATCTCTATGACAGCGTGTCCGACGCCTAGCAGATCTAGCGGGAGGTGCAGCAGGTGCAGGCTCAGTATCCTCCTCATCCTCATCTAAATCAATAATGGGTGGCGCGCTCGTCCCAGCGGTATCTGTACCTGTGTCCATCGGGACGCCGCCTCCTCTCTCATCCACTGTCTCATCATCGTCGTCATCCTCATCAGCCTCCTCCTCAGCCTCAGCAGGGGCAGCTGCTCCCTCTCTGTAATCCTCCATAAGTGGATCCCAAGCAGTCTGCCAGAAATGGGGATCAAAGACAGAGAACTGTGCAGACCATCTGATGCCCTGAGGTGCAGTCCGCTCCCAAGGCATGGCAACGTAGGGTGTAGTCAGCCCACGGGGAACTAGAATCCTCCGTGTAATCATCTCCTGCAATCCCAGCGGCTTCGGAGCCGCTGCTAACGTGCAAATGCTGAGGTCCATCCCGTGGTAAGTAGCGATGTGGGTGACTAGACCTCCGCAGCAAATATCTCCCTTCGCCTTGGCCTTGATCCTATGCAGATCCTCTGCTAGGAGCAAGCCAAAGTCTGGGAATCCTCCTGTGACCATGCAATAGAGGCTGAAGAGCTCACCCTGTCTGATCTTCTGGGGCGTCTCAGTACGCGCCAGAAGTGTCTCACTGAAGATCCTGTGGGCAAGTCTGAAGGCTGGGTGAAAGATGACCTTCTCCCTGGAATCTCCAGGGCGCCATCTGTCTGCGTGTGTAGTAATGTGGGCTATTTGTCCCCAGAACTCCCTAGCTACGGATCGGGAGGGGAAGTCTACAGCGGTGGGGTCAGGAAAGCCAAAGATCTCTCTCCAAATCTCTAAAGGAACTATGAAGTTCCGGCTCATCAACCGGTACTTCACAGAACGGTCTGTGGGAAGGTAGGAGAAGGAGCTAACAAACTCGAGTGTCGGCTCTAAGTAAGCTGGGGCTCGGATCTCAGTAAACTGATCCAGCCCGACGGTAGCAATCATCCTCCTAAGGTCAGCATCTAACCCTAGGCAGTCAAAAGCTGACACATCCAGAAATCGTGGTGCGATGACTGGACGGCCAGCTATCCTCTCATAGTCTACCCGGCATCTCTCGTGGATAACCGGGCGGTAGGGACGGGATGAGGAAGGAGAAGGGGAAGGGGAGGATCTATCTCTAAGAGCTAATCGGCGATCTGAACTCATTTTCAAACACACTGTCAGACTACCTCGGTCGACTGACAACTCCAAGAATCACCTCGACCGAGGTGCAGAACGATTCGACCGAGGCGAAGACAGTCGCGATTCCACTCTCTGATTTTCAGTTCTTTTCCCCCAAAAATCACTACCGATGCTTCCTAAGGGGTACTTATAGACTTCCTCAACAGAATCAAGGGCAACCAAAGCCCAATATGCAGTAAACGAACGAGTTTAGGTTTTCGAACGTTTTTACCTCTTTCCGGCCGATTCACTCAGATTTCTTGTAGATCTGTAGTTGCAATCGGATCCTCTATTCTTCAATTGCAGTTTGGAAGCAGAAATCTTCGAAAACGAGCGAGAAACGAAGGAGGCGGGGTGGATCTGTCGCCGCGGTCGAAATGGGTAAAAAATGTGAAAAGTAATTTTTCCCCCTTTTTATACTGTTAGTGGATCTGCTGTCACCTCGGTCGAGATGGTCTCGACTGGACCGAGGTGATGTGGACCGAGGCGGTTCTGCAGAAACCCTAGTTGCCTCGGTTGCTTCAAGAATCAACTCGGTCGAGATGCTCTGACAGTGACCGAGGTGCTTCTGTCTTCTCAGATTCTCGAACTTCTGTCCTTCCAGATGTGCTCCTCCCTGTTGTCTGTCCAGAACGCCAAAAACAAAGCAAAACAAAGCAAAAACAAAAACTATCTAAGCTAGACTAGAAAACGGGAAAAGAAAGCAATACCTTGGGTTGCCTCCCAAGAAGCGCTTGATTTAAGGTCGCTAGCTGGACCATGATGCGTCTCAAAGGAGGTGGGAGGTTCCCTCACCCCATACTTCACCTCCATCGTGGGGTGAAGTAAGTAGCTCCATCAAACGCTCCAACAAGTGTAAGTGCTCATCGGGGAATGAATCGTCTATGGGTGGGTTATCCGTCTCGCGGGAAGATTCCGGTAGCCGGCTGAGGTGATCCGCAACTGAATTCTCGGATCCCTTCTTATCGCGGATCTCTAGGTCAAACTCTTGAAGCAAGAGAATCCATCGAATAAGGCGCGGCTTGGCATCCTTCTTCGCCAACAAGTAACGAATGGCTGCATGGTCGGTGTAGACAATGACTTTCGCCCCTACTAGATAGGAACGAAACTTCTCGAAAGCATATACAACCGCCAATAACTCCTTCTCGGTGGTAGCGTAGTTGCGTTGTGCTTCATCTAGCGTCTTGCTAGCATAGTAGATGGCGGTGGTCCGTCCATCCTTCTTCTGTCCAAGCACCGCTCCTACGGCTACATCACTAGCGTCACACATGACCTCAAAGGGTAAGGTCCAATCAGGAGGCTGGATAATGGGAGCGGAGATCAACGCTTCCTTAATCCTGTAAAAAGCATCAAGACACTCCTGCGAAAACTCAAAAACAACATCTTTATTCAAGAGGTTTGTTAGAGGTTTAGAAATCTTGGAGAAGTCCTTGATGAATCTCCTGTAGAAACCTGCATGCCCGAGAAAACTCCTCACACCTTTAACAGAACAAGGAGGAGGGAGTTTCTCAATAGTCTCGATCTTAGCTCGATCGACCTCAATACCTCGATTAGAAACGAGGTGTCCTAGCACAATGCCTTCATTAACCATAAAATGACACTTCTCCCAATTCAAAACAAGGTTAGTGTCTTCACATCTTTTAAGCACTAGAGAAAGGTTAGATAGGCAATCATCAAAAGAGGAGCCATATACAGAAAAATCATCCATGAATACCTCCATGATCTCCTCTATGTACTCGGAAAAGATAGCCATCATGCATCGCTGGAAGGTAGCTGGTGCATTGCACAATCCAAATGGCATCCTCCGATAGGCAAACGTCCCCCATGGACAAGTGAAAGTGGTCTTCTCCTGATCATCCGGATGGATAGGAATCTGGAAGAATCCACTATAGCCGTCCAAGTAGCAAAAGTGTGAATACTGGGCCAACCGTTCGAGCATTTGATCAATGAAGGGAAGCGGAAAATGATCCTTCCGAGTCGCCGTGTTCAGCTTCCTATAGTCGATGCAAACTCTCCAGCCCGTAACGGTCCTTGTTGGGATCAACTCGTTGTTCTTATTCGTCACAACGGTCATCCCTCCTTTCTTTGGAACGACATGCACTGGGCTAACCCACTTGCTGTCCGAGATAGGATAGATAATACCTGCATCCAACAACTTAAGAACTTCTGTTCGCTCCAAACGGTGTGTGCAAGCTTTAAATTTATAACCCTAGACTTAAGCTTAAAACAAGGATGCGAACCCGCAGTGTACGGGTCAATCGTAGTAAAAGCAAGAAAATTCCAGGGGTCGATCACAGGGACTTAGTGAAACAAAGTCCAATACGGTATGCTAGTGTTGATGCTAACCACAAGAGCAAGTATACAATCAAAGATGAATAAGATGTCAAATAAAGCAAACATGCAATTCTAGGGATTAAAGCATCTAGTTGTGGTTCCAACTCAAGATCTATAGATAAGCGGACAAAGCTGAGATATTTGCATGGGGAAGGTGTTTCTAAAGTGGAGTAGATCACCGGGTAAGTCTCACTACACACTAATCCCAACCGTAACTCCTATTACCGGGTAAGTCTCAAGGAATTAAGATAAAGAACTATTGCCTCAAACTAACACACCATCTAAGGGAATAGAATCAACCTTTACCGGGTAAGTCTCAGGCTAACTCACAAAGATGGGATGGAAGCACACTCAAACCCCAATAAAGGACAAGCCTTTATTACCTACACTTATGATCGTTAGTACACAAACTAAGGAATTACCGGGTAAGTCTCATCCTAAGCTTGCTTTGAACCAGAAAGGTATAATAAGAATAGGATTTGGCAAACTCTAACACATTAACTCTCAGTTAAGGATCGGATAAGCCACCTCGGTCAGCCAGTTTCCACCCCGGCCGAGATGTTCATCGACTGAACGAGATGCTTAGGGTTAAGGTTAAAGACTCGAACTTTCAGGATCCTACTGTGATTAAGATCATTCTATCATTGTTTTTCCCACAACCTTCAGCCAATCACCCTAGAATCACACAAGGAAATTAGTCACTCATCATCATAATGAAAGTATTAAATATATGGGAAGAAGGTGAATATTTGAACAAAGAAGAATTTAATGAAAACACTTCAATAACTGAATCAAATATCACACAAAATCGTTCCTTGGATAATAATCCAACAAGACAAGACAACAATTGAGGGAATTGAAGACAATCTTACAAAACCCTTCAAAAAGCTATAAAAAGCTATGATCTTCAACCTTCCTTCAACCTTCAAAAAGGTTCTTCGAAAACTCCCCAAATTGGAGTATACTGCGGCTGCTGCGTGTGTGGGGTGTAAGCGGAATTTCCAACTGTATGCGGATGTCGGAATTATGGGAAATCCGACCCTTTTTATAGGAAAATAAACCTCCAAAGATAATAAATCTTAAGAAGATATCTTCCCATAAAAATAGGTAAAATATATGATTCTGCATATCTCCTTCCTTCCAGAAGCTAAGCCCAAAAATATAAGATCACTTTCCAAATTTAAAAGATCTCTTCCAAGAATAAAATATTCTCGCCGCGTCCTAGGTGTTCGCCTCGGTCGAGTCGGCGTCTTTGGATCGCCTCGGTCGATGTGAATCAATGGTCAACCGAGGTGAGTCACAACAAAATGTGAAATCTCTCGAATCTGCTCCAAAGTGAATCTTCAATCCATGGCTATGCTCCCTGGATGTAGCTCCAAATGACTCATGACTCCTTTTGCTCCTTTTTTATGCAAAACGTACCAAATTACCTGCAATTACAACGAAACTAGGTGTAGACCTCGATTCTCGCAAAGGTAGATGAAATGGTAGTAAAATCACATAATGTACATACAAACATGCAGATTATGAAAGATAAAACGTCCAAACAAACCCCAAAATATAGACTATAATTCATGCTATCAAAATACCCCATACTTAGCCCTTGCTTGTCCCCAAGCAAGTTCCAAATCTTAGACACAAGATAGAATGGATTAATAGTCAAGAAAATCAATGAAAAAGTCTTTCAAAAACATTTTATGGTGTGCAACTATCATAGATCACTCTAAGAGAATACTTCCTGGAATTAAAAACTCAATATGATCAAAACATTTTATAAATATAGGAAAGTTGTTCATCTTTGCATAAAATCATAGAATGCATAATAAATCATAATCATCAAAATTAATCATGTATAATCCAGTTTAAACCGCTAAGTCAATCAACAAGCTCAAGGTCTCAAGGGCTTCCCAAAAGAAAAGGTCAAGAAACGTGTAGGGTAGGGATGTATGTAAGGTAATGTGGTGCTAGAATCCGGGAAAAGGATGAACTTCACTTCCACTTTGACTTGCAACATCTTCCACCAATAAGCTTTGCTTATTTCGCATTTTCCTTTTACTTTACTTTTTGGGATGCATGGATAGAGGTGCACAATAACCGAAGCCTAGGAAATCTGCAATCATCAATTTCTCGAGATGCATCAAACCCTTGATGCACATACCATGACCCGTTAGGAATATCGCTCAATCCGACTTTGGCAAGACACAAACACCCGGCTATGTGAATGGTGCCGAGTTACTCATCTTCATGATTGACTTCCCCAAACCTATTATTGCTTTCTAACACTTTCACTTCCAATCACTTCTCAACTTTAACTCCACTTGCTTTCACCACTTCGCTTGCTTCCAAATTCCCGGATAGGTAAAGGGAGGCAAAATGTATATGAGGGGCTAAGCATGATCAAGAAGAAGAAGGAGAAAAAGAATGAATTGCCTTGGTCTTTCCAAGAAGAAAGTGAGAGAACTTATCCTGCGGTGTCAACCTTCAAATTCAACATAATTTGGATAAAAACAAAATATTAAACATGCCAATAATTTCAAACAAAGCATTTAGCAACTTAATCATATCATAAAACATTTCAAACATATAAAGAATTTAAAACCAGTCAGTAAACAAGATCTTCACTGAGATCATATCCAGATAAGTAACGCAAAAATCGTTTTCGAAAACTCTCAGTTAACCCACCTCGGTCGAGATGTTCTTGGTTCAACCGAGGTGAAACACCTCGTTTTGCCAGAACTGTCCCGGTCGAGGTCGAAATTTTTTTTTTTTTTAAAACCCTTTTTTTTTTCGGTTTCGACGTTTTTCTCAATCAAATAACCTGTAAGTATGCATGAAATCTCAGATAAACATGTAGAAGCAACTGAAGCATAAAATATCAAATATTACATAAACACCCCACACTTGGGACACACTGTCCCAGTGGGTCGAAATAAGTCTAAGGACAGGATACGCACCGAACATAGCTAAACTGCATGAAGAAGTAAGAAACAGCTCCCAGATAAGACCATCTCGGTTGGCGAAGTACATCTCGGTCGAGGTGTTCTGACAGTCCCCGAGATGTATCTCAGTAAAGCTCGTTTCCTCAACTTCTCGAAACTTCGTTCTTCTAGTGTAGCTCCTGAACTGTGATCCTTCCTTTTGGAATACCTGGTTGTTGTCTAGAGGAAAGCAAAAACAAAAACTATCTAAGCTAGACTAGAAAACGGGAAAAGAAAGCAATACCTTGGGTTGCCTCCCAAGAAGCGCTTGATTTAAGGTCGCTAGCTGGACCATGATGCGTCTCAAAGGAGGTGGGAGGTTCCCTCACCCCATACTTCACCTCCATCGTGGGGTGAAGTAAGTAGCTCCATCAAACGCTCCAACAAGTGTAAGTGCTCATCGGGGAATGAATCGTCTATGGGTGGGTTATCCGTCTCGCGGGAAGATTCCGGTAGCCGGCTGAGGTGATCCGCAACTGAATTCTCGGATCCCTTCTTATCGCGGATCTCTAGGTCAAACTCTTGAAGCAAGAGAATCCATCGAATAAGGCGCGGCTTGGCATCCTTCTTCGCCAACAAGTAACGAATGGCTGCATGGTCGGTGTAGACAATGACTTTCGCCCCTACTAGATAGGAACGAAACTTCTCGAAAGCATATACAACCGCCAATAACTCCTTCTCGGTGGTAGCGTAGTTGCGTTGTGCTTCATCTAGCGTCTTGCTAGCATAGTAGATGGCGGTGGTCCGTCCATCCTTCTTCTGTCCAAGCACCGCTCCTACGGCTACATCACTAGCGTCACACATGACCTCAAAGGGTAAGGTCCAATCAGGAGGCTGGATAATGGGAGCGGAGATCAACGCTTCCTTAATCCTGTAAAAAGCATCAAGACACTCCTGCGAAAACTCAAAAATAACATCTTTATTCAAGAGGTTTGTTAGAGGTTTAGAAATCTTGGAGAAGTCCTTGATGAATCTCCTGTAGAAACCTGCATGCCCGAGAAAACTCCTCACACCTTTAACAGAACAAGGAGGAGGGAGTTTCTCAATAGTCTCGATCTTAGCTCGATCGACCTCAATACCTCGATTAGAAACGAGGTGTCCTAGCACAATGCCTTCATTAACCATAAAATGACACTTCTCCCAATTCAAAACAAGGTTAGTGTCTTCACATCTTTTAAGCACTAGAGAAAGGTTAGATAGGCAATCATCAAAAGAGGAGCCATATACAGAAAAATCATCCATGAATACCTCCATGATCTCCTCTATGTACTCGGAAAAGATAGCCATCATGCATCGCTGGAAGGTAGCTGGTGCATTGCACAATCCAAATGGCATCCTCCGATAGGCAAACGTCCCCCATGGACAAGTGAAAGTGGTCTTCTCCTGATCATCCGGATGGATAGGAATCTGGAAGAATCCACTATAGCCGTCCAAGTAGCAAAAGTGTGAATACTGGGCCAACCGTTCGAGCATTTGATCAATGAAGGGAAGCGGAAAATGATCCTTCCGAGTCGCCGTGTTCAGCTTCCTATAGTCGATGCAAACTCTCCAGCCCGTAACGGTCCTTGTTGGGATCAACTCGTTGTTCTTATTCGTCACAACGGTCATCCCTCCTTTCTTTGGAACGACATGCACTGGGCTAACCCACTTGCTGTCCGAGATAGGATAGATAATACCTGCATCCAACAACTTAAGAACTTCCTTCTTCACAACCTCTTTCATGATCGGATTTAACCGTCTTTGAGGTTCCCGTGAAGTCTTATGATTGTCTTCCATTAGAATTCTATGCATGCAGAAAGAAGGTTTAATGCCAATAAGATCATCCGTGGTGTAACCTATGGCTTTTCGATGCTTTCTCAGGACATGCATGAGCTTAGATAATTCAGAATCGGAGAGGGAAGCACTAGCAATAACGGGATAAGTAGAATCCGGCCCAAGAAAGATATACCTCAAGTGACTAGGGAGTTGTTTAAGCTCCACAACTGGGGGTGCTTTCTGAGATGGATCTGTGCTTCCTCTTTCCATTGGAGTGGTGTCAGAAACTGGATTAAATTCAATCTCAGTTTGAATCGTCTCGCTGTTTACCTCGGTCGAGGCACAAAGGCGTTGACCGAGGTGTTCTTCAGACGCCTCGCTCTGTCCAGAAGGTGCTTCGGTCGAGGTACTGCTACTGGAACCGAGACTGGAGATCTTCGTCTCCTGGACTAGCTTCTCAATTTTAGCTCCTGGATCCTCTTCCAGTGCCTTCAAGCTCCGTATATCTGCATCACAAGAAGCATCTATACCTTCCTCCATTAAACTGAAGCTAATAACTCTTTTGAGTGGATCGTTAATAAGGATAGAGTTCACCAATTCTCTTGATTCTTCTTCATCGTAGATGTTGAAGATATCATCAGTTAGTTGCTCCCCTTTCATGGCTGCAAGTAGTGCGAACTCTACCTCATCGCCACCAACGTTGAATTTCAACTTGGCGTTCTTGCAATCCACATTGCAACCCGAAGTTGCTAGAAATGGTCTCCCGAGAATGATAGGAACAGGATAATCTGCGGGAATGTCAAGTACGACAAAATCTATAGGTAGATAGAAGTTACCTAACTTGACCGGAACGTCCTCCAAAATGCCCACGGGATGGGTGATGGAGCGATCCGCCATGTAAAGTCGAATCTTGACCGGTTTGGGCTCTCCAAGACCGATCTTAGTGCATAGCTCCAGCGGGATGATGCTCACGCTGGCTCCTAGATCACAAAGGGCTTCACAAGTGACATCCCCAACTTGAATGGGAATGCAAAATGAGCCGGGATCTCTCAATTTAGGTGGCATCTT
>BSUD01000008.1:125174138-125259953 GCA_033239045.1 Fagopyrum esculentum | reverse complement strand
GGAGAGAGGAAAGGATTAGAGGAATCATTAGAGTTGGAGTTTGAATAATTGTTACCGTGGTTTTGATTATTCGCCCTCCAGTTGTTGCTATTGGATCCTCTATTGTTGTTGTTGTAGTTGTTGTTTCGGGGTCCGTTGTTGTTGTTACGGTACCCATTGTTGTTGTTGTTCCTTTGCCCTTGCTCTTCCTTCTTAGTTTGAGCCATCAAGAGCTCCTTCAATTGCTTCACGTCGTTCTTCAATGACGTGAGTTGATTGTTGTTGGGTTGAGTCTCTTGAAAGTTGACTCTTTTAACTCCACCTTCGGTTCCTTGGTGGGTATACTTCTCCATGTGCAAGGCTTGCTTCTCAATGAAGTCCCATGCATCATCAATCGCCATGTCCATGAAGGTACCGGCGGAGAGTAGTTGGAGATTAAACTGGGTGCTTCCGTCCAGCCCTTTGAAGTAGATCTCCAACAACTCGATCTTTGGAATCCCATGATGTGGGCAATCCAAAAGGATATCTTTGAACCGCTCCCAAGATTTGGACAAGCTCTCCTTGTCCTTCATGATGAAAGCATTGATCTTCCCTCTCATTTCAGCGGTCTTTGAGGGGGGAAAGAATTTGGTTAGGAATTCCGTAGTCATTTCCTCCCATGTGCTAATTTTTCCTGGAGGAAGAGATTGATACCAAGTAAGAGCTCTATCTTTTAAAGAAAAGTAAAAAGGTCTTAGCTTGTAGTTGTTATTTTCAATTCTAGAAGGTCGCAAGGTCTCCATCAAGATCTCGTAGTTTTGAAGATGTTGATGCGGCGACTCCTTCTCTAGCCCTCCGAATTGACATTGGCGAATCATGGATAGAACTTGCGGTCGAAGTTCGTAGTCATGGTCTGCTGGATCTCCTAGGTTCACTCCTGGACGCCTCAGCTGTTGGTTAGGGTCCATCCTTTGACCTAGGGTTTGCGGGATTCCTGCAAGAAGAACATCTCGGACTGGTATCCGAGGTGGAAGTACATCGACCGGGGCGTCAGGTGCTGGAATCTGCCTCGGTCGAGGATCAACTACTGGATCCTGCATCGGTCGAAGTAGAATCTGATTCCGAATGGCTGCAATCTCAGCTTCGATTGCTGCAGTCCTGGCATGATTCTCTTCTTTCTCTTGCCTTAGCTCTTCTTTACTGAGACGTAGCAGCTCCTACGTCTCTCTCAATTGGGCCGCAAGATCGTGATCGTCTTGTTGGGCCATCTTCGCTTCTCTTAAGCGTCGCTTGTATGTCTTTTCTGGTTCGGGATCGTAAGGAACGATTTCCTTCCCAGCGCGGGTTCTTCGCATATACCTAAGAAAGAACCTGCAAAGATCGTCACTCAAGTAGAGTGGTTAGATGAAACGGGGCAAATGCCCCAAGAGCAAACCGTAACGGCTCGGTCTAGACCAACTCCCCGGCAACGGCGCCAAAAACTTGTTCGCTCCAAACGGTGTGTGCAAGCTTTAAATTTATAACCCTAGACTTAAGCTTAAAACAAGGATGCGAACCCGCAGTGTACGGGTCAATCGTAGTAAAAGCAAGAAAATTCCAGGGGTCGATCACAGGGACTCGGTGAAACAAAGTCAACACGGTATGCTATGTCAATTCTAACCACAAGAGCAGTTAATACAATCAAAGATGAATAAGAAGTCAATAAAGCAAACGTGCAATTCTAGGGATTAAAGCATCAAGTTGTGGTTCCAACTCAAGATCTATAGATAAGCGGACAAAGCTGAGATTTTTGCGTGGGGAAGGTGTTACTAAAGTGGAGTAGATCATCGGGTAAGTCTCACTACACACTAATCCTAAACCGTAACTCCTATTACCGGGTAAGTCTCAAGGAATCAAGATAAAGAATTATAACCTCAAACTAACATACCATCTAAGGGAATAGAATCAACCTTTACCGGGTAAGTCTCAGGCTAACTCACAAAGATGGGATGGAAGCACACTCAAACCCCAATAAAGGATAAACCTTTATTACCTACACTTATGATCGTTGATACACAAACTAAGGAATTACCGGGTAAGTCTCATCCTAAGCTTGCATTGAACCAGGAAGGTGAAATAAGAATAGGATTTAGCAAACTCTAACACTTAACTTTCTGTTTTAGGTCGGATAAGTCACCTCGGTCAGAAGAATTCCACCCCGGCCGAGATGTTCATCAACCGAACGAGATGCTTAGGGTTAAGGTTAAAGACTCGAACTTTCAGGATCCTACTGGAATCTAAGATTATTCTATCATTGTTTTTCCCACAACCTTCAGCCAATCACCCTAGAATCACACAAGGAAATTAGCCACTCATCATCATAATGAAAGTATTAAATATATGGGAAGAAGGTGAATATTTGAACAAAGAAGAATTTAATGAAAAGACTTCAATAACTGAATCAAATATCACAAACAAAGCGTTCTTTGGATAGCAATCCAACAAGACAAGACAATCAAGGAAGGAATTGAAGACAATCTTACAAAACCCTTCAAAAAGCTATAAAAAGCTATGATCTTCAACCTTCCTTCAACCTTCAAAAAGGTTCTTCAACAACTCCCAACTTGGAGTATACTGCGGCTGCTGCGTCGTATAAACCCTGATCGACGGTATAGCGTGATGTTGGATTTGTGGAAATCCAACCCTTTTTATAGGAAAAATAAACCTCCAAAGATAATAAATCTTAAGAAGATATTATCCCATAAATATAGGTAAAATATATGATTCTGCATATCTCCTTCCTTCCAGAAGCTCAGCCCAAGAATAAAATATTCTCGCCGCGTCCTAGGTGTTCGCCTCGGTCGAGTCGGCGTCTCTGGATCGCCTCGGTCGAGATGAATCTCTGGTCAACCGAGGTGACTCATAACTGAATGTAGAATCTTTCAAAACTGGTTCAAAGTAAATCTTTAATCCATGGCTGTGCTTCCTAAATGTAGCTCCAAATGACTCTTGACTCCTTTTGCTCCTTTTTGATGCAAAACGTACCATATTACCTGCAATTACAACGAAACTAGGTGTAGACCTCGATTCTCGCAAAGGTAGATGAAATGGTAGTAAAATCACATAATGTACATACAAACATGCAGATTATGAAAGATAAAACGTCCAAACAAACCCCAAAATATAGATTATAATTCATGCTATCAAAATACCCCATACTTAGCCCTTGCTTGTCCCTAAGCAAGTTCCTCATATAGAAATCAAGATAGAATGGATTATTAGTCAAGAAAATCAATGAAAAGTCTTTCAAAAACATTTTATGGTGTGCAACTATCATAGATCACTCTAAGAGAGTACTTCCTGGAAATTAAAAACTCAATATGATCAAAACATTTTATAAATATAGGAAAGTTGTTCATCTTTGCATAAAATCATAGAATGCATAATAATTCATAATTATCAAAATTAATCATGTATAATCCGATTTAAACCGCTAAGTCAATCAACAAGCTCAAGGTCTCAAGGGCTTCCCAAAAGAAAAGGTCAAGAAACGTGTAGGGTAGGGATGTATGTAAGGTAATGTGGTGCTAGAATCCGGGAAAAGGATGAACTTCACTTTCACTTTGACTTGCAACATCTTCCACCAATAAGCTTTGCTTATCTCATACTTTTTCTTTTACTTTACTTTTTGGGATGCATGGATAGAGGTGCACAATAACCGAAGCCTAGGAGATCCGCAATCATCAATTTCTTGAGATGCATCAAACCCTTGATGCACATACCATGACCCGTTAGGAATATCGCTCAATCCGACTTTGGCAAGACACAAACACCCGGCTATGTGAATGGTGCCGAGTTACTCATCTTCATGATTGACTTCCCCAAACCTAAAATTACTTTCTAACACTTTCACCTTCAGCCACTTCTCAACTTTTGACTTGCTTTCACCACTTCGCTTGCTTCCAAATTCCCGGATAGGTAAAGGGAGGCAATATGTATATGAGGGGCTAAGCATGATCAAGAAGAAGAAGAAGAAGAAGAATGAATTGCCTTGGTCTTTCCAAGAAGAACGTGAGAGAACTTATGCTGCGGTGTCAACCTTCAAATTCAACATAATTTGGATAAAAATAAAGTATTAAACATGCCAATAATTTTAAACAAAGCATTTAGCAACTTAAACATATCATAAAACATTTCAAACATATAAAGAATTTAAATCCAGTCGGTAAACAAAATCTTCACTGAGATCATATCCAGATAAGTAACACAAAAATCGTTTTCGAAAACTCTCTGTTACGCCCACCTCGGTCGAGGTGTTCTTGGTTCAACCGAGGTGAAACACCTCGTTTTGCCAGAACTGTCCCGGTCGAGGTCAAAAATTTTTTTAAAACCATTTTGTTTTTTTTTCGGTTTCGACGTTTTTCTCAGTCAAATAACCTGTAAGTATTTAGCAACTTAAACAAAGCATTTAGCAACTTAAACATATCAGAACTGTCCCCGGCAACGGCGCCAAAAACTTGTTCGCTCCAAACGGTGTGTGCAAGCTTTAAATTTATAACCCTAGACTTAAGCTTAAAACAAGGATGCGAACCCGCAGTGTACGGGTCAATCGTAGTAAAAGCAAGAAAATTCCAGGGGTCGATCACAGGGACTCGGTGAAACAAAGTCAACACGGTATGCTATGTCAATTCTAACCACAAGAGCAGTTAATACAATCAAAGATGAATAAGAAGTCAATAAAGCAAACGTGCAATTCTAGGGATTAAAGCATCAAGTTGTGGTTCCAACTCAAGATCTATAGATAAGCGGACAAAGCTGAGATTTTTGCGTGGGGAAGGTGTTACTAAAGTGGAGTAGATCATCGGGTAAGTCTCACTACACACTAATCCTAAACCGTAACTCCTATTACCGGGTAAGTCTCAAGGAATCAAGATAAAGAATTATAACCTCAAACTAACATACCATCTAAGGGAATAGAATCAACCTTTACCGGGTAAGTCTCAGGCTAACTCACAAAGATGGGATGGAAGCACACTCAAACCCCAATAAAGGATAAACCTTTATTACCTACACTTATGATCGTTGATACACAAACTAAGGAATTACCGGGTAAGTCTCATCCTAAGCTTGCATTGAACCAGGAAGGTGAAATAAGAATAGGATTTAGCAAACTCTAACACTTAACTTTCTGTTTTAGGTCGGATAAGTCACCTCGGTCAGAAGAATTCCACCCCGGCCGAGATGTTCATCAACCGAACGAGATGCTTAGGGTTAAGGTTAAAGACTCGAACTTTCAGGATCCTACTGGAATCTAAGATTATTCTATCATTGTTTTTCCCACAACCTTCAGCTAATCACCCTAGAATCACACAAGGAAATTAGCCACTCATCATCATAATGAAAGTATTAAATATATGGGAAGAAGGTGAATATTTGAACAAAGAAGAATTTAATGAAAAGACTTCAATAACTGAATCAAATATCACAACAAAGCGTTCCTTGGATAATAATCCAACAAGACAAGACAACAATTGAGGGAATTGAAGACAATCTTACAAAACCCTTCAAAAAGCTATAAAAAGCTATGATCTTCAACCTTCCTTCAACCTTCAAAAAGGTTCTTCGAAAACTCCCCAAATTGGAGTATACTGCGGCTGCTGCGTGTGTGGGGTGTAACCGGAATTTCCAACTGTATGCGGATGTCGGAATTATGGGAAATCCGACCCTTTTTATAGGAAAATAAACCTCCAAAGATAATAAATCTTAAGAAGATATCTTCCCATAAAAATAGGTAAAATATATGATTCTGCATATCTCCTTCCTTCCAGAAGCTAAGCCCAAAAATATAAGATCACTTTCCAAATTTAAAAGATCTCTTCCAAGAATAAAATATTCTCGCCGCGTCCTAGGTGTTCGCCTCGGTCGAGTCGGCGTCTCTGGATCGCCTCGGTCGATGTGAATCAATGGTCAACCGAGGTGAGTCACAACAAAATGTGAAATCTCTCGAATCTGCTCCAAAGTGAATCTTCAATCCATGACTATGCTCCCTGGATGTAGCTCCAAATGACTCATGACTCCTTTTGCTCCTTTTTTATGCAAAACGTACCAAATTACCTGCAATTACAACGAAACTAGGTGTAGATCTCGATTCTCGCAAAGGTAGATGAAATGGTAGTAAAATCACATAATGTACATGCAAACATGCAGATTATGAAAGATAAAACGTCCAAACAAACCCCAAAATATAGACTATAATTCATGCTATCAAGGACCTAGATCCAGCCCGTAATTTTTATTTGATTAAAAAAGAAGCTAACATTTGACAAGCTGGCGGGTCGCTACTCCGCGGACATCGTTCAATACAATAAAATAACGGAAATAACCTAATGGGTAGGAAGCGCCTAAGCTAGCCAGATGGTCAGCCGCTGTATTAGCTTCCCGGAAAATGTGTCGGAGTTGAATTGTCCAACTCCTACTGATGAAGCCTTGACATCTTAATACCAGACTAAAGAGCAGATGTGTCGGGGACACTTTACAGGAAATGAGGTTGATGACGAGCTCCAAATCAATCTCCGCTATGATCATTCGGTATCCCAATTCCCATGCTTGATATAAGCCCATACATAGGCCCCATAATTCCGCCATAGGAACATCAACCAAAGCCTTGGTCACACCGGAGACTCTCGTTACAAACTCTCTAAACGCGTTCTTATAGTAAGAGGAGATGAAGGTCGTACTGTTGGGAGGGTGGGATATCTGACGGAAGACGGTGTCAATGCGCCGCCTCCAGCACCACCAAACGGTAACCGAGAAGCAAGTGTTCCACGGTAAAGCAGTTGTAATGAGCTCGGAATTGGTTAACTTGGAAAGCAACCAATTGTTAAGATCTAAACTGAAGAAATCAACAGCCTGCTCAGTAGATAGGAAGTGCCCCCAAAGATTAGAGACCATCGGACAGTCACGCAGTAGGTGAAGTAGATTTTCTGGACCATTATGACAAACACTGCAGTTACTGTTGGTAGCAAGGCGATGGCGATGCCTCTCGGCATTAGTCAGAAGTTTATTGTACGCAACGGACCAAAGGAATGTCCGTATACATTCCAGAATCTTCAATCTCCAAATGGCTATGAAAATGGGGTTCGCACACAGCTCATTCCGAGCCTGCATAAGACACGCGTGGTAGGCCGAACTCGTTGAGTACATACCATCGGACGTCAGGGTCCAAGCAATACAATCCTGGAGCATAAGACCAGGGCAGGGCTTAAGAGAGTGCCAACGATCGAAAGGAGATCCTGCGCAGATACTAAAGACCCAATATTTCCCCAGTCCCACCCATCTCCTTCATTCTGAACTAGATCAGAATGAGCAACCCCGGCAGGAAGCAGATTGGTATCACTGATCAGAGGTTCAATACTTCCGGAAATCTTGGTTTCAAAAAGACAAAGAAGATCTATTTTGTGACGGTTAACCATGTAGTTTAAGGACTTGCGGAACCATCGATTTCCCGCACCCCTAGAATTGCATAGTAACACTATCATTAAGTACCGCCATTAATGACGGACCTTGGTGGCTCTGATGATATTCCGGATGCGGCATTAGTTTCACCCATGACAATATCAGGAGGATCGGGAAGGAGGGTAACAATCCCCGTAACCGGACCAACATTGTCGATTTCCATTTGAGGTGGGACTTGGTGGGCATCGTGGGCATTAGGCTTCTGTGGAGTAGCGACCTCAACTTGATGAGGGTTATTAATAGAATTATAAGAGGTGGATATGACGACAGGAGGAATGTCAGTTTCTTTTGGACTTGGTGGTATCTCATTGGGCTTAGGGTTATGAGGTGGGCTTGATGTTTTGGCTCTTTTAGAATTCTTTTGAAGTGTTTCGGAATTCTCAAGAGATTGAGCCGTTATTTTCTTGGAAGTGGAAGGAGTTGTGAAATCATTGCCCTGATTAATTGCCGTAGTAATTGGCACAATAATATCCTTTGAAACCGGTATTTGGCCATTAATACTGATGGTTGTCTCCGATGAGTCGATGTCCACTGTGCCGGACAGAACCTGGAACTTGTTAACATTAATAACCTGATTGCTACACTCCGGCTTAGACGTTGTGCTAATTGGAGGTTTCCTAGGTTTTCTGACTACCGTCATCCAAGATCCCAAGAAAGATTCAAAGGGGTTTTGATCGGCATTTGGCGTTACCGCTTCCTGATGGTCGGCGGCCTCCATACTTGTTGTACTTACGTCTGAAGTAGCAGCTTGCTGGGCCGGCGGATCAGCGTGAGTACATCTCTCAACACCATGTCCATACATACCACATCTATGACAGATGGCATTCAGTCCTTCGTATTCAACGTGAACCCGAGAATCCCCGATAAGTATAGTACCTATCAAAGGTCTGTCCAATTCAATCTCAATACAGACTCGAGCGAACTTACCCCTGGTTGCATAAAGAGTATGTAGATCGACCTTCAGTGGAGTACCCAGAGCAGAAGCTAACCCATAAAGCACGCCCTCGTCGTAAAGTTGCGTGGGTAATTCCGACAATCTAGCCCATGCAAAAATGGTGTTCAAAGTGTCATTATACGGATTAAACTCTGACGACCAAGAGCGAACTGTGATGAAGTGACTGAATATCTCCCACGGGCCGTTAGTGACCACTTTACGAAAATCTTCTTCTTGGTCGAATCAAACGGCATAGTAACCATTGGGAAGATCTAGTATTGTGATAAGACCTGCAGGACGCCATAGTTGATATATCCTTCGTTCCAACAACCGAAAGGCGACGCGCCTACCAAGGACTTTAATAATGACGAACTGTTTCCATTTTTCCGAAAGTGCCTTAACCACATCGGAATCAATTTCAGCCACCGCGAGACCTCTAGTTCCATCGGGGAAAGATATGCGCATCTTCCTCAATTCGATCAGTGTGTCACAACAAAGCGGAGCAGCCGTGGGTTTTTCGCCGCCAACGGCAGCAGCGTAAGACTTAACGTCCGGTGATTTATCTGGCGGGACTGGATGTGGGACGGGGGTTGGTGTGGCTGACGGGGTTGAGTTTGGGGATGCAGACATAAGAGAGTGTTGGATGCATATATGCATGTATGTAGTTGATAAACTTAATCTAATATAAACTCTCCAAACTCATACAAACACTACCAAAATCTGGCACATTTTTTTAAAAAAAATCTTTCCTACATGTCAAACTTGAGTTGGCATTAAGAACACAACTATTGAGCACCGATGTGGGTACCCACACACTCGACGGGTACAACTTACAACCAACCTATGTTCCACAACCACAACCGATTGTAAATATTTTGCTTCGACCCGAACCGATTTGACGTCCTTATCATGGAGTATGGACCGTATGGTCACTAAATAATAATGAAGTACCGAAACAACAAAATTTGCATTTAAAGAGTAATTGTAAGATGTATTGAGCGTGTAAATTACGGTGAATATCTAGAAATGACGTGAGGGATGGGCCAATTTCATTGACATTTAAGGTATGCATTGTTAATGTTGGTGACCTACTCCCAATCACTTACATACACTCATAAACAATTAACCGGTTATTACCAAATATTGGTTTATTCATATATATATATATAACCAAACTATATTATTATATTTTTTATCGTGTGAGTGTTCAACCATTGTAGATTGAACAAGATAAAGATGAAAACTAATATGAATTAAGTAGATGAAATTTCTTGAAATTCTTAACGTTATATCCCGTTAAATTATGGTAGATTGTGAAGATGAATGAAACTTATTTTCACAAATTGTCCCTTTCTTTTCTTTCTAAAATAAAATAAAATTATACATTCTCATTTTTATTAATATCCATCTCTGTCATAAAGACGATCATCTAATCTAATCTACATATCTATATACTATATTAAAGCCGAAACATTTACTTAATGTGGTTCATCCTAACTTATAATATCCATCTATGTCATAAAGGCGCTCATCCAACCTACATATTTAACATAAAGTAGTGATAATTTTCATTTCTCTTCTCTTACTACACAACTCTCTAATTGATTAGTAAATTCATATAATATACCACACATAGTTAATATATTGTTTGCATGATGTGTGTTGTTTCTTTGAATTTTCGCTAATAAAAAATGGATATAGAATCGTTTGGTATGTATGAGAGATTATTTTAAAAATTATAATTTTAAATAATTTTTTAAATAATCTACAATCCATTAGTTTTGGGATTATGGATCTATTTAGTCTATGTCTCTAGGAACAAGGGCGTGGGTTTGGGTTTGTTATACGTGATCTTCAAGGAGTTGTTTTGACTGCGGAAGTAAGGTGTTGTGCCGTGATAAATGATCCATTGACGGCGGAGTTGTATTTTTTTCTTTAGACAAGCAATTAAAGACACAATATGAACAATGACACACAAATTTTGAGAAGTCAGACTACTGTTTTCACGATGAATGATCCATTGATTTTGGGATTATGGATCCATTTAGTGTTTTCACGATGAATGATCCATTGATTTTGGGATTATGGATCCATTTAGTTTTTTTTTTCTTCCTTTGGCTGCCGAAGTAAGGTGTTGTGTCATGATGAAGGATCCATTGCTATTCTTTTTCTTTGAGTTTTATTATAAGTAAGACTACTATTTTCATATGGTTTCTCTCCTTGCTCTATGTATGGATAAGTCTCCTTTGATCTAAGGGATTTATTGAACCCTGTGATGGATTGATGTTGACTGTTTATGTGAAATATTAAATTGATATCAACAGGGTTATGTTTCTTTTTAAAGTGCTTCATTTTTTCCTTATATTTACCTTCGAAAGAAGTGACGTTTATAACTAGTTTTAGATAAAACAACCGAAGAGCCACAAGAGACAAGAGACAAGAGATGGCTGTTTTATTGGATTTATTAAAAAAATGGTTTTGAGAGTTTATCAAATGTCTCGAGAATTTCTAACTACCGTAGAAAGTTCCGGTCTTCGTACCCTTTTCTAACTAAAGAGCCAAAAGTAAAGGTTGTTCTTGGTCTTTTCCGGATTTATGAGTTTTCAATGGGTTTTCATATACTTTCCGAACCGTTGTATTGAGAGCTACACGATTTGGAATGCACACTCTTTGTTTGTTTATGTCAAAGGCTATTTTAGATGGTTACCTACATTATTGTTGATTGAAGTTCATGTTGTTCATATACATGGTTGCTATTTGATTTATTATAGTGGGGATACTCATTTCCTTAAACCGCTCATCCCATTTAATTATCTCTGTAACACCCCGTAAAGTTATCATCCCACCTCATTTGAATGAAGATTTATGGGTAACTTATAAGGATGGATTACAATTCATGTCAACAAGAATTCTTCTTTTTCAGTGGTCAAGTGAGGACAAAGAACTTTGAAGTTAAGCGTGCTCGTGCGAGAGTAATTTCAGAATGGGTGACTTTCTGAGAAGGTTCTACGCGAGCATGGTTGGCATGAAGACAACATCCCTAAGACCTTGGGTCTTACAATCTCACACCTTGTTACCATTATTCTATGCTCGCCTTCTGATTCCTACAATACTTGTTTTCCTCTATTTCCTTTGATACCCGAATATACTACATCCGATCTCGTGATAGTCGTCGACCAGGAGAGCGAATGAATTGAGGTGGCGACAAGAGAGATCTTGAGAGAGAGGTTCGAGAGAAAGATGATGATGAGAGAGAAAACTCAGATTTCAGTTCAAGAGAGGGGTTTAGGGTTATAGACGAGAGAGAAAATGTTCATGCGAGAGGGGTTCAAGAAAAGAGTTTTGATCAGATGGAAACATTGTTAAAGTATAATTAATTGGTATGTAAGTATTTTTTTATTTATTTAAATAATAAATATCATATTCCTTTTTTTTAAAAAATATGTCGTATACCATAATGCTTAGAAGTTTGGTAAATTTTAAAACACTCATAGTGGATACTAGTTTTTGTTTTTATATATCCGACTTTTATCTTATACTTTAATTCTAGTTTTTTTGTAATAACTGGTCGGAGTTAAGACTCGAAATTCGGTTTTAACAACCAGTATGAATGTCTCTGGTATAACCAACGTTTTTGTACTAGTGTTATAACCCAAGGACTCAGTTATGCTTCTCTTCAAACCCGATTCTAACATCTTTCAACACAAGACCGGAGTTAGGATAAAACCAGACCGGATTTACCTATATCTTAACAGTTTGACATATTTGGAATTTGCGGCACTCGAAAAAGAGACACTCAAAAGTTGTTTACAAGGAAGGAAGAAGAAGATTAAGATCAAGTTATTGCAAAGAGGGTTGAGTAAGAGTTTTGACATATTTGAAATTTTAGAGATTAGTGCCCGTTTGGTTGGAGCGGTGAAATGGAAACGGAATCGAATAAGGGTTGAGAAAGGAAATGAAATAGATGAGATTACTTTTATGTGTTAAAAACCTCTAACCAAACATAGTTTTTGATTGATTCGGAATCATTCCGTTACCGGGAATGATTCCCGGTGCTTCCAAACGAGCCCGAATATGATAAGAACTTTGATAAGAACTTTGATACTTTAGCAACCGTTCTTCTTTGACTACAAATACTTGAATTAGAAGCAAGTAAAGAAGTGGAAGAGGTGTTTGCAATTTTAAGGCCTTATTTGTCAGAATGCAAGATTTTACAGAGAAATAAGAGAAAGAATAATGGATAAATTGGTGAATTGGGCCTTTTATGCCAATGAGTTAATATTTAAAACTCCTCCCTTTTTCAATTGAAAATTTGGGTCCCTAAAATATAAGTTGGAATAAATATAGTACAAAAGCTATCAACTTGTCCATCTCATTTGATTTGACATATTTGACATTTGATATTTATCTCCACAACTACAAAAATGAACAATTCTAAACATGCATACTTTCCCACCTTCTACCCAAAATTCGTTTACCCAAAAACGTTACTATTCATACCCAAAATAATTTTGTCAAACTATACAAACATACTCGAAAACATACATACCCAAAACCCACATACCCAAAAAAACTAAAATATCAAAAAATATCATACCCATAAATTGGGTAGTATTTTGTGTTATAAAATATTCATACCCAATGCACTCATAAATTGGGTAGAATTTATCATACCCAAATTTTACATAAATCGATATTCTACACAAACATCAATATCAAATGACATTTGGTCATTATAACACAGTTTGGGTAACCATAAAACATACCCAACATTTCACTTTAAACATACCCAACAATAAGAAACATACCATAAAACATACCCAACAATAAACATATAATGCCCAACCGTACCAATAATTTGTGTAACATTTTACAACATAAAATAATAATACCCATAAATTGGGTAATCATACCCCTAAACAGTATACTCAATTCATCAAACACATACTAATACTATTTAATAAAAATACCCAAAATCTAGTGGAAATAGTCTACCAAAAATATAGATTTGGTTCCAACTACCCAAAAAATTACATGAGGGAGAGAGTTTCGGGTGGGATAAAGTGAAGAGAGAGAAAAATGAAGGAATGAGAAATAGAGGAAAAAATGAAGGAATGAGGAGAGAGAAAAGTGAAGGAATAGAAAAATTAGGGCCCACCACTATCATTTACAAGAGGGGGAGAGTTACGGTTGAGATAAAGTGAGGAGAGATAAAAGTGAAGGAATAAGAAATAAAAGAAAAAAGTAGAAGGAAAGGACCCACCACCATCATCTGCATTCTTTCCTATTTTTTTTATTTGCAGGCCTACTTTTTTCTATATTATGTAGGAGTCCATTTTGAAAGTAGAACTTTTAAGAGCCTCATTTTCCTAATTCTTTCAAGAATAATCCTTCATTGACAATGAGGTGGAGTGATCTTCCTTGCGATAACAATGAGATTGACACGAAGGATTATCTGAAATAACGAGCTCACAATGTCAATTGATACATACTTTTTAAATGTAATAATAGTTTTGGTTTTTTTTTATTATCTTTTTCCTAAAATTGTAAATAAAAAAAAAATGTATGAGCGTCTAGTGTTCTAAATTGTCGTGATATTGTGAAATTGGGATGAGGTTTTTAGTATTGCACAAGTCATGATTGATTACTTTATTTTTTTAAGATAAGGGCCCGTTTGGTTTAAACTTCGGAATCGGAAACGGAATAGAAACGAATCTAGACCATATGTATACTCTTATTCATGGAAGTTTTCGGAATCATTCTTTGTGATTTGAAGCAATTGAAGTAGAGTTTGATTACTTTTGATACCCTATAGGGAAACAAAATGTGGGGAAGCAAGTGCATTTTGCATTAAATCACAAAGAATGATTCCATAGAAATTCATGAATAAGGATATACATATGGACTAAATTCTCCATTTTCGTTTCCGGAGTTGGAACCAAACGGACCCTAAATGGTACATGTATATGGATTAACTTTAATCCTTTTGATTAATGTTTAATTGAAAAACATGAAGAAATCTTTTAATTAATGTTTTTTCTTTTTTATTAATAAAAAAAAATAAAAACAGATTTATGTGAATCCCATGCAGGAAAAGTTAACAAAATTTTGGATATGTTGTCTTTTGTTCCATCTTTTATAAATAGGTAATAATATTTAATCTATATTACTTACTAAAACTAAGGACGCTAGCGCCACGTGTCATTCAACGAGTAATGCCACCTAGGATTTTTTGTGAAATATTTACTAATATGCCATTCCTAATTTTTCTGAAAATTAGTCTACTATAAAATTCATAAACATTAATTTTTTACTCTTTCCGGAATTCAAACAAATAAATTATTTTTGTATCCCTAAATTCAGCTCACCGTTTCATTGAAATAAATAAATGGTTCCTTTCCCTCTGTCTATCATGTTTCTCCATCTGAACATTCATGTTTCACAATTTCGTTGGAGCAAGATCTTCATCAATTCCATTAGCAATCCTAAAACTTAATACAAATAAATCCAGTCAGTTCAAAGTTTATGTGAAGGAAATCAACCATTCCTTTCCCTCTGTCTATATATTTCAACATCAGTTAATGATATTCATTCAACAATTTTTTTTCTCCATCTGATGTTACATTGAGCTTTCACATTCGTTACACAGAAAGATCTTCATCAATTCCACTTAATCCCGAATCTAACTATAAATAACAGCAATAAACATTTGACGTTCACAACATAGAATACATAGCTACAATTACCATATTATAATCCTGCATCAAATTCAATAAAAAGTCTTCCAGATTTTCATTTACCATTAACCATATTATAATCTCACTAGAAAGCCTTAGATTTTCATATATTTGAACAATGAAAAGAATCATAATTACCATATTTAATCCACATTTCACCTTGATATTCACATCAAACCTGTTATCAACATCAAATAAAACCAAATAAGTATAATATTAAATCGATTAAAAAAACAATTAATATCCAATATTTTTATTTTATAAAAGTAGAATATACTCATATAAAATTTTAAAAACAATATTAGTTCAATTTCTTTAAATCAGAAATCGTCCTATCACACCATATCTTTTTTATGAAGATATCTTCACACAAAGGTTAATAGAAAAACAAAAAAGAAAACATATTCATTATATTCAGGTTGTTACAAAATCTACGATTTTCTCCAAATCTCATCTGTTCAGTCATTATCATACTAAAAAGATACACTAAATATCACCAGTTCACATAGATAACTATCAAAATTTGCTTTAACAAACAAATCTTTCATTTTTGATATCCAAGATATTTACATTCAGCTTTCCGTATAAATATATGTCAAGCAAACTCAGTTCAATATACAGAGTAGCATTCCTTTCATAAATACAGAATTGACGATTTCTAAGGTCTGATTAAGGGAATTTCTAATACCCCTTACTTTTCCCTTCATTTTGTTAATTTATTGAGTCCAATGTTTGTTAATCCTAATATTTCTTGTGTTCAATTGCAGTTCTCATGGCGAAGCAGTACTATTTCTTGCAAGAATTGAAGTTGAACAACTCAATCCATTGGAAAATTCAAGTACGTGTAACTCACATGTGGACAGTACCAATTTATGATAGCCCCAATGAGTTTTACTCGAAGGACATGATTCTTATCGATGAAAAGGTACTTCTATATTTACTTTTTAATATTTACCAATGAATACGGTTAATACTTGTGTTCTTTTTTAAATATATTTACAGGGTAATAGAATTCATGCTACAATCAAGAAGGAATTTGTCCATCAATTCGACTCAATTTGTGCTGGTTCTACATATGCGATTTCCAACTTTGGAGTATCAAAATACTTGTCTAAGCTTTTATACAGTCATTTGCCCTATAAGGTTATCTTTAACAAGTCTACTTCTGTCAAACCTATTGATTCACCTCATATTCAGATCTATGGATTCAACTTTATGAATTTCGATGAAATTCATAACACAGATGTTGATCCTAGGTACTTAATTGGTAAGTTAACATCAATATATTGTATTAGTTTGTGATTAAATAAATTATATATAAACTTATCGTTCTTATAAAGTTTTTAATTAACAGTTTTTTATCATATTATTTTGTTAGATGTCATTGGCAATTTGGTTGTTGTTGGTCCAATGGATAGCAATTATGAAAGGAGGAATATCTACTTAAGGAGTTCCAGGTTATACCAACTCTCTAATGTTATTCATCTTCAAAGTCTATATTATTAATTGTACCTTTCATGTATTTCATATTTAATTAATACAAAGTTATTAAATTTTCCCTAATTAGGAATGAAGTCCTAAAGTGTACTCTATGGAATGAATATGCTCATCAATTTGATGAGCATTCTATTCATTTTGATGCTACAGACAATATTGTTGTCCTTATACATCTGGCTGCTATCAAAGAATTCGGAGGTATACATTCATCCTTTACATAAAATCAAATCTTATATTAGTTTTACCTATTTTTTCTAATATTTAGTTTTCTTGATGCAGGTCAACACTACATTTCCAATGCCAAAGGAGCCACAATTGTTTTTGTTGGTGAATGTGGAGTTCCAGAAATGCTTAATTTCAAAAACAGGTTAATATTTTTTATTTATAACTTGAACCAAAAGCCTCATTATTTATGTTTATATACTTTTACATGTTTTTTTATAGGTATCCTGTGTCAAGAACAATAATGGATGAATTGAACATACCTATGGAGTCAAATCAACCCTCATTATCTTTGCATGAAATCTTCTTGTCTCAAACGGTTAGGAAAACAATTTCAGAAATACTCTCTACTACTGAGGTAAATACTGAAAGCAAAATTAGTTACCATTCTTTTTTTGTTTGCCACTTAATAAGGTATAATATTTGTATATTTTCTATTTAGAAATGCACATGTATTACCATGGCAACTATTGAGGCTATAGATGATACATTTGGATGGTTTTACAATTCTTGCAAGACATGCAAGTCCAAAGTTGAGGTTGAAGGTACTAAGTATAAGTGCAAGAAATGTGTTTCAACCATCAAATTCGTTGTTCCTAGGTATTTTCATATGTTAAAATATTCATTGTCAATAGTTTATGTAACATTATATTTTTTTTTTGCCTTAACTTAATAATTATCCTCTTTTCAGGTTCAAACTCCATTTGAAGGTTGCGGACAAGTCAGGGAGTACTGATTTCATAATGTTTGAAAAACAAGTTAATCAACTTGTATCCAGATCCGTTACTGCAATTCAGGATTCACTTGATAAGGTATTTCTAATTTTTGTCTATTTAAAACATTAATTTAACTAAGTTTACCCAATTCTATTGTCATTTGTATACTATATACATACACTAATCTGTAATGATGTTTGTAGGATGTCGATATTAACTCCATTCCTACAGAACTAAATGATATCTTGAACAAGACATATTTGTTCAAGATTTTCATATCAGAATACAATTTGGGGCAAACAAATAATTCTGCAGCTGGTTTCACTGTGAATAACATTACGGATGATCCTGACATTATCAATGAGTTCAAAAATCTTGAAGCTGAAAGCCCAGTACATTCCTAATCTTTATATAGATAAAGTTTTTTATATTTTTTTTTAGAGGTAAAACAAAATATTAGCATAAGGGAATGGAAATTCAATTATCCTTACGAAATTCCTTTTGTTTGTAGGTTATCCTCTCAACAGAGTGTATTCAAAACACCAAACAGAATGAGAAAGATTTATTGGTGATCACCAATGATGAAGGCAATGAATATGGTCAAGAAAATCTTTTTAAACGTAGGAAATTTGAAGGTGATTGTGAGACATCGAGCAGAGAATATGATGGAAGCAATGGAGCAGAAGGACATCACCAGAAACACCACCTCATTGTGAAGCAAGAGAAGAATTAGTGTGGCTATTTTTTTTTTTTATCAATTCACACGGTTGTGTTTTGATTTATCATATTTATTTGGGTTGAATTATTTCATTTGAATTATCTTTGTTTCTTTCATTAATTCTGTTTTATTGGTCAATGATTAATTTGAATTATATATTTTACTTTGTTTATTATCTAATTTTGTTATAATTATTATTTATATAGTACCTTTTATTTAACAACTTTATCAAGTAATATTCATCTTCCTAAAATTCAGGTATTTCTAATATCAAATTTTATATACCTAAAATTACAAACACATATTTTAACACTTTTCCCAATCTGTTCTATATTTACTGCTTTAGTTAATGCATCACACACACACACATATATATATATATATATATATATATATATATATATATATATATATATATATATATATATATATATATATATATATATTACATATAACTGTTCAAAATACTCTGAAAAGATAAACCTTTGAAATTGGAAATAATAGAATGACAAAGAAAGTTGCAGGATATATAAGGAATGGAAACAAAATATTTTAAGACAGAAAGTTTGGAGATGTGGGTGTTTCAATAGGATGATAATTATAATATGTTAGTTGCGGATAAAGCAAAAAATTTATAAAGATAAGTGATGCTCTAAATAATGTGGGGTGGTGGCGTTAAATTGAAATAAACAGATGAGAGCTTGATGTAGATGGCAAAGTGGATTATGTGAAGATATGTGAGCTGACTATTAAGGATTTCCTAATATCCTCTAGCAACTAACCCCATACGGATAAGTATATTGTTTTTAAGTAAAAGTATAAAAAAAATCGTTAAAAGAAAGGGTCACATTGAGGTTAAGAATATTTTATGGTTCATTTATAATACATGAATGAAGTTGGTACATATTGAAACAGAATTTTCATATCTATGGAGTTATTTGATTTCAAAATATGTGGTCGATCATTAAAGAAAAAATCAAATCCTCAATGTTATTTCTATATCATCTTTCTGTTATCCTAATTAATAATATATATTGTTATGATTATATCTCCGATTTGTTAGACAAGATATTATAGAGAATCAAATCACAATAAAACTGAATGTATCTTTGAAGAAAATCCTAACATACATCAACAATTCAGTTCTTTTAATCTATAAAAGGTTTACCTTCGATCATATTTCTAACCTACGGCCGTACACCTAATATATTAACACCAGAAGCACAATTATGCTATCTATGTCAGCTGTTGGTTCTACACCCAGTAAGTTTTGTTGATTTCAAACATCATTTATCTTAGTTCTCTTAACCTATATAATCACAAAACCTAATACTTTATTTTGTTACTTTTTTGTTTGATTATTGATAGGCATGGATGAATATCTTCAGGAAGGCACAATGGTTGAAGTTATAGGAACTGAACAAGATTTTATGGGTTCATTTTATGAAGCAAGGATTATGAATGTTGTTCCACACTATCACTACAATGTTGAGTACACTCATTTGTATGATCTAGACTCAATGCTTCATTTTAGGGAAATTGTACCACATTGTCGGATAAGACCACAACCTCCAAAATCTGTTCAAGTTGAATTTTTCTCAAGAGACAAAGTTGATATCATCAAAGAAGATGGGTGGTGGACATCAACAGTTGAAAGAAGATGGGTCGGACTGAATAAGTACTTGGTTCGCCTTGAACCAATTGGTGAAACTGTTTATGTGTATCCACACATGATGAGGATTCACTATCGTTGGGTCAATAATCGTTGGATTATGAACTAAAGATCACTATTTGTCATCACATTATACTTGATGACAAATTTTCATTATTGTTTCAATAACTATTTACAATAACAATATAAAAATTTTTAGTTACTATTTCATTTTTCAAATTTTTATATATATCTGACAATTTCATTCTTTGAAATTATATTACTCAACCATTTGTATTTAGTAGAATGTTCTATTTCAATTTTATGTCAATTTAGTAATTCATATATTAAAAGAAATAAAATTAGAATTATGAAGACAAAATGGCTTAAAAGAATCCGAATACTTTCATATTCTATTAAAAAAATATGAATTTTAAGACAAATATCCTCACTTATATTTAATTTTGTAGGTTTCAATGTATCTTATAATGGTTAAATTTAATGAAATCATATGCCAAAATGTCAGTAAAATAGCATATGTTTAAAATTTTACTGATAAAATATATCATTAAGTCAACTTTTCATCAACATATGTATTGTTTTGTTATTCATGCTACATTAGTTATTTAAAGAATTTTCTCTTTAACAAAATGACGAAATTAAAAGCTCAAATTCTTATAAATTATCATTTAGAAATTGAACTGTTTACGAAAATGTTAAATTATACTTTACCCCCAAGTCAAATACCAAAAAATAGATAAATTCATATATATCCAATAATGCTTTATTACTCTCCTCCACGATTTGAAGATTATGGTAAGATTAGTATTTTTATGCTTATCTTCATTAGAACAACCCCCTTTAAAGTCTTTACCCTATAAAACACGTTATTGTAACTGCCAAAAAAAATATATCATTCTAACTTATTGTTTTCTACTAATAAGAATCCACTTAGTTTGTTGAAAAAGATCTCAATCTAAAACCAAATATTTTTTAAATTAGTTATATTAGATTTAATATTATCTCAATAAAAAGTTTTCTGTCAATAGAACACGTTTATAAAGCAAACTTCTTTATCATCTCAGTTGACGACTCATTTGATAATAGGTTTAGATTGTCACCACTTTCTCTCCATATAAATTATGTCGAACTATCAGAAGCCTCATCCACCATCTGGTCGACACTATCCTAACAAAGTAAGTATCATGTTCAATCAATTATTCTTTAAAGTATATTCATAGTTGTAATCCTAATTTCTCTCTTTCTACTGCAGATATATATGCCTGAAACAAGTGACAAGTACCTAGGCCATATAGATGAGCCAAAGTATTACAATTTTTCTATTAAAGTAAGAATAATTAGAGTTTGGTTCAATCAAACTTTCAAGAGAGTGGGTCAACATTATGTGGACGACATATGTCTTGTCCTACTTGATGAAATAGTAAGAAATTTTCACATTATTGAGAAGCAGGCAGCCCCTTAAATGAATTACTTATTAACAGTTTTACTTCTATTTATGACAGGGACAAAGAATTGAAGCTATTGCAAAGGCCCCTCATGTCTCAAGAAAGTTTAGAAATCTACTTCAAGAGGGTGAAGTCATAGTAATATCTAATTTTCTATCTTTTACACCAACTCATTACTATAGAGTTGGCTACCATAAGTTTTCTATTGAATTTCAATACAACTCCATTATATCAAAATATAATGGTTCTACTAACATTCCAATTCTTGGATTGGATCTGCATTGTTTTTCTGAACTAAAAAGCAAGTCAATTGCTCAAAATTACATAGTTGGTAAGTTCACCTTTGTTATTTCAACCAAATGTCCTTAGTTTGTAATCTATATATCATACTTAATGTTTTTTTTCCCTCTTTACACAGATGTAATTGGCGTAATCACCAATCAATCAACAATCCAGGATTTCAATTTCATAAATCTTAATGGTCATTTATTTGACGGAGAAAAGCATGTAATTGTTAGTCTTAAAGATTACAAGTAAGTCTTTAATTTCATATGATCCATTTTAATCATCCCGTTTATTGGATAAAAAATTTTAAACTAATGAATTATCTGTCTTTTAATATGTCTACAACGAAGATTACATAAAGGTTATTATATTAGGTGACGAGTTTGTTGATCCAATCCTATCATATATGAAAGATTTAAAAAACAACGAGGAAGGTTATATTATAATACAGTTTGTCGGAATTGTTCATCTTCCTTGTGGTTAGTATTTATATTAGTTTGTACTTTAGAAAACTAAATTGCTAATGTATTTGCAAATTAATGATTCCATATTGATTTTGATTGTAGGTGATGTGTATTTGAGGACCATATCATCCAAAACAAAGGTGATAGTTGGTATTGACAGTCCTCATATCGACGATTATGTAATGTGGTTAGTTACTTCTAGCATGGTTTGAAAATTTTATATATAGATTTATGAATGTTAATCTTTTATTTATTTGTAGGTACCTACCCATGGAAATTGGTGATATGCCAGAAGCTGCAAACAACTTAGAATAATGATTCATAAAAAATCGAAGACTTTTACTCCTGATGTACTCATATCTAAATTTTAGCTATGCATTCAGTTTTAATGTCACGTGTATTTACATTTGAATTTTGGTTGACTATAATTATAGTGTGTATTATCTTTCAGAACATAACATATAATGGTAGTATCTTCTTTTTTCATCTACATTCTAAAGATGGTTCAATTACTAATAGTTCGTCTCAAGTATAGATTATCATAAGAATAACAAAATCAGATCAAACATATATTGACTCCACACTCATATTCAAATATATAAAGTGAGAAAGATAACTCACATCGGATCCTCCAATGGTTTAGACCAAAAGTTTACAAATTTAGTGAACGCCCAATTGAAAATAGTTTTGTCACATCATCTTAGTATGGCTGCAAGTAAGAGAATTACAGAAAAGGTTAGTATAAGTTTTAAGTCTATCTAAAAATATCAAATACATGATCAGTATAATCTTTCATATAAATGTATTACTTTCATCCTATATTATAAACACAAATAAACTCAAAAGAAAAACATCAATCAATCGAATCAAATACTTTTAATAATACCAAATTAAATCTTGATATTCAGTTAAAGTGATAATCCAAATTCTAAATTTTCCCATAACAATACGTATATATATTAACTATAAATATTTGTCGTGGATTCTGTTAACCAATATCTTAATCATATTAGTCGAAGATCTATGTAGATATCCAAACCTTCTTCATATCAAAGGAAAAAATAATAAATAATTTGTTATGTGCAGCATCTTCCAGACTATATAAGGAAATGAGTTCACTTTTCAATTCGACTGTAGAACAATAATCATCAATCAATCGAATCAATCAGAGTTTCCTAAAAGGTTAATCAGTTAAGTTGTTCTGTATCAATACTTTCTTCGTTCTATTGCTGCCATTGATGTTATCCAAGTTTTTTAATGTATAGGTATACTTGACATTTATATTGTCACACAAAACAACTTTGTTGAATTCCTTTTCATTGTCAGTCATCTATCTAACATAAAAACCTATGAATGCTGGGTTTTTTTTTCTTTTTTGAAGTTTTATTATCTTTTATAGGTTTGAACTATATGTTTCCAAATCCCAAATTGAATCGACTCAAGAGGAGGATGATTATTAGAGATAAGTCTGATAGAAACAAAACTCCAAAAACTGGTACTATTATGTTTTCCTTTTTATTTATTTACACATTTATATAATAGTTCTCATTGATTAATCTTATTTCTCAGGATCATCGGACAACCAAGCATCAAACAGCATACCTCTTTCAGACATTACAAATGGTTATGTTCAGGATTTTTCTGCAACTTATACATTCTGTAAGACTGTGTTAATCTATATTTTATTGAAAAAATTCTCTCTATTTAACCAACAGTTTACAAAGCTGTCTCACCAACACCCTTACAACGTGTTCCTTCTCGAGTCTCTAATCTTAGTGGTAAAATTCCTTTAATAAATATATTAAACTCTCATTGTTTAACAAATTCAAATGGTTATTGATAGTTCGAATTTCCAATGAAGAATCTTATTTTATTACTATTTTAATAAATTTATTTTATATGCAGTTCAACATCCAATTCCTTGCTCCTCTCAATATCATGGAATAACACAAATTTCTCAGCAAGCAAGCACATCTTGTCCTACAAACAGAACGAGTGCTCAGACAGTTCGTTCACATTATTCTAATAATACATCATCGAGAAACAATCCTCAACGTACTCCATCATCTGGTGTTAATTCCTTCATGACCAACTATATTAGTGAGTACATCTTTTAAAAAAAATTACACTTTTCAACTTCAATATATATAACATATATCATAATCTGTCTTTCCTTTTGACATTGTAATTATGTAGACCGGGTTCAATATAACTATGATCATGCAGATGATGTGTGTGAAGATAACAACAGTGATGGTAATATTTTTACACTTATTTTTTAATAAACTTGGATTTATTTTATATCCAAGAAATTATCTTAAATGTTCTTACACATTTTGATGTAATTTCCAAGTTGAGGGTGATGAAGAACAGACTGAAGAGGTTGAAGAACCTGTCTACAACAACAATAGTGTCTCAACTGACATATCCTCAAATGGTATACGAATATATTTTTTTTATTAGTTTATTCTTATTTTACATATTATCATATTCTAATTTGTAATTGTTTTTATATACTTTAAGAATACTTGGATTGCGGGGATCCCACTTATGAGTGTCAATCATGTGGTGCATTCATGTGGTACGGTGAAAGACTTAACAACAGAAGAAAACAAAAGATTCCTAAGTTTTCCTTATGTTGCATGCAAGGAAAAGTAGAATTGCCTCTTCTAAAAGAACCCCCTGCTTTGCTATCTTCATTGTTGTTGAATAATGATCCTAGATCACTTCACTTCAAGAAGAATATCCGGATTTACAACATGATGTTTGCTTTTACATCAATGGGAGGAAAAGTCTGTAATGTTCAAGAAGGTTGGGGGCCATCGGCTTTTCGCATTCAAGGACAGAATAACCATTTGATTGGTAGTTTGTTACCAATGGAAGGATGTCAACCAGCTTATTGTCAAATGTATATCATTGATACTGGGGACGAAGAATCAAATCGACTTAAACCATTCAGGTACCATTATATATTTTATATGTTTATAGAAAATAGTATATATGTATTTTAGGATATAATTTATTATAAATGTCTTTGGTATATTAATATAGATCTTTTGCAGTAAAACAGGAAATTTTGACCGGACTTTAGTTTCTGATTTCAAAGCAATGATTGATCAACACAATCCCCTTGCAAAGGTTTTCCGAATTGCTAAAGATAAGTTGAAGGCTAATCCATCCGCAAATATGAAAATATCTTTGAAAGCCACAAGAGACACCGATGCTAGAAGATACAATCTTCCTACAACTTCAGAAGTAGCCGCTATAATAGTAGGTGACCAAGAAAGTACAATGAATCCTCGAGATATTGTATTAGAGAAGCATGATGGAAAATTGTGTAGGATAACTGAGTTACACCCCTCCTTTCTAGCTCTTCAGTATCCACTCTTATTTCCTTACGGTGAAGATGGTTACATAACCGATATTTTTTTAAGAGATGATGTGAACGGTAATCCAAGGAAAAGGGTTCGTTTGAGTTTGCGTGAATTTGCATCATTTCGGCTGCAGGATAGAAAGGGAGAAGCTCAAACTTTATTATTATCGAAGAGATTGTTCCAACAATTTATGGTTGATGTCTATACCATGATCGAGTCTCAAAGGCTAAACTACCTAAGGAACAACCAGTCGAAGCTAAGATCTGACCTATATAGCAACTTGACTGATGCAGTCACTTGTGGCAATACTCAAGGGTCTTCTAATGGTAGAAGAATGGTTCTACCTTCTACATTTACTGGTGGTGCAAGGTATATGATTCAGAATTACCAAGATGCAATGGCAATATGCAAAAGTCTTGGTTATCCAGATCTATTCATTACTTTCACACGTAATTCCAAATGGCCGGAAATTGTCAGATATGTTCAGAGAAAGGGTCTTCAACCAGATGATCGACCTGATATTATTAGTCGTGTTTTTAAAATGAAGTTGGATGAAATGATCCATGACATCAAAGTCAACAACATTTTCGGTAGAGTTGTGTCCGGTATGTTAATGAGATTTATTGTTTTATAATTAGTTTTTATCTAAAATGTTTATATTTTAAGTTTTTATAATATTTCTCCCTACCCTAATCTTATTTGTAATTATGCAGTCATATATACTATTGAATTCCAAAAGAGGGGACTTCCGCATGCTCACATCCTTGTCTTTCTCCACCGTGACAACAAATGTAAAACTGCAGAGGATATTGATCGTATCATTTCTGCTGAAATTCCAGATCCAGTTGCAGAACCTAAGTTACATGAAGTTGTTACTCAGTTTATGATGCATGGACCTTGTGGAACCATGAATCCAAAGTGTGCTTGTATGAAAGGATCAAAGTGCAGCAAATATTTCCCCATGAAATTTAACAATGACACAATCATTGCTGAAGACGGCTACCCACAATACAGAAGAAGAATGGATGGGAAGTATGTAAAGAAAGGAGGTTTCGATTTAGACAACAGTTTTGTAGTTCCCCATAACCCGTATCTTCTTCTCAGGTATAACGCTCATATAAATGTTGAATGGTGTAATCAGTCTGAGTCCATCAAATATTTGTTCAAGTATATCAACAAGGGCAGTGATCGTGTATCATTTATTATTTATGATGGAAATGTTGGAGAAGATAAGGCCAGAAATGAGATAAATGATTACGAGAACGGTCGGTATATATCAGCAAGTGAAGCATCATGGCGTGTCTTTAAATTTGGTATTCATTATCGGTTTCCAGCTGTGATTAGGTTAAGTTTTCATCTTCCAAATGAACAAAATATCGTCTATGATGAGGATGACCACATAGAGGCAGTTGTCAGCAAGGATAAGGCTAAAAATTCAATGTTTTTAGCTTGGATGGAAACTAATAAGAAATGTCCAAATGCTAGGAATTTGACATATTCTGAGTTCCCAACGAGATATGTTTGGAAGAAGCCGAATAAAAAGTGGTCTGAAAGAAAGGTACGCAGAAATTGCAAAGTAGTTGAGCTTACAACAGTTGGGAGAATTTACTATGTGAGTCCTGGTGGAGGAGAAAGATACTACCTGCGAATTTTGTTAAACCACGTCAAAGGGCCAACTTGCTTCCAAGATATTCGAACTGTTGATGGTAAGGTTTATCCAACTTTCAGAGAAACATGTTATGCTCTAGGCCTCTTAGAGGATGAAACAGAATATGTAGACGGCATCAAGGAAGCAAGCCAATGGGGAACAGCCCAATTCCTAAGAAGATTGTATGTCATGCTATTGTTGTCTGGAAGTATGTCAAGGCCATATTTTGTATGGACTGAAACATGGAATTTGCTATCAGATGATATACTTGCTTCTCAGAGAAGGATTCATTGTAATAAGGGTGAGTATAATTGATACATTTCATAAAACTTTAAACTAATCATCCTATAATATTTTACAACTAAATATACCTAACGATATATATATATATATATATATATATATATATATATTTTTTTTTTCATACAGATTTAACTCTGTCGGATGATGTTATACAACAGTATACTCTTGCTGAATTAGAGAAGTTGATGCAGAAAAATGGTGCTACCCTAAAGAGTTATCCAACAATGCCATTGCCTGACGAAGCATTGATTTCTAGACATCAAAACAAGCTCATTGAAGATGAACTTGATTATGATAGAGCAGAACTAAAAATTCAACATGAATCCCTTATCACCAGATTCACTGATGAACAAAGAGGAGTTTATAATGAAATTATAAACTCTGTCACAGGAGACAATGGTGGTGTGTTCTTCCTATATGGGTATGGGGGAACTGGAAAGACCTATATTTGGAGAGCTCTCTCTGCTGGAATACGATCAAAGGGTGACATTGTCATCACAGTTGCTTCGAGTGGGAATGCGGCATTATTGCTTCCTGGTGGTAGAACTGCACACTCGAGGTTTTCTATACCTATTAATGTTGATGAGAATTCTTTATGTAATATCCGTGCAGGAACAGATTTGGCTGAGCTATTAGCTTTGACTAAGCTAATTATATGGGATGAAGCTCCTATGGTGAATAAGTTATGCTTTGAAGCCCTAGATAAAAGCCTTAAAGATGTTATGCGTTGTTACTGTCCTTCTAAGTCACATTTACCTTTTGGAGGAAAAGTGATTGTGTTTGGTGGAGATTTTAGACAGATTTTGCCTGTTATTCCAGGTGGTACTAGGGAAGAGATTTTATTCGCTGCAATCAATGCTTCTTATTTATGGAAGTATTGTAAGGTCCTTAAGCTCACTAAAAATATGAGGATATTGCCTGGATGTAATGAAGTGGAAGTTGAGAGAACAAAGGAATTTTCAGAATGGATTCTAAGGATCGGAGATGGGGAAGAAGGGAATGTTGTCAATTTGGATTCTATCTTGGATATTCCTTCAGATTTGTTAGTTAAAGATGTAGGAGATCCACTTAGTTCTATTATTCAATCAACTTACCCTATGTTGTCCACCTGTCTACCTCCACCAACCTACTTTCAAGATAAGGCAATTCTTGCTCCAACGAATGAAATAGTTGACAAGGTTAATGCACGCATTTTGGCTTCTATCCCAGGAGAGGAACATGTATACTTCAGTTCTGATACTATTTGTCCAACAGAAGGTGGTTCATCATTCGATGAATCAATATTTTCACTAGATTTCCTAAATGGCATAAAATGTTCAGGATTTCCAAATCATATTCTGATTTTGAAAGTTGGTGTCCCTGTTATGCTGATGCGGAATATTGATCAGTCTGCTGGGTTGTGCAATGGTACTAGATTGATAGTCACTAGGCTCGGTCAACATATTGTTGAGGCAGATATCATTACAGGCACTAGAATTGGTCAAAAAGTATTCATTCCACGCACTCTCCTTTCACCCTCAGACTCTAAGTTCCCTTTTAAGTTTCAAAGGAGGCAATTTCCCTTAATGGTATGTTTTGCCATGACCATCAATAAAAGTCAAGGGCAGTCTCTCTCACATGTGGGTTTATATCTACCAAGACCAGTATTTAGTCATGGACAACTCTATGTTGCAGTTTCTAGAGTTACAAGTAGAGATGGTTTGAAAATTTTGATTTGTGATGATAAAGGTGAAGTCCAAGATACTACTACAAATGTAGTATACAGAGAAGTTTTCAAGAATGTCAACTAAGGTATTTTATATGATTGTTATTTTTATTATACATAAATACTAATTTTATATTATATTTTTACTTACATATATTTATAACTCACAACTTATTTTTTAACATATTATTTAGTGTATTTGTTTAACCTAACACTCCAATATTTTACATTGTGATTTTAGAGAACATAAGAAAGTTTAATATTAGGTGCATACAATGTATAATAAATTATATTAATTTATCATAGAACTTATCCTAAATTTAGTTTCAATTTACATGTTCTGACAGTAAATGTTAACTATAACTTATTCTTATCACTGTTATCATCATATATGTTTTTTCATATAAAATGTCATATTAATGTTATGTTTGTCTTTCACAAATTACTAATCAACATTCTTTTAAATGAAGCAGGTATGTTACCTTGCAGTGCCTGCATTAATATCCATTCATTGATCTCTCATTCCAGTGCTGGCAATCGACATCCATACCCATTACACATGTCATGGTTGCACCTCCTGAAACCAAGATGGATAAACTTATTATAAGGATTTAAGTGTTACAGATGCTCTATTGACTTGCAGAATCATATTATTGTCTTGCTATATTTTTTTCATTTCATATTCATTGTTACAGTAAATGGATCTTTTTTTAATAATCTATAACTAAATTTGGATATTATTAGTTTACCAAATGATAATCAAAAGCATCGAGTAATTGTTCACAGAGGTAACCATTTTTTTACAAGTTCCTAAAAAAAACTAAATTCTCATAGATGGAAACAAACTGCATACATATCTTAATTAAATGACTACATATGGAAACACAACACTTTGGTTCACATTGAGGTTACACAGCTGAAATTTTATTTCTATAAATATTACTAATTTTTTAACAGTATAACAAATCCTTTTATTAAGTTTTCGAAAGCAGGGTGTCTTTAATGTATGCAATTATCTCTTGATGTTTCCTCAATATGTTGATATTTCTAGGTTCAGGATAGATTTTGATATTAGTTCATAGCTTGTCTTATAAATATAACTATTTTTTTATAGAAAAAAGAAAACAACACTAATGAACTAAGCAGGTTGAGACAAAATTCTGTTTTCGAGGTATAAAGTATTGGACAGAAAATTGCTCTTTTAATAAAATTAGTCTGACATTAAGTTCACATGTGTAGAAAGAATAAATATTATTTATATAATATAATAGAGAAACAAACAAAAAACAGTCACATGCTGATCATGTAATATATTCATGTGTAGAAGAAAAAAAATACTTAATGTGTTCACATGACTTCGAAATAAACAAAAAAAATAGAGTAGCTGCACAACATACAACACATAGCTCACAAGCTGCACAGTATACAACACATGTAGGTCACAAGTTAAATAGTATAAAGCATTAATTTTTGTATAAAATTATTTATTAAAGATGATCTATGATACAAAAACATACACTATAAATTCCAACATGCTATATAGATAGATTCACTCACTTCAAAACTCAAGCTCTTAGAAATGGACTACTATCGTCCAGATCATACTGAGCTCCCTCCTAATTTTTCATGGAACAAAGAGTCATTCATTGTTTTGTTGCAGTTATGTGCTCATTGCAACGAAACAAAAAACTTTCCTCGTGGTGAATACGATTGGAAAGAAATTTCAAATCAATTTCACAGTAGAACTGGTTTCATGCTAAGTGAAAACAAGCTTCACAATAAGCTTCTTGCATTGAGAGCTGATCTAAGAAGGTGGAGGAACATTGTGCATTCATCTAAGTCTACCCCTGATCCTATTACAGGAGAAATAAAGGTCCCCGATGCTTGGTATGATGAAAATGTCAAGGTAACTAAGTTAGTAATATATATTTTGTTCAATCCTTAAACTATATGACCTGATTTGATTTGTGTTAACTCTTTTGTATGTAGAAAAATTTCTTCTGGGCCCCATATCGTAAGAACCCCATGGATAAGGATGTTCAATATTGGTGTGAAAGAGTGTTCTACTTTAATCGGGAATCTTCATCCTAATGATGTGTTTTAATTATGTTAATTATGATGTTGTACTATGTTGTATGTTCCTATTGATCAAGAAGGTAATGTTATTTACATTTCTATTTATGTATCCTCTGTGAACTGTATTTTGTACCAACTAAGAGATTTATGGTGTGTATCTTGCTGTAAGATAATTTTCTTTTAATCAGATGTTTTAATATATCACTTTCTATTTACTAAGATTTATTCACCATATGAATTGATGTAAGTAGCTTCACTAAAAAAAATCAAACAGAGGACTTTTCCAATTTCGTTGGTAAAGAATTGATCAATATGATTAATCATATGAAAAAATATAAAGAACTGTTGATCGTACAAAGGCAATTTTATACAACTAACAAATTTGGTAAATCTTCTTATAATATATTCAGGCCACAGACCAAGTATCTTACTAAGTGTTATCATTCATTAGAACAGTTTCAGATGAATAAATGTTCTTCTAAAATTCATTGGGATATAAATGACCTTGAGACAATATTATACAGCTAACAATTATGGTAAATCTTCTTCTAATATAATCTGGACACAGTCCAAGTATCTCACTAAGTCCTATCATTCATTATAACAATTTCAGATGAATAAATCTTCTTCTAAAATTCACTGGGATATAAATGACCTTAAGGCAAGATTATACAGCTAACAAAATTGGTAAATCTTCTTCTAATATAATCCGGATACATAACAAATATTTCTCTAAGTTCTATCATTCATTAGAACAATTTCAGATGAATAAATGTTCTTTTAAAAGTCATTCGGATATAACTGACATTGAGTCAATATTATATAGCTAACAAATTTGGTAAATCTTTCATAGGAAACCCAGACAAAGAAACATTGCGTTTAATTGGAGAAATTTAAAATTGAATTTCCATTCTATCGGATTGAATGCTCTCTACGGGTTTGGACTATTTGTTAAAAATTTGATTGGGTATCACAGAAAAACTTAATCATATTGTATTCGAAATGACATAATCAATAGATGTATAAGATAAATAAACATCACCTTTGACTGTATAAATTCTAATTGAATCTCCATTGCCCTGCAGGTTGAATGCGCTCCAATGATTTGAAGTATCTGTAAAAACAAAGCTCCACACACTGAGTATACTATGATAAATAATGAAATTGTATTACAAATTGACCTAATCAAGAGATGAATAAGAGAAAGATAACTTAGCTTTTACTGGAGAAAACCGAAATCGAAGCTCGATTGAATCAAATTGAATGTTCTCCACAGATTTGAGTTTCACAAGCCGATTTCATCGAACGATTCTATCAAGGAAACGATTCTATCAAGGAAACGATACAACTCCAAGGTGTGAGTATATTTATCGAAGAAATCTGTGGCGCTTACCTTTCTAATTTCGTCATTGTAGCAGAGGGTAGGGTTGTGCAAATTGCCAATGACGGCTTGAAGACAACAAACTGGGTTATTCTTCTTGTATAATTTTGGTGGTAAAAAATTTAAATATTTAAAAGCCCAATTAAAATGTTTTTTTTAGTAATAGGCCCAACAAGCATAATCCTACACATTTGTTAAGTAATGGTTAGCCCAATTAACACATGAATATATTTTTGTTTTTTGTAATGTTGTTTGTTTAATTATAATAAATAATAAATTTTAATCTTAATTAAAGATTGTCTTTAATTTATATTATTAAAAAATAATATAAATTATAACTAAAAAAAATTAATGAATTTAAGAGAGAGACTATTTAACATTATTTGGAATAATAATTGGGGTTTCATGAGGATCTATAATTATTTATATTAAAATAAATTTCTAGAAAGGGTAGGTTAGTTAATATAGATCTTTAAAAAATTATAATTTGGCAAATGTTTATATGTTGCTTCATTATCAATATTTATTTACTTATTAGTTATTGTGTATATTTTTTCATTAGTTATAAGTTATTTATTAGTAAAAATTAAAAGATATATTTTTTAAATATATAAATAACAACATTTTTACATATATTACTATTTTTAAAAATTAATTAATTACAAAGAGAAATAATTTTTTTATTAGGTCTATATAACTAAAATAAACAGATGTATGTCACGAAAAATATTATATTAATTGTTGATTAAGTATGATATAATTATAAGATATATTTTTGTTTATTGAAAAACAAATGAAAATCAAAGACATGCAGGTCACGGAAAAATTTCTTTTACAAATATTTGATTAATTATATTTCAATTATAAGATACCTCATTATTATTTATTCAAAATAAAAAAAATGAAACAAAACCCGTGCTTGGCACGGGCACTGAACTAGTTTTTTTTAAAGCCGTGGTTAACTGAAAATTATAAAAGTAAAATAAAATGTTAAGGTTTCTTTTATACACCGGTCTAACCGGTCCATAATACGAATTAAACTGGACCTGAATCGGCCCAACTCAAAAACCCCAGTCCAAAAATTTGGTGGACTCGCCAATTTCGATTCAACCGTTCAGTATTTTTTTTGCTGATTCAGTTTTTCACTTTCCATTTCTTTTTTTTAATTAAAGATATAAAACCCAATTTTTTATGTTTATGCTCTAAATAACAGAGCCCATACCGAACCTATAGGGCCCGTTTGGTTTTAACTCTGAAATCGAAAACGGAATGAAAACGAATCTAGTTCATATATATACTATTATTTATGAAGGTTTGTGAAATCATTCCTTGTGGGTTGAAGGAATTTGAGTAGAGTTTGATTATTTTGATACTCTATAGGAAACAAAATGTGAAGAGGTAAATGCATTTTGCATTAATTTACAAGGAATGATTCCACAAAATTTCACGAATAAGGTTATACATATGGTCGTGAACTGCAGACTCGTACCTAGAGCAACATGCACTTGCTGCCAAAACCTCAAAGTGAACCGTCCATCTTTGTCAGAGACTATAGTCCTTGGTACCCCATGAAGTCGCAATATCTGTCTAGTAAACTCCTCGGCTAATCGACTTACTGGCCATGTCTCCTTGATAGGAATGAAACGTGCGGTCTTCGTCAGTCGATCCAGTATCACCCAAATGGTGTTAAAACTCCGACTCGGTCTCAAACCGGTAACAAAATCCATCGAAATGTCCTCCCACTTCCACTAGGGGACGAGAAGTGGGTGTAGCTATCCTCCTGGTTGGTGATGCTCGATCTTGACCTTCTGACAGGTCACACACTGAGCTACATATTTCGTCACATCTGGCTTCAAACCTCCCCACCAAAAAGAGCGTTTGATATCCTGATACATCTTACTCGCATCGGGATGCACTGAGTAAAGTGTAGTGTGAGCCTCCTATAAGATCGGATATGTCAGATCTCGATCTGAGGGCACACATACGCGCTCCTGACGTCTCAAAACTCCATCGGAACCAATAGAAAACTATGGCGCATCTACTCGAGAGATCTTGTCTCAGATCCGTGTCAAAGTTGCGCAACTCTTCTGTTTTTGTCGGATTTCTATCAACATATCAGGTAGCATCTCTAAGGTGGACAAGTAGCTGTCGGAATCCGGAAAGTGAATATCCATCTCTAGCCATGCCAAGTCTCGCTGTAATTGAGGCTGAGTTGTCAGCCGAATAATCTCCATCTCCCGGAGAGTCTTCCTACTAAGGGCGTCAACAACCACCCCGCCTTCCTCGGGTGGTATAAAATCTCTAGATTGAAGTCCTTGATCAACTCCAACCATCTCCTCTGGCGGTTATTCAACTCCCGCTGAGTGAATATGAACTTCAGACTCTTATGGTTTGTGAATATGTAATACGTGGCTCCGTACAGATAATGCTTCCAAATCTTCAAAGCATGGACAACAACAACTAACTTCAGATCGTGGGAAGGGTAATTCTCCTCATACGTCTTCAGTTGTCTAGACGCGTATGCTATAACCTTACCCCTCTGCATGGGAGCACATCCCAAGCCTAGCTTGGATGTATCATTGTAAACCATAAAATCCTTGATGCCCTCTGGGTGGGCTATGATAGGAGCGGAATTCAACCTCCTCTTCAGCTCCTCAAAACTTTACAAGCACGGCTCGGACTACACGAATCTCGTAGACCTCCTCAACAAGGAAGTAAGTGGTCGGGCGATAACTGAAAAGCCCTCCACAAATCTACGGTAGTAGCCTGCCATGCCTAGGAAGCTGCGTACCTCCTTAACGTTCTTAGGAGGCGGCCAAGATGCTACAAACTCGATCTTCGTTAGATATACCTTGATCCCTTTGGCGGAAACAATGTGACCAAGGAATTAAGGTCACCTCATACATCCAAAACTCCCACTTAGAGAACTTAGCGTAGAGGTCTCTATCCTGCAGGACTTGGAGTACGATCCTCAAGTGTCTTGCGTGCTCCTCTCCGTTGCGAGAGTATACCAAAATATAATCGATGAAGACCTGTTCGCTCCAAAAGGTGTTTGCAAGCTTTAATATTTATAACCCAAGAAGTATGCTTGAACAATATGCGAACCCGCAGTGTACGGGTCAATTGTAATAAAAGCAAGAATTCTAGGGGTCGATCACAGGGACTTAGGTGAAACAAAGCACGGAATCAGGTTGTCAAATGTTGCAATTAACCAAAAGAAATTAAAAAAAATCAAAGATGATATAAAGTCAAGTAAGGGGAAATGCGGATTCTATGGATTAAAGCATCTAGTTGTGGTTCCGACTCAAGATCTCAAAGGATAACGCGGACAAAGCTGAGGTTTGCAAAGGGAAGGTGTTTCTAAGATGTGAATAGATTACCGGGCAAGTCTCACTACTCACTATCCCAAACCGAAGCTCCTATTACAGGGTAAGTCTCAAGGTACTAAGGAAAAGAACTATAATCTCAAACCAACACACCACCCAAGGGAATAGAATCAACCTTTACCGGGTAAGTTTCAGGCTAACTCACAAAGATGGGATGAAGGCACACTCAAACCCCAATAAAGGATAAACCTTTATTACCTACACTCATGATCTTGGGTACACAAACAAAGGAATCACCGGGTAAGTCTCATCCTAGGCTTGCATTGAACCAGGAAAGGTGTAATAAGAATATGATTTGGCAAACTGCAATCTTAACTCAGTTTTGGATCAGGAAAAGGTTCACCTCGTTCAACCAAGTTCCACCCCGGCCGAGATGTTCATCGACTGAGCGAGGTGTTCTAGGGTTAAGATAAAGGCTCGAGCTTTCAAGGTCCTGCTGAGATTAAGATCATTTTATCATCGTCTTTCCCACAACCTTCAGCCAATCACCCTAGAATCGCATAAGAAACTTAGCCAATAATCATCATGATAACAATAATCAAATTAATAAGAAAGGAATCAACATTCAAACAAGAGAACCTTAAGAAAAAGGTTTCAATGACTGAATCAAATATCAAACAAACAAGCGTTCCTCAATCACAAATCAGCAAAGACAATCAACCAAAAAGACAATCTAAGAAAGTCTTACAAACTCCTTCAAAAGCTAACTTCAACTATGATTCCTTCCTTCCTTGAACTTCAACAATCTTCAATACTTCCTTCAAACTTCCAGAAAATCCTTCAGAAAATCCTTGATCCGAAGATGTGATCCGTAGATTGGTGAATTGTGGAAAATCCAACCCTTTATATAGGAGAATTATCTTTCAAAGATAGTAATATCTTAAAAAGATAATTTCCTAGAAAATATATCCATATCTCTTAAAATAGATCTCCCAAAAATAATATATTTCTTCTAGAAATCCAGCCAAAAATATAAGATATCTTCCTTCCAAAAATAAAAGATCTCAGCCAAAAATAAAGATCTCGCCGGCGACAGGGTGTTCGCCTCGCTCGCGACGCTCCTCAAGATCACCTCGGTCGAGATGGTACTGTAGCTGACCGAGGTGAATCTTAACTGAATGTGACATCTCTCGAATCTGGTCCAACGTTAATCTTCTTAATCATTTTCATGCTTCCTGAGATCTTCCTTAAGCTCCACAATGTAGCTCCAATGACTCCCTAGCTTCCTTAGCTCCATTTTAGTCCAAAACTGTAATACCCCGAATTCTCAAAACTCGGAACTTTACTGGTTAGGACCTCATAATGGGTCCCGATCCCAGTTTGACAACAATATTACTAGGATCTTGCAACAAGACACAAATAAGAAAAACCGAAATTTATAAAAATAGTATTTTAGAAGGATGAATACAACAACGTCTAACAACCTATAGCTTAAACAACGAAAAAGACTAACTGTCTTAACAAGAAGAAAGAATTACAGAGTAAACACCCCAACCCCACTCTAAGGAGTACGGAGACCCGGCTGACCACTACTTCCGGATCACTCAGATGCTGCCCTAACCTGTAGTAAATCTAAAAACACAACAAAACAACCATTAGCTAGCTATCTAAACATTAGATGAATAATAATAGCACACACACACATCATAACAAAAGTAAACACTCATCATGCTTTCAAACAATCCATTTATTATCTTTACTTAGGTCATTTCACTCTTACTAGTTATACTTATTTTGTGACACGAGGGATTCCCAAACCTCGCCTCCGCCCCCGTATAACCATCAGGAATGGATCCGATGTATCTCACCTTGTACCTGTATGGTCTGGGTATAGAAAACCTCCCAGTCTCCTGGCAGAGCTGGACACTGATGTCACGGCCCGTTATACATACACTTGAGCCTTAAAAATATAATAATAATAATAGTCGTCCTATCAAGTTATTATTATAAACATACATCACACACACCGCTATTATCACTCAACCAACATCCAGAAACTAGCTAAGTAAGTCGCAAGGACTTACCTGAATCAATTCACAACTATCAATTTCTCATCTCGGTCCGCAACCGTAGAAACTCAAACACTTGTCACACAAGGCACGTGGATCAAAATCACATCCCTAAACTCTTAGAAGTTATATACTTCTAAGATGTACAATCTCATGAAGAGAGATTACGGAAAAAGGCTCTCTTAAGGTAAAAAGACTATTTTACCCCTGGTCCCGAAACTTCCCAAAAAGTCTATCATTTAGTTCTAATATTCTCTTTTAGAACCTCTGTCCATAATTTAGTTCTCATTGAAAAGTTTGGTAAGGATTTATCAGAGTTACCCAAAATTCTTAGTTTATACAAAAAAAATCTTTAAGGTCCGACTTTGGGTTAATATACACGGCTTGGATAAGGGTATAAAATTCCGAGATAAAATCCTAACTTCTCTTTGATATTCATAATAAACATGGGGGTAAAGATCTCTCCAAAATACTTAATCATAGTCCTCCCATAAATCTACAAAGTTGGAAAGCAAGCTGAAAAACTCCATACTTAGTCAATTATCCTCTTCTGTAAAAACAACCCAACGACTCTACTTTGAGCCCTTATAAGTTCTAATCCGACCGTTAACTTTCTCCCAAAATTTAACACAGTAAACTTCATATTTCTATCTACAATAAATCAAAAATTCAACGGTGAATGTTCGATCTAAGCTATCCCAATACGGGTTCAAAGTCAGTAGTTTTAGCTCACCAACACTGAAATTTCTAGGTTAGTTTTAGCTCCAAAATCTAGTTTCATGACATAACTCTTCTTACCCCTACCCTACCTTGAAGATCTTAGTTTAAAATTCAAGAGATACAAGGTACATACACACAACTCCTCATCATTCTCAACCCCTTCACTAAGCTACCCACAAAGGCAATCTACTCTTCTCTTAAACTAACTATCAACTTAGCCCATCTCTATATTTTATACTAGATCAACTTAGGCTGCTGAAAACTTAAAACAGTACAAAGAAACAGCAGATTGTAGTGCAAAGGACTCACCAGTCCGGTCTGGTTCGATCAAGCTCAGTGACAGCTTCCTAACGAGGTGAGAGGGGAGGCTAGCGTGATGGATGTGGCTCAGCGTTCCATCTCCTGAAGTGCTGCAAGGATCAGGCTGTTGTTTAAGTACAAGAACACTAGAGGAGAAGGAGAAGAGGACAGCAGGAAGCCGGGCTTACTAGTTTTTCCGTCTGCAGTCGGCTAGGCAGTGGTCCGCCCCTATCTCGTTCCCGCTGGAGGTGTGTAGCCGCCTGGAGTGCAGAATCGGGGTCTCGGCGTCACTGCAGCAGGTCGAGCAGGGTCCCAACGTCACTACAGCAGGTCGAGAGAGGTCCCGGCATGTGTTGTGCAGAAGGTTGCGGTTGGCTGCGGCGTCGGCTTGGCCCTTTGGATTCCCGGTGTTTCTCCGACTCGGTGGTGAGGGCTGCGCAGAAACATGGTGAGATGAGTGGCGAGTCCTTGCAAAAGCGTGAATCTATGGTTGCGGTAAAAAGGAGTTAGGTTTAGCGTTGATTAAGGTTAAGGAAATCAGATTAGGTTAGGTTAATTATTAGGGTTAGGGTTAAGTTTTGGGTTGGCCGGAAGTTTGTAAAAACCGGGCTTAATTCGATGGGCCTGCTCATCCAGTTTTGCGATGGGTTATAAGTGAGTCACTAAAATGTACGGAACTACTCTTCAGTTTTTAATTGTATGTAAATGTTATTTAATTTACATATTTATCATTTCATGTGAATTAAGTTACATAAATGATAGAAATTTGATAAAAAATTTATATTTTATAACGTTCTCTAGAATGAGGAAGGGTTAGCGGATCGAAGTACGGTTTGATCTGGTATTAACCGGAAAATAATTTTTTCGGACGTTACAAAAACGTGTCATTTTACCTACGATTACAACGAAACTAGGTGTGGACCTCGATTCCCGCAAAGGTAGATGAAACAACAATATGATGCAAAATATACATCCATACATCTGTTCGCCTCAAAGCATGCGTGCAAATAAGTTTTAAATTAATAAAACTGAAATTAAGCAAAAGCGAACCCGTAGTGTACGGATCGGCGTAGTAAAGCAAGAATTCCAGAGTATCGAACTCAGGGATTTGAGGGGAACAAATTCGGTTCACAAATTGTTACGCAAATATCAAAAGCTTTGCAAATAATATTGGGAAAACAACAATTCTAAAGATCTGGATTTCCAATTGTGGCTATCGATTCAAGATATACTATATGTATAAGGACAGAGTTGAGAATTGCAAAGGTATACTAAAGTAGAGTAATGTACGGTGAAGTTCCAAAACCCTATATAACTCACCCAAAGACACTCTCTATAAAGGTTGTTGAGGCTGCAGTATAGAAAAGATCTAAGGATAAGGATTAATCTCAAATACCCATGCCCAAACCCAAGGAATCAAAGATAGACTAAAACAGTTAAGGTTGTGACACTCGAAATCGAAATAGAGGATGTTTAGTCTCACTACTACGTAGAAAAGCCAAGGCTAGGTTAAAGTAAATCTTTAACTTTGGATCAAAGCAAAAGCAAAGTTCGTAAACCAGGGAAAATCACGGCCGTGGAAACCAAGAACAACCCGTGGTTTAGGGTGTCGACGATATTTCTCAAACTCTCAGAGTCCAATCAAGTTACGATCGATCTATCATTATCTAAGCCACAAATATCAACCCTTCACCTTATAATTGATAAATGGTTTTAGCAAATAATCATCATTGTAAAATCAAATATCAAATATGAAAGGGAGGAAAGGTAAAACCTTGAAATCTAAATAACAAACACAAAACCAATATCAATAAAACTCAAAAGTAACTTGCGTTCAATAGATGTAGGATAGAATAAAAATCTCTCACAAATCTCAAGGAACAAAGAAGAACGGGATGTCAATCCGCCTTCAAGTGAAACCCTAAAATCTTCCAACTCCGCAAATAGGAAAGTGCGTCTTTCCCAAATCTTCGCTCAAAATCTCTTCTTTCCGTGGGGCGTCCCCAATATCCAAGTCTTCAAGTCTCCCTCTTGAAGATTTTGGCTCCCTTCGGTCTCCCTTTGGGGAAATTGACTCCCCTTCAATGTTGAAGGCTATCGAATATTTGTAGGGATAAAACTAGGGTTTAACGATGAAACCCTAAATATTTGGGCTGAAAAGAAGTCGAGCCGCTGATATCAGAAAATACTCTGGCCCGTGTCAGAAGGTATCAGAGAATACTTTGGCGCGTTAGACGGTACCAGAAGATACTTTGGGACGTCATACGGTATCAAAAGATAGTTTGGGCGCGTCCTAACTTCCTTTTATTGCTCCTTTTTGTCCCGCTTCAAGGCTTAATCCTTAAATATGCTATTTCGCTCCATAATTCGCCAAATTACCTACAAATGCAATAAAACTTTATGTAGACCTCTATTCTTGCAAAGTAGGTGAATATAACCATAAATGTCATGAATGTATGCTTGTGGATGCAAAATAAAGGGAAAATCTATATAAATACATGCCTAAAAATAGGTCATAATTCATGTCATCAACATGCAGATTTATGAAGATAAAACGTCTAAACCAGCCCCAACATATAGACTATAATACATGCTATCAAGACCACAAAAAACTAGTCTAGGAAGTCGATGAAGATGTTATTCATCAACTCCATGAACACGGTGGGCGCATTCATGAGCCCAAAAGGCATCACTACAAACTCGTAGTGACCGTACTTGGTCCGAAATGCCGTCTTGGCTATGCCCTGCTTTCTCACCCTGAGCTGGTGATATCCGAATCTCTGATCGATCCGAGAAAACACTGAAGTTCCGTTTAGTTGGTCCAAAAGATCGTCGATACAGGGCAATGAGTACTTATTCTTGATTGTCACCTTGTTAAGCTCTCAGTAGTCAATACATAACTTCATCGACCCGTCTTTCTTCCCGACGAAGAGTACTAGTGTGCCCCAAGGAGATACACTAGGGCGGATGAAGCCCTTCTAAGCTAACTCCTCGAGCTGCTTCTTAAGCTCAAGCATCTCGATAGGCTCCATGCGGTAATGAGCCTTCGAGATCGGTCTCGTCCCAGGATCTAGCTCAATGCCAAAGTTTACACTCCTCTATGGACGTAAACCGGATGGCTCTTCGAAAATATTGGTAAACTCGCATGCTACCGGAATCTCCTCCAATGTTGGGCTCGTACTATCCTTCATGACATAGCACCAGAAAGCCTTGCAACCCTGACCAATAAGTCTCGCAGCTCGGACTACGTTGATGACTGTACCGGTCTTTTAGAGATCCCATCCTCAGAAAATCTCTACATGGCCTGACTCCGTAGTCACCATCACTGTCCTCTTGTCGATGTCCAGAACTGCCTGATATCGATCCATTCAATCCACGCCCAGAATAACTTCTTCATGTACTAAGTACATGACAAAGAAGTCAACTAGCCAATCGCGACCTCCCAATCTAATAGGGTAGTCGTGAACCTCTTGTGTACCTCTAATCTTACCTCCATCGGGTAACCCTATTAAAAAAAGGTCTCTCCTCTACGGTAACTAATGTCAATCTATCTACACATGCATCAGATATAAAAGAATACGTAACACGATGTCGAAAAGAACTTTGACAGGAAAACCATTAATATGAATGGTACATGTGGTCGTTGGAGCTGTCAGCTCCATTGCACTCCTTAGCTCATAAACTCTGGCTGAAGCACCTCTAGTGTCGGTAGTACCACCACATCGTCCTCTACCCCGTCCTTGAGCAGAACCCTGAGGAGCAGTATAACCAGTAAGTTTCTACTGATGAGACTGATAGTGAGGCGGCATGTGCCCACCTTTGGCAATGCTAGCAGGTGATGAACCCTATCGTGAATGTGCCTTTCCCTGTCGGCAAAACGCAGCTCAATGTCCGGGCTTGCCACAAGAAAAACAAGTCACTGCAGTCTTCTTACAGTTCGCTCTCGTATGTCCGACACCTCCGCAGTTATAATACTGTCATCCTTTGTCGGAACTCTACATAGTCTGCTAGAAACTAGAGCATCCCAGTGTTTGACTACGCCCGAATCTAGATGCTCGAGCTCCAGTTTTGGCTGGTCCAGTCCTCTACCTCTTCTTAGGACCTCCTATGTGAGAAGCTCTCATGTGACCCGATTGGTCTCTCTCATAAGCAGATGCTCTATTCTGATAGTCCATCAAGGAGTCACAACGGAAACCAACAAGATAAGAGGGAGTAGACTCTCTCAACCTCCGAGAGAACACATATACATGCTGATCCTCAAGTGGTGTAGACAGACCCACCAAAGATAACTCCTCCTGAAACTTGTTGACAATCTCAACAATAGAGATATCCTCGAAACCATCCTCGAGGAAATCATGTAGTCGATCTCTCCTCATTGTTGCGGGGCAATAGAAATCTCTAATCATCGTCTTTATTTGCTCATAACTCGTGACCTTATTGCGGATGGTCCTCCACCAGTGATTAGCTTGATCCTGCAACAACGTCTATACTATATCGACTCAAAGACCCTCTAGGCAACGGATCGCCTTCATAGTAGAATCTACGTGGCCTAGCCAAAGCTCCACCTCCAATCCTATCTTTCTCTCAAAAGGAGGAACCTTCAGCTGGTTGAAAGACTTCAAACAACAGTCGGGCCTCAGCTCTCGCCTCATCCGGTACTCAGGCAACCTCAACAACTCTAGAAGGTGTAGCAACTACCTGCGTTACTCTACCGGACTCGGTCGACTGTGCTCTCTGCGCTCCGGATCTAGCAACAGTCCCGTTCCCTGCTTCAGAAACGACAATCTCAACAACCTCTTTGACGAACGCCTCAACGACAAGCAAATCAACAATGGGTGGATCAGCGACAGGGGCTTGGCCCCGACCTCTAGTTAGTGGAGGTCTTCTTGCACGTCCTCGTCTACGGACTGCAGGTGGAAGAGGTGGTCAACCCCTTCCTTGACCTACATCAGATGTAGCTCTAGTACGCGCCATCTGCGATAGGGATATATATATATATATATATATATATATATAAGGCCATACTATCAACTATTGTAGAAATCCAAGAAAAACTCATAAAAGGCCAACATAAAAGAAAAACTAAGTTGCTGAGATCCGCGGAGGTAGTTGTGGTCGCCCGTACATCTATCCCAGACCGACAAGTTTAAAAAAAAACATTTTAAAAACGTAGACCCCTTGCGGGTTCTGTTTATTTATCTATTCGATCTTTAAAAGATTTTGAGTGTCATTGTTGTAAACCTAGAGATCTGATACCATATTGTAACACCCCTATAACTAAGAACTCGAAGCGTTGTGGGCTAGGACCTCACAATGGATCCCGACCGTCAAAGTAACAACAATAACCTCAGATCTTGTAACAAGACACAAATAATGAAAACCAAAACTTATATAAAATCCAAAGGTTTAACAAAAGGAAAGCAAAAGACTCGCAGCCGAGTTCAACAACAAACTGAAAGAACGATAACATAAATATAAACCCGATCCCGTCCTATATGTACGAGAACTCCAATTGACCACACCATCTTGATCACTCAACAACATCTCTAAACTACAGGACATCTACAACATCAGTATAAACCGTTAGCTAACATTCTATATATCAGAAAGACAATAAAGGCACAAACACACATAAGAAGGTAAACACATAGCATGCTCTCACACACACAACCGGCTATTATCTTTTATTACGTTAATCCCTTCACTAATTCAACTTATGTTGTCACACGAGAATCACCGTGATCTTGCCTTTGTCCCCTTTCACCAACAGGAATAAAGGCGATGCATCCCTCCGTTACCTGTGAACTGGTCGCAAGAGCACCTCCCAGTTTCCCTATTTTGAATTGGACAAGCGGTCACCGCCCGGTTATAATACACTTGGGCCAATTAAGGTATAAGGTCATTATAGTCCGGTTTTCGGTTATAACGATAAACAATAAACACAACCAATACGGTCAAACCAGTATACAGAACGCAACTAAGTAACTCCAACGGACTTACCTCACTCAAAGGTACACCAAGGGTCAGCTACTACTCAGATTTCCTAAGGAAGGAAGGAATGCTTGCTCATACAAGGCATAGCAAATCAGAATCAAATCGAAAGCTAGAAGTCTAAAACTTCTAGTCCCAAAGATCTCTAAGAGATCCCCAACAAGCTAAGGACACGATACCTAGTCTCACATATATCCCAAGGAACAACATCAACCCTCAACTCAAGGGAAAGGAACGAGGAAACAAGGAAGGAAGCAACTCACCAAGGACTGGAGCTACTGCAGAGGAAACCGCGGGGGCGATTATGGGCAAATCCGCATGGGGGGAGAGTGCAACCGCGGGGGTGGTGCACTCTTCGAAGTTACTGTCGGGACTCATTTTGACAACAACATCACATCAAAAAAACCAAAGCTTCATCCTTTGATTCACACATTTAACTTCCTAACCCAAGGAGCCTAGAAACATAGACGCATCAACAACAAAAGACAAACAAGAATCAAGACTCGATCTTGATTCATGTGAAGAAGAAGGAGAAACGAGAAAAAGAAAGAGAAATAGAAGGAGGAGAAGCATACAACAGACTTAAGAACGTAAAGAATATCAAAGGGAAGAAGAACTTACACGTTCTGCATAAGGTTACGAAGGGAAAGGCTGCACTTTGCTCGAGGTTGAAGAAAACGTAAGCAAGAAGAGAGAAACGGAAGAGAAGGCAAGAATTTATAGAGAACGGTTGGGAAATGATATAAGAAGGTCAGTTTTAGGGTTAGAAGATAGAAGGAAAGTCAAAACCAAAAGATAGAAGATCGGATCTTCTAAGAAAGGAAGGAAATAAAAACGGACGAAAATCGATCGGGGGCGATCTGAAGTCAGCTGCAGGGGCGTCCCTCTTCACCGCGGGGCGGTGAAGGCCAAAACAGGGTATTACACCTATAAACAATGGAAACTCCCTAGTAAAAATGTTATAAATAAAGATAAATGTTTATGAAACCAAATATTTGTAAAAGGAAAATCTTTGAACAAATGAAATACCCTTGGTAAAAATGATTTAAACAACAATACATATTTATGAAACCAAATATTTTGTGTTTCAAATATTTTGTTGAAAGAAAACCCTATGAACAATGTAAAAACCTTGGGTGAATGTGTTATATCTATTTTTTTCCTTCTTGTATTTGCTCTATTTTGTTCATTTTGTATGCCTCTTATTTTTCACCGAATATGAATGAACAACAAACCAATGTGAAATGAATAAGAGTTTATTTGAGGCAAAGTACGCGATTTCATGCAGTTCTATCACATGCGCCACATGGTGAAATCGACGCCTTTTTATTTATTTTGAACCAACAAATCTTAGAGGTTCTCGCTCATTACCATAAGTTTTATGAATTCTAAACCTATCAACAATATAAAATAACTCTTCAAATGTAATATAATGCACTTACTTTAGTTGATATGGAATAACCCTTTTTTATAATGGATAACAATTCGATGCACTAACGACACATTGTCTAATGGATCGAAAGGCCGGCAAAATCGGCAGATGAACAAGCCGTCATAATCAACCATAACGAAAGAAAATCAAAGGCATACACTAAAGTGAAACAATATGATAAAGGAAAGCAATTTAATGCACTAGACGACATACCGTCTAATCATCAAATGGCTGAAAAAACCGACACACAAACAAACCACCATGAAAAACCATAACAAAAGAAAAATACCACAGTACAACAAGATGGAATAAACCTGTAAAACAATGCATATAATAAAATCTTATACTTGAACCGCAATAAAAAGTATTGAAGCGATAATATCCTTGATTGTTGGAGTAACATGAGTATATCCGTCACCCTCTTTGTATAATGTCTCTATCACACGTACAAGGTTCAACACCCTCATTAGAACAGAGTTCGCCACGGGCATAGGCCTTAAAAACACTTCATTTATGTCTTTCCATGCTTCTTCTACTTCAAGTCTGAATACATCACATGCGGTTTTCTCTCCCACACCGTATTGCCTTGTGTAACACTCTACAGCAGATGGTGAGTGCTCTCTCTCTTGCTCAAACTATAGTTTCATCCGAGCACACATCAACATTAGTTTCGGCATCAATGCATAAATGTTTTAACCATATTAACATTGTGTAGAAATCAAAAGAAGAAAAACACCAGATTTACAATAGTTTTTCAAATCAGCCATGCCTATTTCAAAGATAATTTATTGAAGAGTCCAGAATATAGATAACCTTTAATTCGGCATAAGATAGAACAATATAATACACACTAAACGAAAATATGATAATACTTGATAACTAGGGATAGATTGGCATATTAGGCCCAAATAGTCAAGAGATCTTCATTTCCCTCGACCCCTTGACTCAACTATATGAAGTGTGACATTAGAACTATATTAAAACTATAAATTGCGTACCTTATGTGACACAATGTCATCCATGAGTCTACACACAATGGATGCAGCTGTAAGAACTTTAGGCTGACTACGCATCCAATCACATACAAGCTTATTTTCCACAACGCCGCCCATCCAAACGAGGGATGCAATTGATAGCATTGGGTAAGCACTTGATACTAATGCTACTTTCAAATACTCTTCCATTGTAGGAATCTCATCTTCTCTGCTTGACAATTTTTTTTCCTCGAAATACGCTTTCACTAGTCTTTTCATCTAAAAAACCTCAATACATTATGTAACAACAATGCCAAGCTATGTGCTTAAATCATAAGCAATACATGTATTTTTAGCAATATTTGATAGTTTTTTTCAACTTATATTATACAATTTTTCTAAATATTCTCGTGAAAGTTGTTTGTTAAACAATTTCTAAAAAAATAAGTTTGGGTTTTTATTAGTATTTTAGCTTATATATGACTTGAATTACAAATGAGTAAAAACAAGAGGTAGAGAAAAAAAATGCTTTGAGTTTTTTAAAATATGGCGTCCGTTCGGTTCATATAAATTATGAGAATAAAGTTGAATTTTATGGGATTAAAATTTATGATTTTATTTTTTTCAACCCCTCCTTGATTATGAGAATTGGGGACGAAGATAAATTTGATCTTTTAACCCAAAAGACGTTGAGCTCATGATGTGACCTAAGTACTATGCCTCATATTCAAAGATGAGTATTGAGTAGCTAGTTGCTTGCAATTATTCAAATGCTTACTTACAGCTTCTTTTGCACTTTGCACAACACATATTGGCCTTCCTTGCTTCATCATCTCCTCTTCGGCTTTACCAAAAATATTCAAGAGTTGTTCATGACAGATTTTCATGCACTTTGGTAGATTAACCATTGCACTTACCTCCCACCTATATATATATACATACAGTGTGAATACGAAAATATCTCACATCGAGTATAAAAAAACATATGGATCATACTTGTCCACCGCCTCTGTGAAGAGCTTTAGTTCCTCTTTTGTACCATAAGCATCATAGATATCATCAATGATGGATGTCATAGCAATGACTTGAGTTAGAAATTTTCTACTTGCAACATATTCTGGCTCAAAATACGCACCTAGTGTCCAAAAATAAAGTTCAACTATTCTATTTCTTGCAAATGGATAATTGGTTGCACAGTCTACCTCCTTCCACCATTTGATATTAAAAACGAACGAAATATAAGTAAATATTGAATCCTTAATCAACAATGTAAGGAAAACATGGATATTAAACTTACTCTAAGATACTACGTAGTTCATTTTGATGCAGTTTTTGAAGCATGTTTAAGTCTAATTTTGCAAATTGAAGGAGAACTTCACTATGTTGCTCCTTTTTCTCGTAGATGGAGAAGTAATTCCTTGCCTCTACTCGCGGCAATCTTTTACGAAGAGGTCTATATAAAGCGTCGTTCACTTGTTTCGAAACAAAAGGGCTTAATTGAGGCAATAAAGACCGAAGGCTACTTGTGGTGAATTTAAGAGCATCATCTAGAAATGTTTCTCCTTTCACCCTAAGATGTGTTGCTTCATACAAGCTGAGAAGTCCCTCTATGTCATCACTCAGTGATTTCTTGAAGTTACTTTCGGAATCGACGAACTTCTTGAATACATCTACATCAATGTATGTGCACATATATAAAATTTTGAGACAAGTTATTGTTAGGGTAATTTATTTAATCCGAAACTTTGAGTATTACTATCTTTTAAGTGATATTTGCTCCATCTTAACTGTTGAAACCGTTACACTCAATTTTCAAAACAACCATGAAACTTTTGCTAATTGTCGGAAAATCTCATATCTAAAGAAAACTCTTCCGTGGTCCCAACCAATGTGGAACAAATTCCAAGTCTCGAATAAAGACTAAAACCAACAAGTTATTAGAAGATATGTTACAATATTAAGTTATATTGTTGTTAGAAGAAAAAAAATATTATGTCATTAGTTTAGATTTGGTAATATTTCATTTTACTTATATAATCTTTATTATTTCCTTTCTACTTTCTTGCAATCATTGTATCTTATATATATGATCATAATAAAGTAGTTATAATCGTGATCCTTTTCACGAAAATCTATCATGACATAGAGTCTAACAATCCTCAACCTATAAACCCACTATAACCTACCTTGTGCAAGTTCTATCGTTACTACTGATCTATTAGTGGTCCTATCAAATAACAATCATAAAGATTACTAGATGAGTTATTTTCGTTGTATGAGTCGAGTTGCTCGGACTCGACTTGCATAAAAACCTTAGATTGTTCAAATAACTAAACAAAACGAGTATGAAACATTTTAAAACTCGGTCGATCTCAAGAGCCAAACATGAACATATAAAAGTTGGGTTTTTTCGGGTTGAATAACAGACAAAATAAGATTACCAGAAGAGACATTATAGCCGTGCTCTCTAAGCAATCTGAACCTGAGGGCCGTTACATTGAGATCATCTTTGTTGTCATGGACATAACTGAAATTGCGTTCTAATTCCTTCTCAATCTCTTCTTCAAAATGGTACGCAATACCTAACCTTTGGATAGCGTCAATCAAGGGTAACTTTGAGTTGTTGGGTAAGTCTCCTTCTTCGTCTTCACTTAGCATCTTCAAAACTTCTCTTTTCAAAGTCTCTGCCTTTTCACTCCCTTCGCAGCTACCCTACTCCACATACACACAAAATTCAATATCTATTTTAATATTAAAAATATATCTTGCATCACCAATTACTATAGTTAATAATGATAAAAAAGTTACTAGCATATACGTTTTTGAAGTAACACTCTTTTTTTTTTTTTGAAGAGGTAATTAGAACACCCGGTTCAATCGACTTTGCCGATCTACGTCCGGATCGGGTAGTGAATCGTGGCTCATTGCTGGGGGATACCCTCTCAATATCAGTTTTTCCATACATGCTGCCGGAGGAATCTCCAGGCTAACCACTTAAGGAGTCTAGCACCACATCCCACTAGACCAACTGAGTATTGGTTTGAAGTAACACTCTTGAGTTAGATATGGATTCAGTTTGGGCTAAATCGTCGAATCGACGATTTTCAAACCGGCGGTTTAAGTTTGCTGGTTTGGCCAAACCGTGGGTTATCGGTTTAAGTTTATGTTTGGTTTTCCGCCAAACCTAAATCGGTTGGTTTTTTCCGATTTATGTTTAGGTTTGGTCCAATTAAGACCCAAGTCTAATTTGAGTTACTTCAGCTCGGATCAGTCCATTTAACTATATAAGTCGAGTTAAACATGAGCTAATCAAAGTTTAGCCTAATATAGTAATATCGGTTCTAAAAATGTTGTAGGAGTCAATTTCTTGTAATTTTACGGTTTGATCCGATCATGGACTTGTTTTTATGCCTTTTTCATATTTTTAAAAAAAATAAAACTATTTATGATTCGGTCTGGGTTTGGATCGCACTGGATTGTATTGAATTTTATAGTGTATTTAGAAGAAAAAAAAAGGATCTAGTCGAATACGGTCTGGATGGTGACAATATGTGGTCGTTAGCATGTAAAACTGTTAATAGTCCGGACTGTTACACAACCCTATATGATCGAGTTAAGTTACTCATTCGACTCAAAAAAGCTCAAACTAATCTTGTTAACTTGACTAAACAAGTTGAATACATACACAGTTTTAACCTTGATTTAGTTTGAAGTTAGACTCGATTATAAACGAATTAAACATGATCATACAAATGTAACCTACTCGAATAATAGCCACATGCAAGTATGATATAACTCTAGACGAATAATTGATTACAAGAATGAAAAGCATACATCTTTAGTGGCGTTTGACAAGAAGGTTTCGTCCCATAAGCTTGGCTGAAAATTGGCCGTTGGACGTGGTGCCAAAACAATGGGTGACCCAACTAAACACGACTCCATAGCTCGTTTGGCAAGAAACGTTTCTACGTTGTGTATAAGATGTGAGTTGTGACTCATTTACTTGGCTCTTGAGGGTATTTATAAGGATAAACACTAGCTACAACGTTGGTCCACCATTATAACTATTTTCTGTCACAAATCTATGCTACAATCTAGCATGTTTTTTAAATGCTTGCAAGTGAGAAAAAGGCACGATTTAATATATTTGTTTATAAAAATAATCTAAAATGATACAGAGTATTACCAATAAATTTAAAATGATATTAATTTTAAAATATACTTACATAGATACAAATCATCAATATATTAACCAAAATAATACTATGTTCGGGAAAACAAAACTAGTTCAGTTGATGATGTGATAATCTTTAGCTTACATGACATAAAAATAGGATTAGGTGTGTAACATAGATTTAAGCTAAAAAAAAAAAAAATAATACTACGTGTTTTCAACCAAAATAATACTTTTTTGAAAGTTTTAAAATTTATATTTATATGAAAAAAATTAAATCTTTTTACTAAGGATTCAAAACCAAAAGATAAAAATTGCATAAAAATAATAGGAAAAAAAAATAATTTCCATCTTTTGATTTATACACCCTAATTAGAATAAATATTTTTTTTATTATTATTTAGAATAATGTTATTAAAAAATTAAATGAAAAAATAGGGGGAATTCAATAAAAACTATCCAATTTTTTTTTTAAGTAAATCTAAATTTTTTAGCAAGTTAAATTAAATTTACTTTTAATTTAAAAATAAATAAAATTCACACGTCACACCCCTAAACCTATTCTTTTTTAATTATAGATAATAAATTGATTGTCACTGTCGTTACCAATTCTTTTGTAAAAAAATAGGTCATATCGTTTTTTAAGTACGGTATTATTTTTAGTAATTTTAAAAATATTATTTTTACCTTTTTTTTGTTTTTTATTTGTTTATGGAAGAGAGTTGAAGGGTCCCAATGTAAACGACTCTTAATATGTAACGTATGTCCCTTGTAGGGTTCCCCCTTGGAAGCCCGATTTCCTTCGAACGAATGACCAAGTTCGTAAATGAGCACTGGAACGCCATTGCTAGACCCAAGATCCTTCGTAACGAGATTGGTATCTTCATTTTCCACTTTGCTTCGGAAGACGACCTTAACTCCATCCTCTTCGATAGCCCATGGATTACCAATGGCTCCACTACTCTCTTACTGAAGCGTTGGACCAACGATCTGCCTCTGGACTATTCGAGCCTCTCATCTCTACCTATATGGATCACCTTACATGACCTAGACTACAGATTCTGGTCCAAGCACATGCTTGCGAAGATTGGCTCAGCTCTTGGTACCCCCATCCTAACCGATACGTGCTCTGCAAACCAAGAGAGGCTCGGTTACGCAAGGAACCTCGTGGACATTCATGCTGCACGTCCACTTCTACGGGAAGTTACCCTCGCCGGCCCAGACGGACTTTCCTTCGTCCAGAAAGTTACATATGATTGGCTCCTTCGCGTTGTGATACTTGCAAACTTTTCGGACATTGCTGCAAGTCTACAACGGCGTCTATGGACAAGCAAAAGAAACCCTACGCCAATAACACCAAACCGGCTATGTATCGCAATCCTAACCCTAATCTTGAGCCGATACTGCCTACTCCAGACATCTCCAAGAGAATCTCTCCGGATCTTCAACCTAAAGATCCTCGAGCACATGTTGTTGCTGTTGGAGCACCCCTCCAGCCCCTCCCCCTTCCTGCCGTGCAGCATTCACTCGAGCCTATCCCTGACCCCAACCCCCCAACCGTAATTCTCGCCCCCCAAAGCCCTAAAAATTCTCAAAACCCTAACCAACTGGACCCCTTGAAGCGCCTCCCCCCTGGCGATCTTCGCCTCCCAGACGCTTCAACCCTCAAACCCCCTGGCGATCTTCGCCTCCCAGACGCTTCAACCCTCAAACCCACCTCTACCTCTCCTCCTTCTTCCTCACACACGACTACCTCTACCCCAAACGTCCCCTCCTTGGAAGCAAGTGCTGCCCAAGTTTCAAACAATATGATTAATGATAGTTAGACTATGTTCCTGGAACATACGGGGTCTCAACGATCCCACAAAACAACGAGCCATCCAAAACCTTGCTAAGAAGCATAACCTTGATCTTTTTTCTATCCTCGAGACCAGACTCAGATCCCATAATGAAAAAAACCTTGCCTCATCTCTCTTTCCCTCTTGGAACCATGTCTCCAACTCATCACTTGCCCATAATTGCCGTATATGGGTTTGGTGGAACCCGGCTAAGATCACCCTTACCACCACCTTAATGACCGACCAGATCATTCACTGCCGAATCTCCAAGCCTAACCCCAATGCAAACCAAGCATCATTAGCCGAATTCTCATTCATCTACGCTCATAACCGGCCGGAGGATAGGATCGACCTCTGGTCATCTATCTCCACGATACGAATGCTCAATTCCTCCACCCCGTGGGCTTTGTTGGGGGACTTCAACGTTACTCTTTCACCTGACGAGAAATCCGCAAATGGCATGCCCAATATCATGCAAACTTCAACTGAACTCGCCTCTTGCTTCGAGCAAAACCAACTTTCTGACTACCCCTACTCGGGATGCAAATTTACCTGGAGTAACAAACAAGTGGGGAGTCGTATCTGGATCAAGCTTGATCGAATCATCACTAATGAGGCTTGGCACGTGACCTTTCCCCATGCTAAAGCTCACTTTGATCCCCCTGATATTTCGGACCATTCTCCGGCTCTCTTACTCACTAGTACTGAGACTGCATCGAGGAGAATCCCCTTCCGGTTCAATAACACTTGGGTCAACCATGAGAGCTTCCTGGACTGCGTTGGGAGAGCTTGGAACACTGCGATTGAGGGCAACCGAATGTTCACACTTGCAAGAAAACTTAAGCTGCTTAAACCAATCCTCAAACGGTTTCCCAGTGCAAAAATGGAGGAGTTACAATCCAATATTATCGAGCAAAGAGCCCTTCTCCATGCCACCCAGATTCAACTACAAGCTAATCTGCACGACATTTCACTCCAGGAGGAGGAGAAGTCTCGCTCTTCTGATTTAAATGAATGCAATAAGTCCCTCCTGACCATACTTACTCAGCTCTCAAAAGCCAACTGGATTAAACATGGAGACCAATGCTCTTCCTTCTTCTTCAAGGGCATCAAGAATCGAAGATGTGCTAACCACATAAGCGCCATCAGAACCAGCAGTGGTTCTATGGCCACAGACCCTGACTCCATCTCTCATACACTGGTGAATCATTTCAGACAAGTCCTCAATCCTCCACACCACTCACCACATGCGACCTTCCCAAACATTACTCTTCCCTTACTCAGTCCGGAAGACGCTGCTTCTCTCACCACAGTGGTTGACCTGGATGAGATTAAATCCGCTATTTTCAGCATTGGAGCTAACAAGGCACCAGGCCCTGATGGGTATAACTCCCTGTTCTTCAAGTCTGCTTGGGAGATCGTTAAAACGGACTTCTCTAAGGTTGTCATGGACTTCTTCACCAATGACCGTATGCTCAAGCAAGTGAATCATACGTCTATTTCCCTGATTGCCAAAAGGGACAGTCCGCTTGATCCCTCTGATTACCGCCCCATCTCCTACTGCAATACAATCTATAAGACGATCTCCAAGATCCTATCCAAGCGCATCAACAAAATACTCCCTAACATTGTCAGCTTCAACCAAAGCGCTATCATTACACAAAGATCTATCAAGCACAATGTTCTCCTTTGTCAGTAGCTACTCCACAAATACGGTAGGAAACACATATCCCCAAGAGTTGCGATGAAAATTGACATCTCAAAGGCATTTGATACTGTCAATCACGAGTTCATCATTCACTGCCTACACAGCATGGGATTCCCTAGTAAGTTCATTGATCTGATAAGAGAATGTATTACCACTGCCTCTTTCTCAGTGAATGTCAATGGCTCTCCGTGTGGGCATTTCAAGAGTAGTCGGGGCCTGAGGCAGGGTTGTCCTCTTCCCCCCCCCCTTTTGTGATTGCGATGGAGTTCCTTACCAGAATGATCCATGACAGCACCTCCAACCCTAGCTTCAATTACCATCCCAAATGCACCTCACCCGCCATTACTCACCTAACCATTGCAGATGACCTCATTCTGCTGTGTAGAGGCGATATCCCCTCCATTCAAATCCTGAAAGACACACTTGATCAATTTGGCCGTGCTTCTGGGCTGGTGATGAACCCTTCAAAGTCACATATCTTCACTGGTGGGATGAATAACGCAGATCGTGATAGGGCTGCCAGCCTTACTGGTATGGCTTTGGGATCACTTCCCTTCCTCTACCTGGGGGTACCGATTGGTAGCAAGCGCCTCCTGATTAGTGATTATCAACCCCTTATTCACAAAATCACTAAACGTATTCAATCCTAGAGCGCCAAGACCCTCTCTTATGCTGGAAGAGCCAAACTGGTGAAATCCATTCTCTTCTCTATTAGCTATTACTGGTGCTCAATGTACGTTCATGCTACCCGCAAAGGTAATCAGTATGATTAATGGCCTCATTAGATCTTATTTCTGGGATGGTAAAGAGAGCAGCAATCGCGCCCTGGTCGCTTGGTCTTCAATTTGCACTTCTAAAGGCGAGGGCGGCCTCGACTTCCCTGATCTAGCTACTAGAAACAAAGTCACCTTCACCAAGCTCATATATGACTTAGATAGAGGTGGAGACAACATCTGGGTCCAATGGGCCAAGCGCCACCTGACCAAGGGTAACTCTATCTGGAACTGCAGCCCCAAACCGCACCAAAGTGCCTTCTGGAAAGCTTTGCTCGCTACCATGAGTGACATGCCACTTTGCCTCACCACCCGACTCAGATGTGATGCACTGGCCATTAACCCTATTGACTTCTAGCATAAGCATGCCTATGCAAGCTACAAGCCCGCTCCTGATCCAACTCTATGAACTCCTTACAAAGCTATCTGGCTCAGTTCCAATCCACCCAAGAGCTGCTACATCACCTGGCTTGTGGCCCGTAAACGTCTTCCAACCCTCACCACACTCAGGTCCTGGAACTTACTTGTTGATGATACTTGTAAACTTTGCTGCAATGCTCTTGAGAGTGAAGACCACCTTTGGCTGTTTTGCAGCTACGGGTCTCTTGTCCTTGACATCGTTTCCCGGTGGACTAAGACCCCTTACCCCGCCCCTTATCTCAACAACATCTGGGATTGACTCGCTTCTTGGACCCACAAACATCCTATCCTCCAGGACAGGATTCGCATCGCTACCATCACCTCCTTTATCTATCATGTATGGACTGCCAAAAACAAACTGATCTATGAAAATACCTTCACGAGAGCGATCGACTGTGCCGGAGCTATTATCAGATCCACTAAACTTCACTTTGAACACAACTGGAACAACAGGAAGGACAACTCTCCCTCCTCCCTCACTACTGCTCGTATGATCAACATACAGATCACCTAAGGAGCCTCTTCTCCTCTCCCCTTGACACCCCTGTCGCTGCTTTTGTTCTGTTGATGTTCCTGTAACTGCCTCTCTGCACTTGTAACTGTTATATACCCCATCTTAATACAATTACATTTTCAAAAAAAAAAAACTCTTAATATGTAAAATGTAAACAAATTGTATTCGTTAGATCGTTAAATAGATGGTTGAGATTAGACGATATTAAAGGGAAAAAAAATCGTGGGATTAGTGGAAGAAATATTCGCCGGACCTGACTCATATATTCAGCGGGATAGTCACATATATTCGGTGTTTACATGTTCATATGGTAAGAGTGTTTACATAAGAGTAAGGATCTCTCTCTATATATATTGTTCGAGTATCATTTAGTTTTGATTCGGGCAGAGCTGACATATTCGAAATTGGGTTAGATTTTCGTAAAAAAGTTGCCGGTCTATGCCCGGATTTCATGTTGCTCGTCATGTCCGGATTTCCGGACCCGGGCAGCCCGCGGTCCCTTTTTTTCCGCCTTCTTTCAGAGTTATAGCTATTGAACCTGAATTCCATGGATAGAAGCCAAAGACCGGTGAAGGATGAAATTGGGTAACGGAAGGGAGCTAGAGACTGGCGGTACCTTTGTAGGAGCTAGAGACCGGCGCATGAGCTAGAGATCGGAGCAATTTCCAGAGAATCACCGCTTTTCGACTCCCCTCTTCAAAAGAATCGTCGGAGTATATATAGATTTCAGGCAAAATGGGTTATGGAATCACAATTGCAAGAAGATAGACCGGTGTAGGAAGACAGGAGCGAACTTGCCTTCATAATTTTTTTTTTAAAAAAAGTAAATTAATTATGATCTAGTATGAGTTTGGACCGCATTGGATTGTACGAATCAAACCCGTATAGTTGATTTTAAAAAGCAAAAATGGATTTGGTCGGATACGGTTCGAACGGTAATGTATTGGACCGTGAATCCATGATAGTATGTGGTCGTTAGCACGTGAAACTGCTAATGATCCGGACGGTTGCAGGATCCTATGTGAAGTTGAGTTACTCGATCGAATTTAACTCTAAAAGAGCTCATGTTTAACTCGTTCACAACTTGAATATAAACAAATTTTTTATTTTGATTATAAACGAATTATAAACGAATTAACCACGACCATACACAGCTTAGCGACTCGAATAATAGCCCCAAGTATAAGTTTGGACCGCATTGGTTGAAAATTCAACGTGCAACGTGGTGACAAAACAGTCGGTGAGCCAACGTTTGTCCACAATTATTATTATTGTCAGTCACAAACATATATGCTACAATCCAGCATGTTTTTCAAATGTTTGGAGTGAGAAAAACCGTACGATATAATATACTTATTTGGAAGCTGACAGACTCGTTCACTTGACTTAAGTCACAATTCTATGCTACAATTCTTGATGTTTTTTGGGTGGGAAGGAGAGTCGGTGGGCTCCGGCGTTTTATATGCGCTTCTTATTAAGAAAAAAAACAATTAGTAATCACTCGGGGATAGCCTGACCCCTTACATCGCAACGTAAAAGATCAACTACATCCTCGGAAGGGTCAAGCAATACACTCAGACCAATAGAAATATCGAAAGTAATGCTAGCTAGGTAGTTCGCAGTAGAGTTCGCTTCGCGGTAGGCATGTCGGTATTCTAGATGTTTTTTAAATGCTTGGAAGTGAGAAAAAGCATACGACCCGGTCGAGGGGAATTAAGGGACTGAAATTTGTTAAAAATCTTTAATATCAGAAATAGATTAAAGGCATTTATGGTGGTCGTAGAGAGAGATTATGTAAATTGTGACTGGAGCTTATATTTGTTACGAAAAAATAATTTAAAATAAATAAAATATAAATGTTTATATTAAATTTAGAATAATATCAGTATTAAAAATTAAAAATTAAAATTAATGACTAGTGGCGAATTAAATTTAAATTGTCTAAACAATACCCATCTTTTAGGGTGAAAATCGCCAACCACTTTTATTTGCTCATTCAATTAAATAAATGACAGCTTCTAAATGATAATCCAAGTACTAATCTTTGGTCGGGTTGAATAGGTGAGGTACAATTCTGATAGATTAAACGACAGGGTACTAAAGTTTAGTCAGCCTAAAAGATGGGTTACTATTTAGGCAATTTTCTCTTATAAATATAATACGACTTGTTTTTCCGAAAAGAATAAATGAATAAAACTAGGGCAGTTTTGGTATCTAGGCCTTTTTGAAAAACTATAGTAGTAACTATACTTTTTAATGTTTTAATTAAGTAAATATATCCCAACTTTTTGTATTTATTCTAAAACTCTACACACTCTTCTCTCAATGGGTACATTTACTAAAAACACAAAACTAGAAAAAGCCTAGTAAACCAAATTGTTTCATAAAACTATCTCCGGTGATGACATTACAACCGGTTTCTTATATGTTATACAAAGTTAGGATATGATGTGTGACGCATGTAATATCCGGAATTTTTATTCCGTTTATTTGCGTAGCAAACCGGATCTCCAATCCGTTGACCTTCCCTCGTTCAACACCATCTCAAATTTCTATCATTTCATGTAACTTCACTTCACATAAAATGATAGATCTTTATATCAAACCCTAGTTTTTTTTCCACTTCTAGCTCATGTTTTGACAAGAAAACAACGAGACCATGACAACGTCACCGACGAGTTTTGACGAGGCCAAGACGAGGTCGTGACAAGGGTTTGACAAAGCCGAGACAAGTTTTTGACAACCTCAAACCACCCCTCTTGTTTTCTTCCAGCCCAGCGTCCACCTGGCCCCAACCTAGCGTTCACCTTGTCCCAACCCAGCGTCCACCTTACTCCAGCCCAGGGGCAACCTTATTCCAGCCCATCCTTGGTGAGCAGCCCAACAGCTGGAGAAGGCCCAGACGAACCTTGGACTACCTTCTCTCTCTCCTACCTTTTGTAACGGGCAAGCGAGAGAATCTATCCCCTCTTAACTGCACCGAATCACGCCTCTGACTTCTTCTTCCCACGATCTGCTGAGCGTGATTGAAGATCTGCCTACCTTAACTGCTCCGGGATCACGTACGGCAACATCTGTCTACAGAGGCACGCTCAAGTTGACACGCTGCAATAATCTCTCTTCCCTTCTGTACAAGACTTCCGTCTCAGCTTTCCTTGCACACGCCAACCTTCTCGCCCAACCAACCAGACGCACACCGAGAGAACATCAGGCACTACCGTCAAACCAACTAGAGCATCGAGGTGAGCTACTGCATAGTACGTTTTTCCCCTTCTCCTTTGGTCGAACACTTGCTAAACGTCCAGGGGTTCTGTCTCGAACTGCAGCCATCAATTGAGCACAGAGGGCGCTGGGTACCTTGAGCCACAACAGACAGTAGCAAAAGCCTCGTGTTAACACCTAGATCCGCCCCATAGAGCGAGCTCATCCGTCTGCCTTCATCGACGACATTAGTGCCGAAGTGAGTACAATCTTAACACCCTCCTTCCTTTCCTTCAGAAGGTTACTGAACCTCTTTTATGGATGACCCAAATACAATGCAGAGGTCGGAGTTCTCGTCATCCTAGCCCCTTCCGTGAAGCTGAGGCGCAGCTGGTGAAGGTCTCGGGGCTCATTGCTGATCCTAGCCTTCCATTGTAGGGTAAGTTCTTTTATTTTTTTTTGTTACATGTTTTTGTTTGCAAAGGGAGGGAGCAGGATGTCTACAGCCTAGACTCGAACCTAGGACCTGCTGTTTTTTTGTCCAGGATTGAGGTGACAAACTAACAACTTTAGGATCTAGTGTCGATACCTTAGATCGAGAATCCACCGTTGAAATTTTGATATATTTTAGATAGAAATATGCAGTTTATTGTGTTAAAATTTGGAAGAGAGGTAACGGTCGGATTAAAAGTTATAAGGTCCCAAAGTAGAGCCATTGGGCTGTTTTTACAGCAGAGGAAATTTTGACCAAGTATAGAAATGAGAGCTTTTATTCCAACTTTAGAGATTTATATAGTAGTTAAGGTTAAGTGTTTTTGAGAGATCTTTACACTATGGTTAGTAGGTATATCATAGAGGAGCTAGGATTTTATCTCGGGATTTTATATCCTCTTCCAAGCCGTGTATACGAACCCAAAGTCGAACCGTAACGACTTTTGTGTAAACTATGAATGTTGGGTAACTCTTATAAATTCTTACCAAACTTTCAATGAAAACTAGATTAGGGACTTAGGATCTAGAAGAGAGTATTAGAACTAAACGATAGACTTTTTCGGAGTTTCCGGGATCAAGGGTAAAATAGTCATTCTACCTTAAGAGGGCCTTTTTCGTAAATTCTCTTCATGAGATTGTACATCGTAGAAGTTTATAACCTCTAAGAGTATGAGATGTGATTTTGATCCACATGCCTTGTTTGACAGGCGATTGAGTTACTACGGTTGCAGACCGAGTTGAGACTTTTAAGAGTTGTGAATTGATTCAGGTAAGTCCTTGCAACTTACTTAGCTGGTTTCTGGATATTAGTTGAGTGATAATAGTGGTGTGTGTACCATGTGTGTTATAATAACAACTTGTTAGGACGACCGTCGTTATTATGTGTTAAGGCCCAAGTGTATGTATAACGGGCCGTGACATCACTGTCCAGCTCTGCCAGGAGACTAGGAGGTTCTCTATACCCAGACCATACAGGTACACGGTGAGATGCATCAGATCCACTCCTGATGGGTACACGGGGGCGGAGGCGAGGTTTGGGAATCCCTCGTGTCACAAATTAAGTATCATTAGTAAGATTGAATCACCTAAGTAAAGACAATAAATGGATTGTTTGAAAGCATGATGAGTGTTTATTATTTTTATGTGTGTGTGTGCTATTATTATTCTCCTAACGTTTAGATAACTAGCTAATGGTTGTTTTGTTGTGTTTTTAGTTTTACCGCAGGTTAGAGCAGCAGCTGAGTGATCCGGAAGTAGTGGTCAGCCGGGTCTCCGTACTCCTTAGAGTGGGGTTGGGTGTTATCTTGTTGTTTCATTCTTCATGATAAAGACAGTTAGTCTTTTCCGTTGTTTAAGTACTATAGGTTGTTAGACCTTGTTGCATTCATCCTAGCTAATGGTTGTTTTTCTTATTTCGATTTTTCTTACAACGCAGATTTTAGTTTTAAAATCAAATTAATATCATTGAATATGCTAACAAACCTAGCTAAATTAAGGAAATCTAATTTATTTTGTATTAAAAAAATTGATTTTCTTAGATCGTGAATTTAGGCAATTTTCTCTTACAAAAATAATACGACTTGTTTTCCGAAAAGAATAAATAAATAAAACTATCTTCGGTGATGACGTTACAACCTCTTTCTTACATGTTATACAAAAATAGGATAAGGTGAGTGGCATAGATTTTAGTTTTAAAAATCAAATCAATATCATTTAATATGTTAACAAACCTAAATTAAGGAAATCTATTTTATTTTGTATTAAAAAGTTGATTTTCTTAGATCGTGTTTTGTGGCAGAAATACAATGTATACGATCATAGAACATGATCCATGTACTAAGGCATGATAGTGCACATGTGTAGAACATGTGGTGAAATAAAAAGCGTTAATTTATTTAAATTGAACGTATCTGTTAAGTGTTAAGTTATTTCTCTTTATATATTATTTATACATAATACACAGATTTTGGTCAAGTATTGTTATCGCGGAGGAAAATAATTTTTTATTAATATATCTTGTTCATGATTATAAATAAATAAACATTTGCAAGCAGAAAAAAAATTGGTACAAATAAAATGAATAAATTTGCAGCAAATGTTCTACCACAAACTAGTCTCTCTCTAATCTCTATAAATATTATTAGGTTTCCTTTTTTTAATACAAGCAAACCGTCCAAACGTCCGTACAAGATATATAAAAGTTATTATAAGGACCACATTTTACCACAAACATCAACATTTCATTCGATTGTATTTACATGAGCTCATCTATCTACATCTGCCGCACAAAACTCGTGCATTTTTTGTCGATTACAAAGTTGTCGTTTTAACCTATTCACAAATTAAATGTTATTCACTCATAAAAACATGTTGTTCTTAATATGAAAATTAATAGAAATTTAAAGAAATAAAAATAAAACGGCACACGAGTTTATAGTAATTTACCTAATAATCATTTACAAATATTTATTGAAGAGTTTCGAATTATATACGATTAAATGTCTATACAAATGGTTGGTCAGAATTAGAGAGTACCAAAACCTAAATGTATTATACTAACCATAATATATAATTATAATACAAAGACGACTTTTGAGTCGTATCACGTGCTAAAAAATGGTCTAAGTTGAATCGATTCGTTTGTCAGTCGAATTGATCATAATGACAACTTTTGACATATTCTTGACACTTCAATAAAGCTAACGTTTCTATTGTTGTGGTTGGAACCGAAAAACTCGAGAGTACTACTTTTGAAATTATTTTAGAACTTTAGACCTGAAAATCCAAAGCATATGGGAAGATGGTTTTAAATTGCGATATATGCAACCTTGATGAAATTCTTGACCTAGTCCATTAGCTCTTGGTTCACAAACGATCCAATTTTCATAGAAATCTTCTCGGTCATAGGGGAGAACTTAGTTTGATGTATGCATTCCTGCAAATTAGCTAAAATATGGTGTCAAAAGATTGCATTTCAAACAAAGACCCGATTAGGCAGCCGAAATTGCAAAACTAACATATTTAACCCTTATATCATGCAATCTACAGCTCTACACTATATGAAATGAATTTGTAAAAATATAAACAAAGGTAGTGATGAATTTCAAATGTAACATTAGATATGATTTAAAATCATGCATTTCATACATCAAATACTCTCTTATACTTCACTTTTAGTATAAAAATTTATTCCTTTTCATATTTCGATAACTACCATGGTTATTTTGTATTTCATATGTTTAATGTCAATTCCGGAATGGTGAGAAGTATTCACTCCTCCCTAAATTCAAAGCCACGAAGAAAGAATCAAACATGACTTGAGAATGAAGAATCAAGTGACACGCAGTCCCCTAAATAAGCCTTTAATATGCAAGATCAAAGTTTGCAACATTGTTCAAAGCAAGAGTACATACGGCATGCCGGATGACCTACTAAGTTGTCTCATGTCCGTCTTGTGCTCGATTCCCTTATCGTTCAACCTATCACTGAACCAGCCCAAGGTCTGGCCCGTACCATGTCGAGATGACTTCCATACGGCATTATATGTCGTCTTCTGGCCGTCTCGACTTCGTTGTTTATTCGAGGCCATATCAATTGATCTTATCTTTGGAATGATATATTTTGCAACCCTATAACTCCGGTTTTCGACCCTACATATACATGTATAAGCCGAGGGATTTGGAGATCATCATCTTGATACCCTAATCCTAAAGCTCGAGTCTCATAGCCCTCAAGTAGCTTTTAAGTATATTTCAATTCCCGTGAAGGGTCGCCTCGTTGTGTTGGAACCAAACAATTGGGAGTTTGTCTACGTTGGTTTTATATATAATACATTATTTTTATACCCAATCATGTCTAGTTGTTCTCTTTCTTGATCTAAGCATTGAATGATCCATATAATGACGTTTATAAAGGATTTTAGATAAAGCGCTTATGCAACACTTAGAGAGGTTGTTTTATTGGAGAGATTGATAAGAGCATGATTTTAGGGATTAGATCCTACATTTTACATCGAGGAATTCTAACTATCATAGAAAGTTTTGGCCTTTGTACCTTTTCTAACTCATACGCCAAAAACGAGGCATTTCTTGGTCTTTTTTGGATTTCTAAGTTCTTAAAGGATTTTATTATACTTGATACAACTGTTGAAATGGAACACTCAGTTTGGTTAACACATTTTTTGTTTGTTTTGCTATATTTGACGGTTATCTGCAATATTGACATATCAATCTTCATGATATTCATATATGTAGTTTTACTTTAATTCATTATAATGGTGATTTTTGTTTCCTTATATCGTTTTCCTCATTTGCCAACAACAATCATTGTACGTTTTTGCTTGTTTTCTCTTCTATCATTACTTCCAACAAACATATTTTTTCTCTTCTCATTCTCCTTCTCATTCTCCTTTTACTGAGTGATAGCATGAAATATGACGTAGTTTAGATGTGCATATTGGTAGTTTTTCCCTTTCTTTTGAGTACAAGGACATACATTCATAACACTTATCGAGCATATTCACCTATTATCTTGGAATCGAGATCTACGCAAGCTTTATTGTGATTTTAGGTGAATTAGCGCTGAATTGGAGTAGAAAGAGAGCATTCACTTAGCATTGGTCGATAAGGAATTCATTGGGAAGCATTGGAACATCAAAGGAAGGAGTATGAAGTGAAGTGAAGCAAAGGAGAAAAAAATCGAAAACGAGGAACCACGGCCAAGAAGGAAGTTCCACGGCCGGGGTTTTGATAATTAATTGAATTTCGCAAGTGGAAAGGAAGGTCGAGAGTCGCCACGGTAGGAACCATGACCGTGGTTTTGTGATGTCACCAGTCGTTTTCTTCGAAAAAGACCGTTACGTACGTTAATCGCCACGTCAGCAAGAAAGGAAGGAGCATTTTAACCTAATTTTATTTGAATTAATTAGGGAAATAGGACCCCTTGAAATTCTCTTTTGCAAACTAGGTCTCTATGCAAAAGGAAGAAAAAATAGGTATGGAAACTAAAAAATAGGGGTAATAATTTCTCTAATTGAAATGATGGTGATTAGATGTTTACTTTTGATTTAAGTATCTTTTTTACATGGATTGGTTTTGTAGTATATTTCTTGGGTATGGTTTTGGGTATGATTGTGAAAATAGAGGCAATATATTTCTTGACAAATTTATTTTTGGGTATGATTATGACATTATTTGGGTAAACGGGTTTTGGGTATGCTTTTATATGTGTATTGGCTTTGTAGTATATTTCTTATTATTAAGTATATTTTTAAAGTGATATCGTGGGTATGTTTTATGGTTACCCAAACTGTGTTATAATGATCAAATTCAAGCGAATTTTTGGGTAATGATCAAATGTCATTTGATATTGATGTTTGTGTATAATATCGAGTTTTGAAAATTTTGGGTATGACAAATTTAAATTGGGTATGGTTTTTGTATTAAGTGATATTTAAATTGGGTATAAATATAAAATATTATCCAATTTATGGATATGATTTTATTTTGATATTTAATTTTTTGGGTATGTTGTTTTCGAGTATGTTTAGGTACTTTGACAAATTTATTTTTGGGTATGATTGTGACATTATTTGGGTAAGCGGATTTTTGGGTAATAGGTGATAAAGTAAGAATGTTGGAAATTCCTTTTTCTGATTGATGTGACATGTGAGATAGTACAACATGTCACATCCGATGGGTTGTCAAACTTTGCCCTCTTTTGTACTCTATTTCCTCTATTCTATTTTATAGGGGGTCAAAATACCAATCCCAAATAGTATGAGTCTTCTTTCTCAATTGATTTGCTTAAAAGGCTAGTTTGCCAATTTTGCCATTTTATTTTATAAAAGGAGGTTGACGGCTGCATTTTGGGATCACGCTTACGACGCGAATCACACCTTAGATCTCGCTTTGGACCACACTTCGGATTCATCTACGTTAGAGATTGATTACTTCACAATTGAAGGGAGATTGAAGAACTTTCTTTATTCCCGGTTTGGAGATTCTTGTGAGATTGTTCTAGTCTTGATTATTGTCTTGAGAACACATATTCTGGATTATACATTGTTTGATTGAGTTGTTGGTTATTAAAGATTGATTTTTGATTAATCTATAAGAACCAACAAAGCAATGTGAAATGAACAAGACTTAATTTTCACGTAAAATATCCGCTCTAACGCAAGAGCACGATCGTGCGAATATGTCACACGCACTCCACATGGTGAAATTAAAGCATTTGATTTATTTTGATCCAACGGATCTTTATTATCACTCATTACCGTAAGAGAGGTTTTCATAGAGTTATTTGATAGCATGTATTATAGTCTATATTTTGAGACTGGTTTAGACGTTTTATCTTCAATAATATGCATGTATGGATGAATATTCTGCAATTATATTGTTGTTTTGTCTACCTTTGCGGGAATCGAGGTCTACACCTAGTTTCGTTGTAAATGTAGGTAAAATGACACGTTTTGGATCGAAATGGAGCTAAAGGAGCTAAGGAGTCATTGGAGCTACATTCTGGAGCTTAAGGAAGATCTCAGGAAGCATGGAAATGATTAAGAAGATTTAACTTTGGACTAGATTTGAGAGATTTCACATTCAGTTGAGAGTCACCTCGGTCAGCTACAGTACCACCTCGACCGTGGTGATCTTGAGGAGCGTCGCGACCGAGGCGAACACCCTGTCGCCGGCGAGATCCATATTTTTGGATGAGATCTTTTAATTTTGGAAAGAAGATATCTTATATTTTTGGGTTGGATCTCTGGAAGGGAGATATTATTTTTGGGAGATCTATTTTAGAGATATGGATATATTTTATTGGAAATTATCTTTTTAAGATAATATTATCTTTGGAAGATAATTCTTCTATATAAAAGGTTGGATTTTCCACAATTCAGCAATCAACTACACACCCGATTTGGGAGATTTCTGTAGTATTTTCTGAAGGTTTGAAGGAAGGATTGAAGGATTGAAGACCAAGGAAGGAAGGATTCATAGTTTGGAGTTAGCTTTAGAGGGAGTTTGTAAGACTTTCTTGGATTCCTTTTTGGTTTATTGTCTTGGTTGATTTGTGATTTAAGGAACACTTGTTGTTTGATATTTGATTCAGTTATTGAGACCTTTTTCTTAAAGTTTTCTTGTTCGAATATTGATTCCTTTTTCATATATTTGATTATTGTTATCATGATGAATGTTGGCTAAATTTCTTATGCGATTCTAGTATGATTGGCTGAAAGTTGTGGGAAAGACGATGATAGAACGATCTAAATCTCAAGAGGACCCTGAAAGCTCGAGTTTTTAACCTTAACCCTAGAACACCTCGCTTAGTCGATGAACATCTCGGCCGGGGTGGAACTTGACTGAACGAGTGAACCTTTTCTGATCCGAAACTGAAAGTTAAGTGTTTTAGTTTGCCAAATCCTATCCTTGTTACACCTTTCTTGGTTCAATGCAAGCCTAGGATGAGACTTACCCGGTGATTCCTTTGCTTGTTTACCCAAGATCATGAGTGTAGGTAATAAAGGTTTATCCTTTATTGGGGTTTGAGTGTGCCTTCATCCCATCTTTGTGAGTTAGCCTGAGACTTACCCGGTAAAGGTTGATTCTATTCCCTTGGGTGGTGTGTTGGTTTGAGATTATAGTTCCTTTCCTTAGTACCTTGAGACTTACCCGGTAATAGGAGCTTTGGTTTGGAATAGTGAGTAGTGAGACTTACCCGGTAATCTATTCCCACCTTAGAAACACCTTCTATTTGCAAACCTCAGCTTTGTCCGCATTATCTTTTGAGATCTTGAGTCGGAACCACAACTAGATGCTTTAATTCCTAGAATCCGCATTTTCTCTTACTTGACTTTTACATCATCTTTGATTGCTTTAATTGCTTTTGGTTAATTGCAATACTTGACAACCGATTATGTGCTTTGTTTCACCTGAGTCCCCGTAATTGACCCCCGGAATTCTTGCTTTTTATTACAATTGAACCGTACATTGCGGGTTTGTATTTTTGTTCAAGCATACTTCTTGGGTTATAAATTTAAAGATTGCACACACCTTTTGGAGCGAACAAGTTTTTGGCGCCGTTGCCGGGGACTTGGTCTAGACCAAGCCGGTTGCGGTTATCTTTTGGGGCAATTGCCCTTGATGCTATTAACTACTCTACTTGAGTGTTTTCGCATGATCTTTTTCTTAGGTTTATGCGAAGAACCCGTGCTGGGAAGGAAATAGTTCCTTACGATCCCGAACCAGAAAAGACATACAAGCGACGATTGAAAGAAGCTAAAATGGTCAATCAAGAAAATCGCGATCTTGAGGCCGAATTAAAAGAGGCGCTGGAACAACTACGCCTCAATAGGGAAGAAAAGCAGCTAGAAAGAGAGCAGACTCGCACAAGAACTGCAGATATCGAAGCAGATATGGCCGATCTAAGGGCCCAATTTCTGCCTCGACCGATCCAAGATCCTCGACTGAGGCAGAACCCAGTCCCAGTTGCCGCTGCCGAGATACATCCACCTCGGATGCCTGTCCGAGATGTTCTTTTTGCAGGAATTCCACAAACCCTAGGACAGAGGATGGACCCTAATCAGCAGGTGAGGCGTCCAGGAGTCAACCTATGTGATCCAGCTGAGCATGATTACGAACTTCGACCGCAAGTTCTATCCATGATCCGCCAATGCCAATTTGGAGGTTTAGAGAGAGAGTCTCTGCATCAACATTTGCAAAACTACGAGATTCTGATGGAGACCTTGAGACCTTCAAGGCTGGAAAACAACAACTACAAGCTAAGACCTTTCTACTTTTCTTTGAAAGACAGGGCTCTTGCTTGGTATCAATCTCTTCCACCCGAAAAGATCAACACTTAGGAAGAGATGACGACGGAGTTTCTAACTAAATTATTTCCTCCCTGTAAGACTGCTGAAATGAGGGGAAAGATGAATGCTTTTATCATGAAGGACAAGGAGAGTTTGTCCAAGTCATGGGAGAGATTCAAAGATGTTCTATTGGATTGCCCACATCATGGGATTCCAAAGATAGAGTTGCTAGAGATATACTTCAAGGGATTGGATGAAGCTACTCAATTCAATCTTCAACTACTTTCCGCCGGACCATTCATGGATATGCCGATAGACGAAGCTTGGGAGTTCATTGAAAAGCAAGCTTTGCATATGGAGAAGTATTCCCATCAAGGAGCCGAAAATGGAGCTAAGAGAGTTAGTTTACAGGACACTTCATCAAATGACAATCAACTCATCTCCCTAAAAAATGACGTAAAGCAATTGAAGGACCTTTTAGTGGCTCACACAAAGAAGGAAGATGGAGGATATCAAGGAAGAAACAACAACCAAGGGTCACGGAACAACAATTACAACAACAATAGAGGCTCCAACAACAACAATTGGAGATCTAATCAACAAAATACGGGTAACCCTTATTCTAATTCAAATAATTCTTTTAACCCTTCTTCTTCTTCTTCTACTCCATTGAAGAGCCAGGAGCCTGGATCAAGTTCGTCCTAGCCAGAGAAGAAAGATGCAGTGCTGGAGGCCATCTTGATCAAGCTCAACGCTATGGAGACATCTATGATTTCATTTTCAAAGGCACAAAAAGCCTTAGAGCAACAATTTTTTAATAAGGCGAATGAAGCGCCAAGAGATCCAAGGAAACTCCCAGCAAGGACAGAGAGAAACCCTAAATGACAGATTATGGCAATAACGACGAGAAGTGGAGTAAAAACTGCAGATCCAGTACCTCGGTCGGTGTTAGTACAGACGAAGAACACCTCGGTCTAGGACCAGACAAGGAACACTTCGGTCGAGGTGCCATCCGAGGTGGAGTCCCAAAAAGCGAAGGACCATTCTGAAGTTTATGTCCCACCTCCTGCTTATAAATCACCACTTCCATTCCCTCAGTCAAGGGCCTGAGCACATCTAGGCAAGCATTTCGGTAAGTTCCTTGACTTGATGAATAAACTACACATTAATATCCCTTTTCCTCGATGCTATTCTAGGGATGCCCACCTATGGGAAGTTCTTGAAAGAGATTCTATCATGAAAGAGGAAGCTGGAAGACTTTGGAGAAGTTAGGATAACATCTAAGTCCTCGGAACTCATACAAATCATGAAGGAGAAGATGCCACCCAAATTGAGAGATCCCAGCTCATTTTGCATTCCCATTCAAGTTGGGGATGTAACTTGTGAGGAGTTGTGTGATCTGGGAGCCAGCATGAGCATCATCTGCTGGAGCTATGTGAGAAAATCGGACTTGGAGAGCCCAAGCCGGTGAAGATAAGGTTGTACATGGCAGATCGCTCCATTACCCATCCCGTGGGCATTTTGGAAGATGTTCCTGTCAAGTTAGGTAACTTCTATTTACCTATAGACTTTATTGTACTTGATATACCTGCATTTATCCCGTTCCTATCATTCTCGGGAGACCATTTCTAGCAACTTCGGGTTGCAATGTGGATTGTAAGAATGCCAAGTTGAAATTCAACATTGGTGGAGATCAAGTGGAATTTTCATTGCTTGCCGCAATGAAAGGAGAGCCGCTGAAAGATGATATCTTCAACATCTATGATGAAGAAGAATCAAGAGAATTGGTGAGCTCTATCCTTATTAATGACCCTCTTGAAAGAGTTCTTAGTTTTAGTTTAATGGAGGAAGGTATAGATGTTTCTTGTGATGCAGATATACGGAGCTTAAAGGCACTGGAAGCAGATCCAGGAGCTAAAATTGAGAAACTAATCCATGAGAGGAGAAAATCAAGTTTCGATCCCAGTTCCAGTACCTCGACCAAGGCACTTTCTGGACCAAGCGAGGTGTTCTTATCTAAAGAACATCTCGGTCACTGATAGCATGAATTATAGTCTATATTTTGGGGTTTGTTTGGACGTTTTATCTTTCATAATCTGCATGTTTGTATGTATTATATGTGATTATATTACCATTTCATCTACCTTTGCGGGAATCGAGGTCTACACCTAGTTTTGTTGTAATCGTAGGTAAAATGGCACGTTTTGCATCAAAAAGGAGCAAAAGGAGCTATGGAGCTACATTGAGGAACAGAAGGAACCATCCAGGAAGCATAGCCATGGATTAAAGATTCACTTTGGACCAGTTTTGAGAGATTTCACATTCAGTTGTGACTCACCTCGGTTGACCAGAGATTCATCTCGATCGAGGTGATCCAGGGAAGTCGACTCGACCGAGGCGAATACCTAGGACGCGGCGAGAATATTTTATTCTTGGCTGAGATCTTTTATATTTGGAAAGTGATCTTATATTTTTGGGCTTGGCTCCTGGAAGGAAGAAGATCTTATATTTTACCTATTTTTATGGGAAGAGATCTCTTTTAAGATATCTTATCTTTGGAGGATTATTTTCCTATAAAAAGGGTTGGATTTCCACAAATCCAACATCCTGCTTAGCACGTTATACACCATTGAAGGCTGCGAGATCCAGCATACATCGCTGCAACCATACTCCAGTTGGGAGATTTGAAGAACCTTTTTGAAGGTTGAAGGAAGATTGAAGATTGTAGCTTCTATAGCTTTTGGAGGTTTTCTTGTAAGATTACCTTAGATTCTCTTCCTTGTTGTCTTGCTTGTTGGATTTATATCCAAGGAACGCTTTGTTGTGATATTTGATTCAGTTATTGAAGTCTTTTCATTGAATTCTTCTTGTTCAAATATTCACCTTCTTCCCATATATTTGATTAATACTTTCATGATGATGATGAGTGGCTAATTTCCTTGTGTGATTCTAGGGTGATTGGCTGAAGGTTGTGGGAAAAACAATGATAGAATAATCTTAGATTCTAGTAGGACCCTGAAAGTTCGAGTCTTTAACCTTAACCCTAAGCATCTTGTTCAGTCGATGAACATCTCGGCCGGGGTGGAATTTGGCTGACCGAGGTGACTTATTTGATCCTAAACTGAAAGTTAAGTGTTAGAGTTTGCCAAATCCTATTCTTATTACACCTTTCCTGGTTCAAAGCAAGCTTAGGATGAGACTTACCCGGTAATTCCTTAGTTTGTGTATCAACGATCATAAGTATAGGTAATAAAGGTTTATCCTTTATTGGGGTTTGAGTGTGCTTTCATCCCATCTTTGTGAGTTAGCATGAGACTTACCCGGTAAAGGTTGATTCTATTCCCTTAGATGGTGTGTTAGTTTAAGATTATAGTTCTTTATCTTGATTTCTTGAGACTTACCCGGTAATAGGAGTTACGGTTTAGGATTAGTGAGTAGTGAGACTTACCCGCATCTATTCCACTTTAGTAACGCCTTCCCCATGCAAAAACCTCAGCTTTGTCCGTTTATCTTTAGATCTTGAGTTGGAACCACAACTAGATGCTTTAATCCCTAGAATTGCATGTTTCCTTTATTGACTTCTTACTCATCTTTGATTGTGTTAATTGCTCTTGTGGTTAGTATTTACATAAGCATACCGTAATTGGACTTTGTTTCACTAAGTCCCTGTGATCGACCCCTGGAATTCCTTGCTTTTTACTACGATTGACCCGTACACTACGGGTTCGCATCCTTGTTTTAAGCTTACGTCTAGGGTTATAAATTTAAAGCTTGCACACACCGTTTGGAGCGAACAAGTTTTTGGCGCCGTTGCCGGGGACTTGGTCTAGACCGAGCCGGTTCCGGTTTGCTTTCGGGGCGCTTGCCCCTGTTGCTACTAACTACTCTTTCTATGAGTTTTGTAGTTTTCAGGATTTCCGATGACTACATTTGATCCAGCCTGGATAGCAAGACAAAGTTCTAGGGCGGACCATTATGAGTACTTGGAGGAGAAGTACTCATTCTATTGGTTCAACAATGAATGGGAAAGAGAAGAGGCCATTCAACGTGAACTTGCGATGTGGGATGAACTGAATGTCCCTAGAAATATTTGTGAGCAACCCCTTGAAGATTCTCTTGAATCAAGATGGGAGAGGTTAATGAAGAAGGTGGAGGAGCTCAATGAAAGCACCTTATCCTATGCTAAGCCGGAATTGGAACATAAGAAAGTGTTGCACGTTTTAAGCATTCCCCCAATCGAACCAGAAATTTCTCCTGAAACTTCTGAGGAAGAGGAGGATATGGAAGGTCTCGATCCAACTGTTGAGACCTCGGCCGAGGTGGAAGAGATTTCGGCCAAGATGGAAGAATCTGCAAAACCAGAAGTGGAAGATGCAGAGAACCTTGGCCAAATTACTGAGATTGTGGTCAAGGTGGAAGAAAGACCAGCAGAACTGAGAGGGATTTCGTGTGTGGAATATCAACCCAACATGAAACTTGTCTCAAGCTTTGGAGAACTTTACGAGGTACATTCTCCTACTTCATTTGAAATCCCTATTAAAATTTCTGAATTTTTCAGGAATACACCGGAGAGTTGGAGGTCTCTACCGAAAGAACCTCCTAAGATCAAGATGAAACCTCCCTTGAAACTATTGGAAGAAGATACTCCTTGGATTATAAGGAGTGGAGTTTGCAAGCACTACACCGTTAAGGCGATGAAGTGTCTCTTGTTCAAGTATGGGGTCCCTCGCATGCTACGGACCTTGTACCATCCCCATGCTAAAGATGGGGAAGCTACTAGGGTTCTCGAGAAGTTGTTTTCTCGATCAAGGAAAGGATGGGACGCAAGGCTAGATTATGTCCCATTGAAGTGCAGGAAGGCTAGAAGGATTCCGGTGAGAATCAAACCGTACAAGCTTTTACGTGGGAGATCTTACCATTTGCCGGTGAAATTAGGAACCGGAACCTTTTTAGAAGAATTTTATGATGGATGTGATGAGCACTCCATGGTGTTCAAGGTACATTGAGTAATTCTATGGAGAAGGGTCCAGCTAGCGACCTTAAACCAAGCGCTTCTTGGGAGGCAACCCAAGGAATTGCTTTCTTCTCCCTTTTCTAGTTTAGATTAGATAGTTGCTTTGTTTTTGTTTTCCTCTAGACAACAACCATATATTCCAAAAGGAAGGATCACAGTTCAGGAGCTACACTGGAAGAACAAAATTTCGAGAAGTTGAGGAAACGAGCTTTACTGAGATACATCTCGGGTACTGTCAGAACACCTCGACCGAGATGTGCTTCGCCAACCGAGATGGTCTTATCTGGGAGCTGTTTCTTACTTCTTCATGCAGTTTCGCAATGTTCGGTGAGTATCCTGTCCTTAGACTTATTTTGACCCACTAGGACAGTGTGTCCCAAGTATGGGGTATTTGATGTATTATTTGACTTTGATGTATGACTCTATTGACCGGATATTGATATTTATGCTTCACTTTTGCATCTATATGTTTATCTGAGATTGCATGCATACTTACAGGTTATTTGATTGAGAAAAACGTCGAAACTGAAAGAAAACTGGTTTTAAAAAAAAATTTTTGGACCTCGACCGGGGCAGTTCTGGCCGAACGAGGCGTTTCACCTCGGTTGACCTAAGAACACCTCGACCGAGGTGGGTTAACTGAGAGTTTTCGAAAACGATTTTTGTGTTACTTATCTGGATATGACCTCAGTGAAGATCTTGTTTACTGACTGGTTTTAAATTCTTTATGTGTTTGAAAGGTTTTATAATATGTTTAAGTTGCTAAATGCTTTGTTTGAAATTTTTGGCATGTTTAATACTTTATTTTTGTCTAAATTATGATGAATTTGAAGGTTGACACCACATCATGAGTTCTCTCACTTTCTTCCTGGAAAGACCAAGGCAATTCATTCTTCTCTCTTCTTCTTCTTGATCATGCTTAACCCCTCATATACATTTTGCCTCCCTTTACCTATCCGGGAATTTGGAAGCAAGCAAAGTGGTGAAAGCAAGTGAAGTAAAGTTGAGAAGTTGGCTGGAAGTGAAAGTGTTAGAAAGTAATCATAAGTTTGGGGAAGTCAATCATGAAGATGAGTAACTCGGCACCATTCACATAGCCGAGTTTTTGTGTCTTGCCAAAGTCGGATTGAGCGATATTCCTAACGGGTCATGGTATATGCATCAAGGGTTTGATGCATCTCAAGAAATTGATGATTGCTGATTTCCTAGGCTTCGGTTATTGTGCACCTCTTTCCATGCATCCCAAAAAGTAAAGTAAAAAGAAAAAAAAGTGTGAAATAAGCAAAGCTTATTGGTGGAAGATGTTGCAAGTTAAAGTGAAAGTGAAGTTCATCCTTTTCCCGGATTCTAGTACCACATTACCTTACATACATCCCTACCCTACACGTTTCTTGACCTTTCTTTTGGGAAGCCCTTGAGACCTTGAGCTTGTTGATTGACTTAGTGGTTTAAACTGGATTATACATGATTAATTTTGATAATTATGACTTATTATGCATTCTATGATTTTATGCAAAGATGAACAACTTTCCTATATTTATAAAATGTTTTGATCATATTTGGATTTTAAATTCCATGAAGTATTCTCTTAGAGTGATCTATGATTGTAGCACACCATAAAAATGTTTTTGAAAGATTTTTCATTGATTTTCTTGACTTATAATCCATTCTATCTTGTCTCTTATATGCGGAACTTGCTTGGGGACAAGCAAGGGCCAAGTATGGGGTATTTTGATAGCATGAATTATAGTCTATATTTTGGGGTTTGTTTGGACGTTTTATCTTTCATAATCTGCATGTTTGTATGTATTATATGTGATTATATTACCATTTCATCTAACTTTGCGGGAATCGAGGTCTACACCTAGTTTTGTTGTAATCGTAGGTAAAATGGCACGTTTTGCATCAAAAAGGAGCAAAAGGAGCTATGGAGTCATTGGAGCTACATTGAGGAACAAAAGGAACCATCCAGGAAGCATAGCCATGGATTAAAGATTCACTTTGGACCAGTTTTGAGAGATTTCACATTCAGTTGTGACTCACCTCGGTTGACCAGAGATTCATCTCGACCGAGGTGATCCAGGGAAGTCGACTCGACCGAGGCGAATACCTAGGACGCGGCGAGAATATTTTATTCTTGGCTGAGATCTTTTATATTTGGAAAGTGATCTTATATTTTTGGGCTTGGCTCCTGGAAGGAAGAAGATCTTATATTTTACCTATTTTTATGGGAAGAGATCTTTTCTAAGATATCTTATCTTTGGAGGGTTATTTTCCTATAAAAAGGGTTGGATTTTCACAAATCCGACATCTCGCTACATCCGCATACAGTTGAAGATCGTGCGAAAGATCGCAGCAGCCATACTCCAGTTGGGAGATTTGAAGAACCTTTTTGAAGGTTGAAGGAAGATTGAAGATTGTAGCTTTTATAGCTTTTGGAGGTTTTCTTGTAAGATTACCTTAGATTCTCCTCCTTGTTGTCTTGCTTGTTGGATTTATATCCAAGGAACGCTTTTGTTGTGATATTTGATTCAGTTATTGAAGTCTTTTCATTGAATTCTTCTTGTTCAAATATTCACCTTCTTCCCATATATTTGATTAATACTTTCATGATGATGATGAGTGGCTAATTTCCTTGTGTGATTCTAGGGTGATTGGCTGAAGGTTGTGGGAAAAACAATGATAGAATAATCTTAGATTCCAGTAGGACCCTGAAAGTTCGAGTCTTTTAACCTTAACCCTAAGCATCTCGCTCAGTCGATGAACATCTCGGCCGGGGTGAAATTTGGCTGACCGAGGTGACTTATCTGATCCTAAACTGAGAGTTAAGTGTTAGAGTTTGCCAAATCCTATTCTTATTACACTTTTCCTAGTTCAATGCAAGCTTACGATGAGACTTACCCGGTAATTCCTTAGTTTGTGTACCTAAGATCATAAGTGTAGGTAATAAAGGTTTATCCTTTATTGGGGTTTGAGTGTGCTTTCATCCCATCTTTGTGAGTTAGCCTGAGACTTACCCGGTAAAGGTTGATTCTATTCCCTTAGATGGTGTGTTAGTTTGAGGTTATAGTTCTTTATCTTAATTCCTTGAGACTTACCCGGTAATAGGAGTTACGGTTTTGGATTAGTGAGTAGTGAGACTTACCCGGTGACCTATTCCATTTTAGTAACACCTTCCCCATGCAAAAATCTCAGCTTTGTCCGCTTATCTTTAGATCTTGACTTGGAACCACAACTAGATGCTTTAATCCCTAGAATTGCATGTTTCCTTTATTGACTTCTTATTCATCTTTGATTGTGTTAATTGCTCTTGTGGTTAATATTTACATAAGCATACCGTGATTGGACTTTGTTTCACTAAGTCCCTGTGATCGACCCCTGGAATTCCTTGCTTTTTACTACGATTGACCCGTACACTGCGGGTTCGCATCCTTGTTTTAAGCTTACGTCTAGGGTTATAAATTTAAAGCTTGCACACACCGTTTGGAGCGAACAGTCACCCACCTCGGACACCGACCGAGACAGCAAGCGAGATATTGTCAGCTGAAGACAACAACCTTTCTAAACCCTTTTCTGAGACTTATTTACAGTTGGTGGAGCACTGGCTCCACCAAGCTTCTGATAATATAGAGCCTTGGTATGCTGATATTGTTAATTATCTTGTTTGCCAAGAAGTACCGCCCGGATTGACGTATGCTCAAAGGAAGAAATTCTTCAAGGATGTACACCACTACTACTGGAATGAACCTCTACTATTTAAGAGAGGCCCGGATGGGATGCTTTGACGATGCATTCTAGAAGATGAAGTTGCTAGTGTTATACGGCATTGCCACTCACTTCCTTGCGGAGGACATGCTAGCGCTCACAAAACATGCGCTAAGGTATTGTGTTCTGGTTTCTTTTGGCCTACATTATTTAAGAATGTGTAAACGTTTGTTGTTTCTTGTGATGCATGCCAAAGAATAGGAAACTTGTCTAGAAAAACGATATGCCACTCAATAATATTCAAGAGGTTGAAATATTTGATGTATGGGGAGTTGATTTTATGGGACCTTTTCCATCATCCTCAAGGAACCTCTATATTCTCCTAGCTGTTGACTACGTCTCTAGATGGGTGGAAGCCATTTCCTCCCCCACTAATGACGTCAAGGTGGTTGTAAAGTTCTTCAATCGGACTATCTTTCCACGTTTAGGGACACCACACATCATCATCAGCGATGGAGGGACAAATTTCATCAACTAGAAGTTTAAGGCACTTCTATCGGAGTATGGGGTAACCCACAAGTTAGAAACCCCTTATCACCCTCAAACTAGTGGACAGGTCGAAATCTCGAATACAGAAATCAAGGCAATTTTGGAGAAGACCGTCTCTAGGACGAGGAAGGATTGGTCCATGAAGTTGGACGACGCTCTTTGGGCTTATAGGACAGCATTCAAGGCTCCCATTGGTACCACCCCTTACAATTTGGTATATGGGAAGTCTTGTCATCTACCCGTTGAGCTGGAGCACAAGGCATATTGGGCAATCAAGTGGTTGAATTTTGATATTAAAGAAGCCGGAGAATAGAGACTATTGGACATCAATGGGTTGGAAGAGTTGCGCTTAAACGCTTATGAGAATGCCAAAATCTACAAGGAAAGGACGAAAAAATGGCATGACAAGCATATCATTCCCAAGGAACTCAAAGAAGGGGATCTAGTTCTACTCTTCAACTCCCGACTTCGCCTCTTTCCAAGTAAGTTAAAATCTAGATGGATGGGGCCTTACGTTGTGAGATATGTTTTTCCTTATGGTGCAGTTGAGATTTGGGGTAAAACAAGCGGAAGCTTTAAGGTCAATGGACATAGGCTTAAGAAATACCAACCGGAAGTCCAAGTTGAGGAGATTGCACCACTATACCTTGTTTAAAGAGACGTACGGTCCAACTAGCGACCTTAAATCAAGCGCTTCTTGGGAGACAACCTAAGGTATTGCTTTCTTTTCCCTTTTTCTAGCTTAGTTTTAGATAGTTTGATTTTGCTTTGTTTTATTTTTGGCGTCCTAGACAGAAACCAGGTACTCTATAAGGAAGGATTACAACTCAGGAGATCCACTGGAAGGACAGAAGTTCGAAAAATTGAGAAGACGAAGTTTAACTGAAACACATCTCGGTTGCTGTCACAGCACCTCGACCGAGATGTTCTTTGGGCAACCGAGGTGACTAGGTTTGACGATCCAGTCAGCCACCTCGGTCCAGTCGGGACCACCTCGACCGAGGTGATATCAGATTCAGCGAGGGAATAAAAGGCGAAACGGATTTCTCATTTTTCCCTCTCACCTTCTTCTCGACCGCGGCGCACCATTCACCCCGCTTCTTTGTTTCTCACTCGTTTTCCACGATTTCTGCTCCGATTTCACCAAGAAAAGCAAGAGGATCGGATTGCAAGCAACAAACTGTAGGATAAACGCCTCGAATCTGCGTAATTTGGGGTAAATTATCCAAAACCCTAATTTCCCTCTCTTTGCTGATTTAGGAGAAATTTGGCTCTAGTTGCCATCTTTTATTGCTGAAAAGAGTATAAGTACTCCATAGGAAGCAATTGGTAGTGATTTTGGGGGAAAATAACTGAAAAATCAGAGAGTGGAATCGCGCAGCACTTCACCTCGGACCAGTCGAACTGTGCCTCGACCGAGGTGTTCTTCAGCTTGTCAGACCGACTGAGGTGACTTTCTGTCAGCAGTTATGAGTACCCATTCTGATCGTCATCTTGTTTTGAGAGATGCTCCCAGTGGTTCTTCCCCTTCCCCTTCTTCTCGCCCTTCTATACCGGTGATTCACGAGCGTCACCAGGTGGATTTTGACCATATATGCAGGCGCCCCATAGTCACCCCGCAGTTCTTGGATGTAGCTGCTTTTGAGTGCCTCCACGTGGCGGAGGATTTGAGGAGGATGATTTCTATGGTAGGGCTGGAGAGTTTTATGGAGATTCGAGCTCCAGCCTACCTTGAGACTACTATGGAGTTCGTGAGTTCTGTGACTCACGTCCCTAAGAGGAGCAACATCAAGTTCCGGTTGATGAACCGGAACTACATTATACCGTTGGATCACTTCAGAGATATCTTTGGCTTCCCGACTTTCCTTCTAGAGCAGTAGCTCGAGAGTTTTGGGGGCAGATTGCCCACGTGGTGGAGCACAGTGACAAATGGAGACCTGGAGACTCCAGGGAGCGCATTATTTTTCACTTAGCTTTCCGTCTCGCCCACCGTATTTTCAGTGAAACTCTTCTTGCGCGTACTGAGACGCCACAGAAGATCGGAAAGGGGGAGTTGCTGAGTTTGTTTTGCATGGTGACAGGTGGAGTGCCTGACTTTAGAGGCATGTTGGCTGAGGACTTGCACATGATCAAGGGCAAGTCCAAGGGAGATATCTGTTGTGGAGGGCTGGTGACCCATATAGCGAGTTACATTGGTTTGGATCTGAGTGCTTGTACGGTTGTTGCGGCTGCAAAGCCGCTTGGACTTCAGGAGATGATCACGAGGCGGATTTTTGTTCCTCGTGGGCTCAACACACCATACGTCGTTAGTCCTTGGGAGTAGACTGCCCCTCAGGGTATCTTATGGTCAGCATAGTTCACAGTTTTCGATTCATAGTACTAGTCTTCTACTTGGCTTCCATATATGCAGGATGCCCGAGATGCTGACGCTGCTACTGAGGAGGGAGAGTACGATGATGGAGGAGCTACCATGGAGACCGGTACTGATACCGCCGGTCCTAGTGTGCCAGTTGTCTATCTAGATGATGAGGCCACAAAGGAGGAGGCAGCAGCACCATCACAACCTGCCCGGCGTAGAGTCCGCAGACAGAGAGATCCAGTAGCTCACCGACGGATTGGTGAGCTGACAGACAAGATGATCGACTCTTACGCAGCCCTGACAGTGGAGGTTATGGAGCTTAGAGAGAGCCAGCACCACCAGCGCTGGATGATGGAGATATAGTTTCAGCACACGATGGGTTATGCGTTTGACCCATCTTAGCATCCCTTCATCCCATATCTACCACCACCACCAGCGGATCAGGACTAGAGCAGCATGAATTTTCTATATTATTTATTTTTGCAGCTCAACTATGTCCGGTGAGTTTTCTGATTTTAGACTTATTTTGACCCATTGGGACAATGTGTCCCAAGTATGGGGTATGTGGATGTACTTATTTCACTATGTGTATGATTGTATGACTCTATTTGGATATTTATGATCTTATTTATGCTTCATGTGTTTATCTGTCACTACATGCATACATACATGTTTTTGTTTGAAAAACGTCAAAAAACTAGTTTAAGAATAAAAAAAATTTTGACCTCGACTGGGATGGTTCTGGCCAAACGAGGTTGAACACCTCGAATGGCCTAGAACACCTCGACCGAGGTGGTTTAATTGAGAAGTTTTCGAAACGATTTTTGTGGTTCTTCTTTGGATATGACCTCAGTGATGATTTTGTTTGCAGATTGGTTATGAAATTTTTATATGCTCGAAAGGTTTTATGATATGTTTAAGTTGCAAAATACTTTGTTTGAAGTTTTGGCATGTTTAATACTTTGTTTTTATCAAAATTATGTTGAAATTGAAGGTTGACACCACATGACGAGTTCTCTCACATTCTTCCTGGAAAGACCAAGGCAATTCATGCTCTTCTCTTCTTCTTCTTAATCATGCTTAGCCCCTTATATACATATTTGTCTCCCTTTACCTATCCAGGAATTTGGAAGCAAGTAAAAAGAAAAGCAAGTGAAAGTGAAGTTGAGATATTGGCTGAAAGTTTAGAAAGAAACAAATAGGTTTGGGGAAGTCAATCATGATGATGAGTAACTCGGCACCATTCACATAGCCGGGTGTTTGTGTCTTACCAAAGTCGGATTGAGCGATATTCCTAACGGGTCATGGTATATGCATCAAGGGTTTGATGCATCTCAAGAAATTGATGATTGCTGATTTCCTAGGCTTCGGTTATTGTGCACCTCTTTCCATGCATCCCAAAAAGTAAAGTAAAAAAAGGTAAAAATAAGCAAAGCTTATTGGTGGATGATGTTGAGATTCAAAGAAAGTGAAGTAAGATCCTTTTCCCGGATTCTAGCACCACATTACCCTATATACATCCCACCCTTACATGTTTCTTGACCTGTTTTGGAAAGCTCTTGAGCCCTCGAGGTTGTTGATTGACTTGGTGGTTTAAACTGGATTATACATGATTGATTTCGATAATTATGATTTATTATGCATTCTATGATTTTATGCAAAGATGAACAACTTTCTTATATTTATAAAATGTTTTGATCATGTTTTGATTTCATTTGTCACGAAGCATTCTCTTAGAGTGATCTATGAGTGGAGCACACCACCAAAAGGTTTTGAAAGGCTTTTCATTGATCTTTATGACTCATAATCCATTCTATCTTCTATCTAAGATTTGAAACTTGCTTGGGGACAAGCAAATGACAAGTATGGGGTATTTTGATAGCATGTATTATAGTCTATATTTTGAGGCTGGTTTAGACGTTTTATCTTCAATAATATGCATGTATGGATGTATATTCTGCGATTATATTGTTGTTTCGTCTACCTTTGCGGAAATTGAGGTCTACACCTAGTTTCGTTGTAAATGTAGGTAAAATGACACGTTTTGGATCGAAATGGAGCTAAAGGAGCTAAGGAGTCATTTGAGCTACATTTTGGAGCTTAAGGAAGATCTCAGGAAGCATGGAAATGATTAAGAAGATTAACTTTGGACTAGATTTGAGAGATTTCACATTCAGTTGAGAGTCACCTCGGTCAGCTATAGTACCACCTCGACCGAGGTGATCTTGAGGAGCGTCGCGACCGAGGCGAACACCCTATCGCCGGCGAGATCCATATTTTTGGCTGAGATCTTTTAATTTTGGAAAGAAGATATCTTATATTTTTGGGTTGGATCTCTGGAAGGGAGATATTATTTTTGGGAGATCTATTTTAGAGATATGGATATATCTTATAGGAAATTATCTTTTTAAGATATTATTATCTTTGGAAGATAATTCTCCTATATAAAGGGTTGGATTTTCCACAATTCAGCAATCAGCTACACACCCGATTTGGGAGATTTCTGGAGTATTTTCTGAAGGTTTGAAGGAAGGATTGAAGGATTGAAGACCAAGGAAGGAACGATTCATAGTTTGGAGTTAGCTTTAGAGGGAGTTTGTAAGACTTTCTTGGATTCCTTTTTGGTTTATTGTCTTGGTTGATTTGTGATTTAAAGAACGCTTGTTGTTTGATATTTGATTCAGTTATTGAGACCTTTTTCTTAAGGTTTTCTTGTTCAAATATTGATTCCTTTTTCATATATTTGATTATTGTTATCATGATGATTGTTGGCTAAGTTTCTTATGCGATTCTAGGGTGATTGGCTGAAAGTTGTGGGAAAGATGATGATAGAACGATCTAAATCCCAACACGACCCTGAAAGCTCGAGTCTTTAACCTTAACCCTAGAACACCTCGCTCAGTCGATGAACATCTCGGCCGGGGTGGAACTTGACTGGACGAGGTGAACCTTTTATGATCCGAAACTGAAAGTTAAGTGTTTTAGTTTGCCTAATTCTATCCTTGTTACACCTTTCCTGGTTCAATGCAAGCCTAGGATGAGACTTACCCGGTGATTCCTTTGCTTGTTTACCCAAGATCATGAGTGTAGGTAATAAAGGTTTATCCTTTATTGGGGTTTGAGTGTGCTTTCATCCCATCTTTGTGAGTTAGCCTGAGACTTACCTGGTAAAGGTTGATTCTATTCCCTTGGGTGGTGTGTTGGTTTGAGATTATAGTTCCTTTCCTTAGTACCTTGAGACTTACCCGGTAATAGGAGCTTTGGTTTGAGATAGTTAGTAGTGAGACTTACCCTGTAATCTATTCCCACCTTACAAACACCTTCCCTTTGCAAACCTTAGCTTTGTCCGCATTATCTTTTGAGATCTTGAGTTGGAACCACAACTAGATGTTTTAATCTCTAAAATCCGCATTTCCCCTTACTTGACTTTTACATCATCTTTGATTGTTTTAATTGCTTTTGGTTAATTGCAATACTTACAACCAATTTTGTGCTTTGTTTCACCTAAATCCCTATGATCGACCCCCAGAATTCTTGTTTTTTATTACAACTGACCCGTACACTGCGAGTTCGCATTTTTGTTCAAGCATACTTCTTGGGTTATAAATTTAAAGCTTGCACACACCTTTTGGAGCGAAAATTATTATATATAGAAATTTGGTTGGGTGAGAACCATTCTCATGGTAAGGAATAAGAAACAATATTAGTCATAGGATTAAAACAAAATCAACGGTTGTGCTAAGCCTTTGAATATACAAAAACATCCTAATAAATAACGTGATTATATAGTTTTCCAATTGGACGATTGTGATTACACTACCGAAAATATCATTACAACACATTTATTTCCCAATGAGTTTTGCAATTAGTGGCACTCGGTGAATCCCCTTCATTAATGTCATTGTCGCAAGACAAATCACAAGAAAAGTTTTCCTTCAACCCGTTATAAACCAAGCAATTGATTCAACCGTAACCATGGAAAAAGGTGTGCTTAAGCGAATTTTTTTTCAAGCGGGATATCCCTTAGACTGATTATGGGCATGGGGCTGAGCAACTGGGAGTGGAGGAGGGGGCAAGCACGGCGCATATAGCGCGTTCATTTAGCAAAAATTGCTTAGTAGAGAGAACTTTGTAGGGTAATTTTTTTCTGGTTCTCTTGTGGTTTTGTGGACATGAGAGTAGGCTGCGAGGTTGTGGGACGAAGAGAAGTAAAAGACTGCTTGTGAGGGAGCTTGAATGCGTGAAAAGATCTGAGAAGGTAAGGTGATGGCTTGCGAGAGATTACAAAGAGAGGTTGAATGTTTAAGCTCATAAAATATTAAGGGAAATTCCGGATGATACCCTTGTGGTTTGGGGTATTCCGGATTTTGCCCACCAATTTTTTCAAGTTCGGATGGTACCCTTAAGTTTATGTTGTTTTCCGGATTTTGCCCAAATTCATTACACTTTGTTAAATTCCATAAAAAAACATACAAAAGAAAATAAACTAAAATTAAAAAACAACTTAAAATAGAAAGAATAATTTATTTACTTTAAAAATAAATTAAAACAGTAACTTTTTTAAAAAAGTATATATATATTATATTAATTTAAAAATAAATTAGTTAGATAATTTTAAAAAATTAAAAAAATCAGTGTTTTCTTTTATTTTGAAAATAAATAAATTGGGTTAGCATTTTTTAACAAAATCTAAAAACATAAGTTTTATACTTTATTTCAAAAATAAATAAAATAAGGATTTTTTTTAAATTTTTAAAAAATCACTGTTTTAATTTATTATTAAATTAAATAAATCAGTTTTCTAATTTTTTTTAT
>BSUD01000008.1:125125130-125165529 GCA_033239045.1 Fagopyrum esculentum | reverse complement strand
AGGCTTTTGAGAATTACGGCCACTGTAGCAATGACGACCGTAATTTAGACCGTGGAGCTCTCTGTAAAGCTTCAAAGTCCAAATTTCGTCACTTCTCTTTGACATTATCCCTCCTTTCTCCTTTTCCATCGATCCTACAACCAAAAACACGAGCATACCGGAAGGAATCGAGGCAAAATAAAACCGAAAGTCTATTCTAAACTAAACTATGAATCGAAAACAAAAACGAAAATGCAATACCTTGGGTTGCCTCCCAAGAAGCGCTTTGTTTAAGGTCCGTAGCTAGACCATTATCCATAGATGACTCAATGCACCTTGAACATCTTGGATTGCTCTTCAAATCCATCATTAAACTCCTCCAAGAAATCTCCGGTTCCTAATTTCACCGGCAAATGGTAAGATCTCCCACGTACAAGCTTGTACGGTTTGATTCTCACCGGAATCCTCCTAGCTTTCCTATGCTTTAATGGGACATAATTCGGTCTTCCATCCCATCCTTTCCTAGATCGAGAAATCAGTTTTTCGAGAATCCTCCTAGCTTCCCCATCTCCAGTTTGGGGATGATGTATGGTCTTCGTCATGTGAATGACCCCATACTTGAACAAAAAACACTTATTGGCATTGGCGTTGAAGCTCTTGCCAAATTTACTCCTTATAGTCCAAGGAGCATCTTCTTCCAGCAATTTCAATAGAGGTTTCATCTTCACCTTAGGAGGTTCTTTTGAAAGAGACCTCCAACTCTCCAGTGCATTCCTGGAAAAATCAGAAATTTTAATAGGAATAACAAAGGAAGTAAGACAGTATACCTTGTTAAGTTCTTCAAGGCTTGGGACAAGTTTCATGTTGGCATGATGATCCACACATGAAATATCTCCCAACTCAGCTGGATCTTCTTCAACCTTGGCCACAATTTCAGTAATTTGGCCAAGGTTCACCACTTCTTCCTCTTCTTCAAGCACAACTGACTTTTCTTCAATCTCGACCACAATATTAGCAATTGGGTCTAGGTGTTCCACTTCTCTCTCTTCTTCAATGCGAACTTCAAGAGGTTCTAGAGGAACTTTGGGTTTGATAAGAGCATTCCTCGAGACTTGGAGTTCTTCCTTAAAGGCTTTCAATTTTTCTTCGATCATACCAAGTTCCTTCTTCAATTCTTCAAGTTTCGAGTGTTCCGCATCTTTGGGACGTTTCTTCTTAACCTTCTTTGGGTAGTGCAGCTTTTCCCATTTTGCAAATTCATATTCAATGGTTTGTTCACGTTCTCTTTCGCTGTCAAACCAATAGAAGGCGTATTTCTCTACCAAGTATTCATAATGGTCTGCTCTAGCCGTATGCTTCGCTACCCATATTGGATCGTATGGAGCCATACTTAGCTAGTGGAGCCTCAAAAACTCATACCAAGAGATTAAAAAAAACAAAAGCTCCCAAAACTTGTTCTTTGGCGAAACTCTGTTCCGTTGCTGGAACAAGAACTTCGTATGTACCTAAGAACACAAACCTGCAAGAACACTCAAGAAAAGGATATCAAATAACAAGAGCAAGCTCCCAAGCTTGACAACCGGCAACCGGATTCGGCCGAAACCAAATCCCCGGCAACGGCGCCAAAAACTTGTTCGCCCCTAGAGGTGTGTGCAAATAAGTTTTAAATTTATAAAACTAGAATCAAGCAGCGAACCCGCAGTGTACGGATCGAGGTAGCTAAGCAAGAATTCCAGAGTATCGAACACAGGGATTTGGGTGGGAACAAATTCGATTTCAGGTTATCAAGCAATAAATATGGGAGTTTTGCAAATATTGGGAAAACAACAATCCTAAAGATCCGGGTATTCAGTTGCGGCAATAGATTCAAGATATACTAATGATGTAAAGACAGAGTAGAGATATGCAAAGGTATACTAATGTAAGGTAATCGTACGGTTGAGGTTCCAAAAACCTTATGTAACTCACCTAAAAGATACTCCCTATACAGGTTGTTGAGGCTCAATATAAAGAGGTTCTAAAAGCAAGGATTAGTATCAAATACCCAAACCTATAATCTAAAGGTCAAGACTAACTTATCCGATTGAGGTTGTTGAGGCTCACAATCGAGGTAGAGGTTGTTGAGGCTTCACTACCACCTAGAAAAGACAAGTCTAAACTAAGCTAAAGCAAATCTTTAACTTTGGATTAAGGTAAAAGCAGGCTCGTAAACTCATGGAAATTACGGTTGGATCTTGAGGTTCCACGGCCGTGGAACTCAAGAACAACCCGTAATTTAGGGTTGTCGATGATAATTCTCTAACTCTCAGGGTCTAATCTGTTTGCGAACGATCTATCATCATCTAAGCCACAACTATCAACCCTTCACCTTAGAATTGTTAAGGGTTTTTAGCCAATAACAGTCATTTGATATTAATTCAAGATTTATAAGATAAAAGATGGGAACTTTCAAGAACTTTCAATAATCTTTAAACGAATCTCAGAATCACAATCAAGAACAAGTGTTTATCAAAAGATTCAATTCGGAATAAACGATCACAATCTTAGGAAAGAAAGGAAACGGGATGTCAATCCGATCCTAAATCAAACCTAAACAAGAAGAGGAGTTTTCTTGCAAAATCCTCCAAGAACTTCGATCTTCCTCAACGCGAAGATCGCTAACAGCAATTCTCCAATCACGAACTTTGATCTTCAATGAGATCTCCCAAAATCACCTCCAAGAATGAAGGTTTGTGTGTTGCTAAGCTTGCGTTCTTGCCGCTAAACTTAGGGTTTGAAGGGTCGTAAGCTAGATAGCGAGGTAAGGCGAGGTGACGGAATCTTGCTTCATCCGTCCTTTTTATAATGCAGGGCAAAACGTCGGCCCGGCCCGATCTTCAAAAGATCATGGCTTCGAAACGTGGCGAAAGGATTTGCCAAGATCACGGTCGTGGAAGATTCCACGACCGTAATTCTGAGGCGTGGAAACTTATACGGGTAGCTTCCACGGCCGTAATATCCCCTGGAATGAACATCGAATTCTGCATCACAATCCACGGCCGTAATCTAGGGTCAAACCGTGATTTTTGCCTTCATTCGTGCATTCTTCAATCTAATACTCCAAATTGCTTCCCAAAAGGTGTCCTTGATCTAGAGGTACATCAACTCAACTCTCCTTCGCTCGATTTCGTTCGGAAATAGCTCCAAATCACCTATAATCAACATAGAACTCGTGTAGACATCCATATCGACAATATAGGTAATACTAGCTCATATATGCATAAAGCTCCATCAAAGACTATCAATATGAATCAAATACGATTATAAAACGTGCCTAAAATATCACAATATTTCATGCTAACAAATAACCCCATACTTAACACTTGCTTGTCCCTAAGCAAGGTCTTTCAAAAAGCTTTAAACAAGAGTTAGGATGAAATATGTGTACCTTCTTTTGGATGAAAGTGACTTCTAAAGAATAGATCATTCTCAAACCTTGCTTCATTCGTTTTCAAACTTTCACGCACTTAATTAGAGAGTAAGAGGTAAAGAAAGCTCATGAAACAATTTAACTTCCAAGCAAGCATTATAACCTTCAAACATTATCAAAATCAATCATAAGAACTTCAATTTAGATCACCAAGCCATATAACATTCTTTTGATCTTAAGGACTTTTCAAAGGAAAAGGTCTAGAGTATGGAAGGGAAGGGAAACTTTAAGGGAGAGTGGTGCATAAATCCGGGAAAATGGACTACTACCTTCTTCTTCTTTTGCGGTTTCCGCAACTCTTCACTTAGAGCTTCGCTCTTACTTTTCATTTTTCGACTTTACTTTTGGAGTTATGGATAGAGGTGCACAAAAACCGAAGCCTAGGAGATTGGCGTTTCTCAATTTTTTGCGAGATGCCTCAAACCTTTAGCGCACATACCATAATCCGCTAGGAATATCGCTCAATCCGACTTTGGCAAGACACAAACACCCGGCTATGTGAATGGTGCCGAGTTACTCATCGTCATGATTGACTTCCCCAAACCTATAATTTCCTTCTATTCAATTGATTGCAAATATATGCTCTCATGGCCCTCCCACATCAAACATGCCTTTTTCTCATTCACTTTCCAAGTTCCCGGATGGGTAAGGGAGGCTAATATTTCAATGAGGAGTTAGATGATCAAAGGAAGGAAAAAAAGAAAGTATCGAATTGCCTTAATCATTTCAAAAAGAAGCATAAGAACTTATAATGTGATTTCAACTTCGATTTCTTACATAATTTAGGTAACATTTTCACATTATAAAACTTGCAAAAGAGGTAAAATCTATTCATTCAATTTCTTTTCGAATTACTATCCTTTCAAGCATGCAATTGTTATCAACTTAATTCACAAGTAGTGTTTATCATAGAATTCATCTCAATTCATTAGAAGCATCAAATTTTTTTCAAAAATTTTCAATTTTTATGGGTTTTTAAAGTCCTTTTTCATGCAATGCAAGAATGAAACGTGTGACATATGATGAACATGCAATAATAGTCTCGGAATAGAAGCAACATATAGAGTAGAGTTATTACAAACGTTTAGTACATCCCACCCCATACTTAGGACGAACATTGTCCCTAATGTTCACAAGAAAGAACAAAAGAAAGAAAAGAAAAGAAAACTCACAAATGGCGGCGGGGATGTCTAAAACGAGCAAGTCCGGTCATCAATCACTGCGGTGCCGGTGGAGGTGGGAATGGAGAGAAACTCGGGTCATAGTACCGCCCAAACTGCTGGCGGTAGACGTCCCTCATCATGTGGTCGAGGTCGTCCAAACGTCCATCTCTAGCGTCCGCCCGGATCTCTAATGCTCCGACTCTCTCTGAAAGTCCGGTAGCCCACTCCGGCATCCTCTCATACCATCCCGGAGCGCGATCATACCATCCGGGAGCGTCTGCTGGTGCTGCTGCTGGTGGTGGTGGTGGTGGTGGTGCTGTGTATGTAGTGGACCAAGGAGGAGGTGTCTCGTACCAGGTGGGAGGTGTAGTCATCCACGTGGGTCTCTCGCTCACGCTAGCGCGGCGAGATGACGAGCCTGAAGCTCCAGTCGGACGCGGAGAGCGTCTAGGTACATCCTGCTGATCCGGCTGATCCGGAAACGAGCCGAACTCCTGCTCTGCTCCTGCACCACTCTCATACGGATCTCCCATATCCTCCTCATCTACAACCGGCGGTGGAACGTAAGGGGGAGCTACAAGCCTGTTCGCATGCATCGCAGCGAACGTCTCCTTCCAGTTGTGGCGTCCTGCCACAATGGAATACTCCGGCAGCCACTCTATACCCCTGCCGGTCCTACTCTCCCAGGGCATGCCCGCGTAAGGCGGACCTCTATGTGTGGGGAAGATGAGTCCCCTAACCATGAAAGCGTGTAGCCCTAATGGAACTGCCGGTATACGTGTGCAAGCTGAGAAATCCACTCCAAAAGTCCTAGCTATGTGGGTCACTATCCCACCGTACCCAATGTTCCCTCTCGATTTGTTTTTCAATTTACTCATAGTCGCCGCCAAAAGGGTAGCACAATCGGCGCGGCATCCGTGAAGCATAGCATAGAGAAGGAATAGCTCATCCGTCTTGATCTTTTGGGGCGTCTCCGTCCTAGGGAAGAGACACTCCGAAAGAACACGGTGAGCTATCTTCAAGGCCAAATGGTACATCAATTTGGCCTTGGTGTCAGCTGGATGCCAACGGTCCTCGTCGGCATAGACCATAGCTATATCTCCCCAAAAGTCCTTAGCGGACACGTTCCTAGGGATGCGACCGTTGTAGGTCTCGTGGAACCCAAAAATGGTCCCAAACTCAACTATACTCAACTGGTAGTCTCGGTTCATGAGACGGAAGGAGACGGTTCTATCAACAGGGCTGTGCTCGAAAGACGTCACAACCTCTCGGGTGATCTCCTCATAAGCGTCTTCACGAATGTTCGTGAAGACAATTAGACCGGCTCTATCCAAGAGCCATGTGAGGTCATCTACAATGTTGAGAGGATGTAGATCCTCTAACAACAAGTATCTAGGGCCAATTACTGCCCTCTTCTCGATCCTCTCAAATGCAGCTTGGTGGTTTTCGTGTATGATCGGGATGCTAGGGTGAGGTGGTGAGGATGGAGGTGAAGATGGAGGTGAAGGTGAGGGAGATGAAGGTGGTGGTGCCCTAGAGGTGGAAGGGTTACCCTTTCTCTTCTTATTCTGCTCTCCTTTCTTTTCCTTAATCCTCCCCGAAACTCTCCTCACAAAATCCATTCTGTTGGAAATTACGGTCTGTTCTTCCCAAAACCACGGCCGTGGAACCTATGCAGACCGTGGTTCGACACAGTAATTCTCAATTCTCAGCAATTCAGCAATCAAACTTCACAACAAGCAGTCCTAATCTAATTTCTTCCAATCTCAATCAGTTCTTCCTAATAATCTCTAACAAAAACGAACAAAAACGGCTAAAATCAAGAAGGGAGCAAAAACCTCTTTTTTCGGATTGAGAAATCCAAAATGCGAGTTTGTTGATCGTTTTCCGCGCGATTTGTTGCTTGGATCTTGTTCTTGGTTGGATTTGCTTCGGTTTAGGAAGAAGAATCGTTAAAAACGATTAGAGAACGAAGATTTGGGAGGGGCTGCGTGTTTTCGGCGTTTAGGGCGTGGAAATTGGGGGTTTTTGTGGTGTTTTTGTGGTGAAGTGTGGCTTTTATACTCGCAGGCAAAATTTCAAAAATCACGGTCTATCGGGGTATTCCACGGCCGTGGAAATGTACGGACCCGTAATTTTGGTGATTTTTCACAGGCTTTTGAGAATTACGGCCACTGTAGCAATGACGACCGTAATTTAGACCGTGGAGCTCTCTGTAAAGCTTCAAAGTCCAAATTTCGTCACTTCTCTTTGACATTATCCCTCCTTTCTCCTTTTCCATCGATCCTACAACCAAAAACACGAGCATACCGGAAGGAATCGAGGCAAAATAAAACCGAAAGTCTATTCTAAACTAAACTATGAATCGAAAACAAAAACGAAAATGCAATACCTTGGGTTGCCTCCCAAGAAGCGCTTTGTTTAAGGTCCGTAGCTAGACCATACTCGCACTTATTCGAGTGCGGTAGGTGCGAACTCCTCAGCTTGGATTTCCGGTGAGTACTTCTTGAGTCGTTGACCGTTCACCTTAAAACTTCCGCTAGCTTCACCCCATACTTCAACTGCACCATGGGGGAAAATACGCTTAATTAGAAAAGGTCCAGTCCAACGAGATTTTAACTTACCTGGAAAGAGGCGAAGTCTCGAATTGAAGAGGAGAACTTGATCTCCTTCTTGGAAGTCCTTTGGAATGATATGCTTATCATGCCAACGCTTTGCTCTTACCTTGTAAATCTTAGCGTTTTCGTAGGCGTTCAAACGGAGTTCATCCAGCTTGTTGATGTCTAGGAGACGCTTCTCTCCCGCTTCTTTCATGCTGAAATTCAGCCACTTGATAGCCCAAAACGCCTTGTGCTCTAGCTCTACCGGTAAGTGGCAAGACTTCCCATACACAAGGTTGTATGGTGTGGTTCCTATGGGAGTCTTGTATGCAGTCCGGTATGCCCATAGCGCATCATCTTGTTTCAAGGACCAATCCTTCCTAGTCCTCGAAACCGTCTTCTCTAGAATTCCCTTGATCTCCCTATTTGAGATCTCAACTTGTCCACTCGTTTGTGGATGGTAAGGGGTGGCGATCTTGTGAGTAACCCCATACTTGGATAGAAGAGCTTCAAAGCGACGGGCTATGAAGTGAGAACCCCCATCACTAATGATCGTCCTTGGTGTCCCGAATCGCGGAAAAATGGTCTTGTTGAAGAACTTAACCACCACCATGGCATCATTTGTGGGAGAGGCAATGGCTTCTACCCATCTAGAAACGTAGTCTACCGCCAATAGTATGTATTGGTTCCCACAAGAAGAAGGGAATGGTCCCATGAAATCGACTCCCCAAACGTCAAAAATCTCCACCTCTTGGATGTTGTTGAGGGGCATCTCGTTCCTTCTAGAGATATTGCCTGTTCTTTGACAAGCATCGCAACAGGAAACAAAGGATTGCACATCTTTAAATAAAGTAGGCCAATAAAATCCGGATTGCAATACCTTTGCGCTAGTTTTGTTCGAACTAGCGTGTCCTCCACAAGGTAGTGAATGACAATGACGGATGACACTTTGCATCTCATCTTCCGGCACACATCGCCGAATGATGCCATCCGGACCTCTCTTGAAGAGAAGAGGCTCGTTCCAATGGTATTCCCGGACGTCCTTGAAGAACTTCTTCCTTTGCGCATATGATAGTCCGGGTGGTATTTCCTGGCAAACCAAATAATTAACGAAATCAGCAAACCATGGTTCGTCACCCTTGGAGATTACCTTGATGCACTCCTCAATGATGTGTAGGTGTTCGTCCGGAAAGGAGTCATCAATGGGTAAATGGTCGTCCTCTAGATGTGTTAGGCGACTCAAATGATCCGCAACAGAATTTTCCGAGCCTTTCTTGTCGCGGATCTCAAGATCGAATTCTTGTAGGAGAAGAATCCATCTAATCAGCCTTGGCTTCGCATCCTTCTTTGCAAGGAGGTACCGGATCGCAGCATGATCCGTGTAGACAATCACCTTTGCACCTACAAGATAAGAGCGAAACTTGTCAATAGCGTAGACAATGGCTAGAAATTCCTTTTCCGTAGTGGCGTAGTTGAGCTGGGCTTCGTCTAGCGTCTTGCTAGCGTAGTATATGGCATGGGTTCGTCCTTCCTTTCGTTGCCCAAGAACAGCTCCAATGGCTACGTCACTAGCATCGCACATAATCTCGAAAGGGAGAGTCCAATCCGGTGGTTGGATAATGGGTGCTGAAATTAGAGCTTGCCGGATGGTGTTGAACGCATCTAGACATTCCTGCGAAAACTCAAAAACCGCATCCTTCATCAATAGATTAGTGAGAGGTTTTGATATCTTAGAAAAGTCTTGGATAAAACGTCTATAAAATCCAGCATGTCCTAGAAAACTTCTTATTCCCTTCACCGAAACTGGAGGAGGAAGTTTCTCTATGGTCTCTATTTTAGCCTTGTCTACCTCTATCCCTCTACTAGAGACTAAGTGACCTAAAACGATTCCTTCTTTAACCATGAATTGACACTTCTCCCAATTAAGGACTAGGTTAGTGTCTTCACATCTTTGCAAAACAAGAGAAAGGTTAGAAAGACAATCGTTAAAAGAGGAACCGTAAACGGAGAAGTCGTCCATGAAGACTTCCATGATTTCCTCTACGTATTCGGAGAAGATGGCCATCATGCACCGTTGAAAGGTGGCTGGGGCGTTGCAAAGCCCGAACGGCATCCTCCTATAAGCGAACGTACCCCAAGGGCACGTGAATGTGGTCTTCTCTTGATCATCCGGATGTATCGGGATCTGAAAGAAACCACTATAACCGTCAAGGTAGCAAAAGTATGAATGTTGTGCTAACCTTTCAAGCATTTGGTCGATGAATGGTAATGGAAAGTGATCCTTCCGCGTTGCGTTGTTGAGCTTGCGGTAGTCTATGCACATTCGCCATCCAGTCACAGTTCGGGTAGGAATGAGTTCGTTGTTCTTATTGGTGATGACCGTCATTCCTCCCTTCTTCGGAACTACTTGAAATGGGCTCACCCACTTGCTATCGGAGATAGGATAGATGATACCTGCATCAAGAAGTTTAAGAATTTCCTTCTTGACAACCTCCTTCATGGTCGGATTCAACCGCCTTTGAGGTTGTCTTGAAGTTCTAAAATCCTCCTCCATTAGTATTTTATGCATGCATAGGGAGGGTTTAATTCCTACTAAGTCCTCAATAGTATAGCCTATGGCTTTTCTATGTCTCCTAAGGACAATCATGAGCTGTTCATGTTCATCTATGCTTAATTCGGAACTAACGATAACCGGGAAGGTGGAGTTAGATCCAAGAAAAGCGTACCTTAGATGAGTAGGAAGTGGTTTGAGTTCCATTGCTTTCGGAGCTTCCAATGATCCTTGAGGAGCTTCCGATGTTTCCTTAGAGGTTTCTAAGGATGTTGAATGGTTTGGAGAAGAATTAGGAGAAGTTGAAGAAGCGTGCTGATCACTATTTTCCACGGTCAAAATCACGTTTTCCCCTGTTTTTCCACGGCCGTAATATCCTCTGGAATGGAGGTCGAATTTGGTTGTGGAATCCACGGCCGTGGAATACAGGGTATGGCCGTGGAATCTTGTATTTTCGGCCTCATCGTGGAGTTTTTCAAACTCCACTTCATGCATCTCTTCTTGTGCTTCCAAGGCTCCAATCTCCTCTTTGCACTCTCCTTCTTCTCCTTCATGGGTTAGACTCATAGTGATAACCTTTTGCAAAGGGTCGTTAAAGAGAATCGCACTTACCTCTTCCCTAGACAAGCCTTCTTCGTCTTGGATGTTGTAAATATCCTCATCAAAGATCGGCTCCTTCACTAGAGTGGAAAGAACGAACTCTACTTTCTCTTCCCCAATGTCAAAAGCGAGTCTTCCATTCTTGCAATCGACCATGCAGCCGGAAGTTGCAAGAAACGGTCTTCCGAGTATGATCGGGACCGGACTATCTGCAGGAATGTCAAGCACAACAAAATCAATGGGGACAAAGAACTTGCCTAGCTTAACAGGGACGTCCTCTACAATGCCGACGGGACGAGTAATGGATCGATCCGCCATGTATAATGTCATCTTCACCGGTTTAGGGTCGCCTAAACCGATCTTCCTGCACAACGCAAGTGGTATGATGCTCACACTTGCTCCTAGATCACACAAAGCGTCATATGTGACCTCTCCCACTCCTATGGGAATGCAAAATGACCCCGGATCCTTCAGCTTTGGGGGCATTTTCTCCTTCATAGTCTTGATGAGGTCCGAAGAATCCGAACTCATCTTGACTTCTCCAAAATCTTCTAGCTTCCTCTTGTTAGAGAGGAGCTCCTTCAAGAACTTGCCATAAGCCGGCATACCTACAATAGCATCAATGAAAGGTATATTAATATGCAGTTTGCTCATGAGTTCTATGAACTTACCGAATTGCTTGTCTAGGCGCGCTCGCGCTCTAGATTGAGGGAACGGTAGGGGAGGTTTTAAAGCTGGAGGTGGAACATAGACGTCCTCCTTCTCCTTCCCTTTTTCCTTGCCTTTCTCCACGGGGACTTCAACAAACGTAGGCTGCGGATCGGTGGTAGTCACTCCGCTCCTAGTTGTAATCGCCATTACCCTTCCCTTAGGGTTGTCCTCCGTCTTTCCTGGAAGTTTCCCTTGATTCCTAGGAACTTCCTCCGCATGGTTGAACATTTGATTCTCCAAAACCTTTTGAGCTTTGTCAACCTTAGAAATTTGATCGTCAACCTTGATGATGCGGTTCTCCAACCCTTGAAGCTTTCCCAAGATCGTTTCCAACATGGGATCCGGCTTTTCCTTTCCCGTATTGTTTCCTCCATTTGATGATTGCCCCTGGCTTTTCAAAGGAGTAGAGGAAGAAGAGGGTGGAGTTAGTGAATTGGAATTGGAAGGATAGGAGTTACCGGAATTTTGTTGATTGGAGCGCCAATTGTTGTTGTTCGAACCACGATTGTTGTTCCAATTGTTGTTGTTCCGGTTGTTGTTGTTTCCATTCCAATTGTTGTTCCGGTTATTGTTCCGGTTATTGTTATTGCGGTTGGTGTTGTCACCGCCGTTGTTATTGCCCAAATAGCCAACATCCTTCTCTTGCTGCTTTGGGAAGTTGGTCTTGATAGTCTCCTTCAACTCTTTGATCTCATTGTTGAGGGAGAAAATCTGATTTTGAGCTTCATGTGTGAGCTTCGCTCCTTGCTCCACGCGATTTCCCTCCACCTTCCGGTGGGAATACTTCTCTATGACTCTTGCTTGCTTCTCAATGAAGTCCCAAGCGTCATCTTCTCTCATGTCCATGAACGTTCCGCATGAGAGGGATTGAAGGTTGAATTGCGTTCCCGCATCTAACCCTTTGTAGTAAATTTCCAGCAGGGCAAGCTTGGATATGCCATGATGAGGGCAATCCAAGAGCAAATCCTGAAACCTTTCCCAAGATTGAAACAAACTTTCGTTAGGTCTCATAGAAAAAGCATTAATCTTACCTCTGAGTTCCGCCGTTTTGGAGGGCGGAAAGAACTTGGTGAGAAACTCTGCGGAGAGGTCTTCCCACGTCTCTAGCTTTCCACTAGGAAGAGCTTGGTACCAAGATAGCGCTTTCCCTTTCAAAGAGAAAAAGAAAGGTTTGAGCTTATAGCTGTTGGTAGTAGCGCTCTTTGGTCTCATTGTCTCCATCATGCACTCAAAGTTTTGCAGGTGTTGGTGTGGAGATTCAGCGCTTGTACCGCCAAACTGACTTTGGCGAACAAGAGTGATAACTTGAGGGTTGAAACTAAACCCTTGTACGTCTTCAGCATCAAAGTTCACACCTAAGCGGCGCGGTTGTTGTGTTGGATCCATCCGCTGGCCAAGAGTTCTTGGCTCATTATCCACACGTTCGACTCTCGCATTCCTAGGTGGAATGCGGCGGTTAGCAGCTCCTTGTGTGTTGAAAGGATTTATATTGATCGTGGGATCAATCTCTTCTAGCGCAGGCATGGAAGAATCACTATCATCAGCGGACGAGTTACCTCTTCTTCTAGACCTTGTCCTTCTTCTCGAGGACTTCTTTCCCACCTTATCTTCAAGATCGCTCATCTTTATCTTCATTTGAACGATCATGTCTTGTAGACCGTTAACTTGAGTTTGATGACGATCCATCTCATCCTGGAGGAGATTCTCATTCCATCGGAGTTGAGCTTCCTTCTCCGCTAACTTAGTTTGAAGATCGTTTTCGTTTTCTTGAGCCATCTTCTTTTCTTTGCGTCTTCGTCTCAAGGTTTTCTCTAGCTCTTGATCAAGAGGTAAGAGATCTTCGGTGTTTCTAGATCTGCGCATGCACTCAAAAAGAATCAAATAACGAGAGCAAGCTCCCAAGCTTGACAACCGGTTACCGAATTCGGCCGAAACCAAATCCCCGGCAACGGCGCCAAAAACTTGTTCGCCCCTAGAGGTGTGTGCAAATAAGCTTTAAATTTATAAAACTAGAATCAAGCAGCGAACCCGCAGTGTACGGATCGAGGTAGCTAAGCAAGAATTCCAGAGTATCGAACACAGGGATTTGGGTGGGAACAAATTCGATTTCAGGTTATCAAGCAATAAATATGAGAGTTTTGCAAATATTGGGAAAACAACAATCCTAAAGATCCGGGTATTCAGTTGTGGCAACAGATTCAAGATATACTAATAATATGAAGACAGAGTAGAGATAAGCAAAGGTACACTAATGTAAGGTAATCGTACGGTTGAGGTTCCAAAAACCTTATGTAACTCACCTAAAAGATACCTCTTATACAGGTTGTTGAGGCTCAATATAAAGAGGTTCTAAAAGCAAGGATTAGTATCAAATACCCAAACCTATAATCTAAAGGTCAAGACTAACTTATCCGATTGAGGTTGTTGAGGCTCACAATCGAGGTAGAGGTTGTTGAGGCTTCACTACCACCTAGAAAAGACAAGTCTAAACTAAGCTAAAGCAAATCTTTAACTTTGGATTAAGGTAAAAGCAGGCTCGTAAACTCATGGAAATTACGGTTGGATCTTGAGGTTCCACGGTCGTGGAACTCAAGAACAGCCCGTAATTTAGGGTTGTCGGCGACAATTCTCTAACTCTCAGGGTCTAATCTGTTTGCGATCGATCTATCATCATCTAAGCCACAACTATCAACCCTTCACCTTAGAATTGTTAAGGGTTTTTAGCCAATAACAGTCATTTGATATCAATTCAAGATTTATAAGATAAAAGATGGGAACTTTCAAGAACTTTCAATAATCTTCAAACGAATCTCAGAATCACAATCAAGAACAAGTGTTTATCACGAGATTCAATTCGGAATAAACAATCACAATCTTAAGAAAGAAAGGAAACGGGATGTCAATCCGATCCTAAATCAAACCTAAGCAAGAAGAGGAGTTTTCTTGCAAAATCCTCCAAGAACTTCGATCTTCCTCAACGCGAAGATCGCTAACAGCAATTCTCCAATCACGAACCCTGATCTTCAATGAGATCTCCGAAATTGCCCCTCTAAATGAAGAAGCGTTAATCCTTAGCGTTGATTGCTAAGCTACGATAAGCGTAAGCGGAGATGTGCGTCTATGCGTCGATCGTGAAATCTCTTTTCATCCGTCTTTTTATAATGCAGGCAAAACGTCGGCCCGGCCCATTCTTCAAAAGATCATGGCTTCGAAATGTGGCGAAAGGATTCGCCAAGATCACGGTCGTGGAAGATTCCACGACCGTAATTCTGAGGCGTGGAAATAAATACGGGTAACTTCCACGGCCGTAATATCCCCTGGAATGAACATCGAATTCTGCATCACAATCCACGGCCGTAATCTAGGGTCAAACCGTGATTTTTGCCTTCATTCGTGCATTCTTCAATCTAATACTCCAAATTGCATCCCAAAAGGTGTCCTTGATCTAGAGGTACATCAACTCAACTCTCCTTCGCTCGATTTCGTTCGGAAATAGCTCCAAATCACCTATAATCAACATAGAACTCGTGTAGACATCCATATCGACAATTATAGGTAATACTAGCTCATATATGCATAAAGCTCCATCAAAGACTATCAATATGAATCAAATACGATTATAAAACGTGCCTAAAATATCACAATATTTCATGCTAACAGCTGGCACCACCACTGCTTGTAGAGGACGGCGATAGGGATGGGTTTGGCGAGGACCGAACGATGGGGAGAGGGAGGTTACGCGAGAAGGCGAAGCAGTAGCAGGTCCGTAACTCTCTGGCTGCAGCGTCGGCGTGACCCTCCTGGTTTCCGGCGAAGACGTGGTGGCGTCCATGGCGGTTCCTCCGAGGCGGTGGTGAGGGTTGCACAGAAACGTGAAGTTATGGTGGCGGTAACTGGGGATTAGATGTAGCGTTGATTAGGACTAAGGAAGGCATATTAGGTTAGATTAAGATAATTAGGGTTTAGGGGAGATTATGGGTTGGGGTGAAAATTTATATATACTAGGCTTACACTGGTGGGCCTGCTCATCTTAAAAGCGATTGAATGAGTCGTTAAATTGTACGGAATTATTTCCGGTTACATAATTCCTATCATTCTATGTGAATCAAGGTCACATAAAATGATAGAAATTAAATATCGTTTTATTTTATTTAAGAGAAGAAAAGTTGGCGGACCGGAATCCGGTTGGATCCGGATTTAAACGGATTTTAAAATTTTCGGTTATTACACTTCATACAAGCTGAGAAGTCCCTCTACGTCATCACTCAGTGATTTGTTGAAGTTACTTTCGGTATCCAAGAACTTCTTGAATACATCTACATCGATGTATATGCACATTATAAAATTATGAGACAAGTTATTCTTAAAGTTTTTGTTGAATCAAGACTCTGAGGCATGAAACTATTATGTTTTAAGCGATATGTGCTCCGTCTTAAATATTGAAACCGTCAAACTCAATTTCCAAAACAAACAACAAAACTTTTGATAATAGGCAGATGATATATGTAAAGAAAACTCTTCTATGATCCCAAATCAATGTGCCACAAATTTCAAGTCTCAAATAGAGACTAACACCAACCATTAGTGGAAGATATATTAAAATATTAAGATATGTTGTTAGAGGAATAAATTAGCATGTCGCTAGTTTAGGCTAGGTTATATTTCATTTTAATTATATTATTTTTATAAAATCTATATCTTGTATAAAGGATCATAGTAAAGTATTTATAATTGGGATCCTTTTCACTAAAAACTATCATGATATAGAATCTACGGATCCTCAACCTCTAAACCTGCTACACCAACCTACCTCGTGCAAGTTCTACCGTTGGGTTTTTCTGGTAGTATAAAATCCCTAAGACCCTAGAATGTGTTGACTATGAGAATTTGTTGTTAAGTGTGAAAAGACAAAATGAGGTTACCAGATAGGACATTATAGCCGTGCTCTCTAAGCAATCTGAACCTGAGTGCCGTTGTATTGAGATCATTTCCGTCGTCATGGACATCATTGAAATTGCGTTCTAATTCCTTCTTAATCTCTTCTTCAAAATGGTACGCAATACCTAACCTTTGAATAGCGTCAATCAAATGTATCTTTGTGTTGTGCAAGTCTCCATCTTCATCTTCACTTAACATCTTCAGAACTTCTCTTTTCAAAGCCTCTACATTCTCCCTCCCTTCATAGCTACCCTGCTCAGATTAAACTCGTTTACGTGACTAAATAAGTCAAAAATATACACACTTTTATCTTTTTTGAGTTTTAAATTAGACTCGATTATAAACAAATTGAACATGATCATACAAATGTGACAGACTCGAATAATATCCCGAAGTATGATATATCTCTACACGTATAATTGATTACAAAAACGAACAATCATACATCTTTAGTGGCGTTTGACAAGAAGGTTTCGTCCCATAAGCTTGGTTGATAATTTGCCGTGGGACGTGGTGGCAAAACAATCGGTGATCCAACTAAACACGACTCCATAGCTCGTTTGACAATAAAAGTTTTTACGTTGTGTATGAGTTGTGAGTTGTGACTCATTTACTTGGCTCTTGAGGGTATTTATAAGGATGAAACAAGCTGCTACGCACTTCCTTGACGTTCGTCGGTGTCGACCATGCTGCTACACAGAATGCTACGCACTTCTCTTTTCAAAACAATCGGTGATCATACAAATGTGACAGACTCGTCAGTGGATGGGAAATCACAGAAAATCCCTCAACAAAGTGTCGGAGATAACTAGCTAACCCAAGAAAGCTACGCACTTCCTTGACGTTCGTCGGTGTCGACCATGCTGCTACAAACTCAATCTTCGCCGGATCAACCTTGATCCCATCAGCGGAGACCACATGACTCAGAAATGCTACCTCTGGCATCCAGAACTCGCACTTAGAGAACTTAGCGTACAGTTCTCTATCCCTCAAAACGTGCATCACTGTCCTCAGAAGTCCTGCATGTTCCTCTCTGCTACGAGAGCACACCAGGATGTTGTCTATGAAGACCACCACAATTTGATCCATAAAGTCAATGAATATGCCATATATCAACTCCGTAAAGACGGCGGGCGCATTCGTGAGCCCAAATGGCATCACTACAAACTCGTAGTGGCCATACCGAGTCCGAAATGCCATCTTGTGCACATCCTCCTCTCTCACCCTCTGCTGGTGATAACCCGAGCACATGTCAATCCTGGAGAACACAGTCGCTCCTTGAAGCTGATCTAACAAGTCATCAATGTCAGGCAATGGATACTTGTTCTTTATGGTCACCTTATTCAGCTCTTTGTAATCGATGCACAACCTCAACGATCCGTCCTTCCGCACGAAGAGAACAAGTGCTCCCCACGGGGATACGCTAGGGCGGATAAAGTTTTCTCTGCCAATTCCTCAAGCTGCTACTTCAGCTCTAACAGCTCGACATGCGTCTTACGGTATGGGGCCTTCGATATCGGTCTCGTAACAGGCTCCAACTTCATACCGAAGTCCACGCTCCTCTGATGTGGCAAACTGGATGGCTCAGCAAACACATCCAAAAACTCAAGAACCACTGGGACGTCCTCCAACACTAGACTTTCGCTCTCCTTCATGGCATAACACCAGAAGGCATCTCAACCTTGTGCTATCAACCTCGCTACTCGTACTACACTAATAACCATACCCGTCATCACAAGGTCCTAACCTCGGGAAATCTCTATCTGACCTAACTCGGTAGAAACCGTCACAGTCCTACTACCAACGTCTAACACAACACGATGTCTATCCATCCAATCCATACACAAAATGACTTCCTCACGCTCCAATGACATGGAAAGAAGTCCACAAACAAATCACAAATCCCAAATTTATAGGACAACTATGTACCTCTTACCTGACCCCCCATCTGGTAACCCTACCAAGAGAGGTCTATCCTCTACTATATCTAAGGTCAGTCTATCAGCACATGCATCAGAAAGCAAAGAGTGTGCAGCACCCATATCAAACAAAACGCCAACGGCTCCACTGCATATTATTACTCAAAACTCGAACTTATGCTCCTCAGGTATCACTGAGGTCATCGCCATAGTCTCTGCCTCTACTCCTTCTGCACCGGAGGCGGAGATTTTCTCTGAGAAGGAATACTACCTTGCTGGCAAAAAGGGAGCCAAATGACCTAATTCACCACATGTAAAGCACGTCACTAAAGATCTCTTACACTCCGGTCGTAGGTGTCCAAACTATCCACAGTTGAAAAAGGATCTCATCCCATCAGAAGTCCGTGTGGAAAAGGGATCACTGGAACGTCCATGTCTCAAACTCTGTCTAACACTTGAAGGGTTTGCTTCATCACTCACTAGTTCGGTCCGTTGTTTCTTCTTTGATCCGGAAGCTTCAATTGGTCCCACAGATGTTGGTAAACCCAGTGTAGGTCTACCCTCTATTGCAACCTCTTATACTTAACGTATATATTCTCGAAACCCGGGTCCACTGACCGAGAGGTAGTCAGACTCCTAAGGTTTTCCCTCTGCTACAGGCGGAACAATAGCGGAAACCGGTCCCTGGCCTAACACTACTGGAGGAAGAGGGGGTATACCCCAACCTCGTCCCACTGCAGATGTCGCTCTAGTCTGAGCCATCTGTACGGTATGCACACTTAATCCTATAAGGCTATATATATATATGCCATATGTATATATATATATATATATATATATATATATATATATATATATATATATATATATATATATATATATATATATATAGAGAGAGAGAGAGAGAGAGAGAGAGAGAGAGTGTAGATCATATGAGAATACCCCAAACGTGTATACATGAGAACAAATTCGTAATTATTATTAGTTTTGTTACAAATGTGTCATATCATTTAATGTATTATTCGTAGTTATTGTTGGTTGAGTGGATTATTCGTGGTTATTGTGGTTATTCCTAATTATCATTATTCCTAATTAATATTAATTATGATATCTACACTAAATCTCGACCCTTAATACTCACCATCCGGCGGTCTAAGATTGTTCTCATGTATACACGTTAGGGGTGTTCTCATGAGAACCACACCCTATATATATATAATATATATATATATATATATATATATATATATATATATATATATATATATATATATATCCACACATACATATACATATATGTATATATATATATAATACTTAATATTACATGCACACACATCAATACACAGTAGGTATCTATCTATATATATATATATATATATATATATATATTGTCGAGATCCTTAGATGGGTGACGGCTTCTGTACATACTATCCCAAAACATCTGTACTCGCTTTTAAAACCAAAACCTTTTGAAAAGTCAGACCCTCAATGGGTTCTGTTTATTTATCCAGTCTACCTCTATTGCAAATAGCAAGTGTCATTGTTGTCAACATAAGGCCTCTGACACCAACTCTGTAACACCCCGAATTCGCGGGACTTGGAGTGTCACATTCGGCAAGGATCTCACATTAATGGATCCTGACCCTAGTCTGACAACAAGTTCACTGGATCTTACAACAAGACACATGTAGATTAAAACCAAAATACATAAAACTATATAAGAAACATCAAAAGGGTTTTACAACATCAAGCCGAGTACAAAAACAACATGCACAACATCGGATACAAAATATCCCATATCCCACGCAACCCTAATGTACAGAAGTCCTCAGCTGGTCATCCCATCTGGCTCACTCTGCAGCCTTCCTAACCTGCAGATCATCTACAACACGGTATACACCGTTAGCTGCAGCAATGAATAAGAATGAAGGTAATAGCACAAACACATATCCACATATCACACATGCAATGCCACACACACATTCATTTATTATCTTCAATTACGTTATTCCATTACTAATTCAACTTATTTTGTGACACGAGGAGCCTAAAGAACCTCGTCCCTTCCCCGTTAACACAGGGGTTTTGCATGGGGGTGATCATCACTCGTCCCCCCCTGTGTTACTAGCTTCGGGGCACCCCCTCCTACCCTCGAGCGGAGGCATATGTGGTCACGACCCGTTATAATACACTTGGGCCATTTAATGTAATAAATGGTCATCCTACTCCGGTTTAGGTTATAAATGCACAACCATATGAGCACACAACCATTACAATCACACCAATCCACAACTGAACACTAAGTAAGTCCTACGGACTTACCTGTAATACTCTTAGCCTGTATCACGTCACAACTTCCCCTTGGGGAAGTAATCAACGCCTACAAAAGCAAGACACACACAATCACATACTACAAAGGTTAGGAGACTCGTCTCACTAACCACAATCAACCTATATCTCAAATCTAAACCTCATATCTTCAACACATTCATAAATGCCTAAGGCATATCCTCAACATAACATCTCATCATACTCGTACACATACTAAACCTTAAAGCCATAATCGATATCCATAACATCACCATGATCCTCAACTCATTATGACACCTAGCATGCATCTAATCAGTATTCCACAATCTCAATTCTAATCCTAATTTCATTAATTAATCTTTAATTAATTAATTATATTTCGCCTGAATAACGTTTTGTCCGCATGTCATTTCTAAACCCACATGTCATCAGATTTTATCAAACACACAACCTATAAACACCAGAATAATATAATGACCATAATGGAATTTCTAATTATCCATTTAGACAAGCCTAACGTCAATTTAGGCCAAATCGCAGTACGGAAAACGAATAAATTCATAACTTATTCGTTACTAACCCGATTGACGATCTGAAAGAAGATTCGGAATCACAACGACGCAGGCTACGCATGGACAACATCAAATTCACCGGATCTGAGCAACGGAACCGTCCTGGTGACATATATGCTCGATCAGGTCTTCATCTGCTCAGAAATGCAGAAACTCGGTACCGATATGAAGAGAATGAAGAGAGGAATCCAGAAACTCAAACGGAATTGAAATCGAATTAGAAACGGAGAGTAGATCTGAGTTTGAAGTTTGAGAGAAATCAGAGCTTTTACGAGGAAACGTGAAAGGAAATGAATTAATAAACGATTTTTCGTTATCTATAGTGAAGACGATAGTTATCCTTTAGCGAAGTCGATAATTATCCTTTAACCGATCCAAAGGCGGGTTGAACCCCCTTCTCCAAACTTTTAGAAATTGGAATAATAGATCTTGAATATTGTAGGGATAATTATTCCACAATTGCCTTGGAAAACGTGTATTCGTAAGCCGTCTTTCTTAGCCGTTAAGAAACGAAATAGCGACTCTTTTGTCCGTTTTGCCTTTACATGTTATTTCATATCTAGGACATGTCCGATGTCCTGATCATTTCTCTCAACTGCATTTTTATCTATTGGAGCTCCAAAATGCTCCAAATAATACAGGAGGGTAAAAATAATTACCCGGGGGAAAAAGTGAAAATTTCCCCATAAGCCCAAAATTACACCAGGAGCATAACGGTGGGACTTATAGTCATCACTTACGCAATCTTCGCGAGTTATATGTCAATTACTATCAATGATTAAGTTAATCAACATTAATTAGAATTCGGAAATCCTAGCTATTACATTAGGATCAATGCATAATTTTATTTACCATCTTAACTATTGTGCAAAAATTAAGAAAGAATTAGATTTGTAGTGGTTTGCCCAAACTAATTATGTCTAGTTCAAAGAGAATTTATTAAGAAGTTTAAAAATATTGAGATTGTCCGAAAATCTCCTAAAGATAGAATATAATGGTATATATATAGCAAACGAAAATCCGAAAGGATAAATTGGTCTATAGTTAGACCCAAACACTCCGAGATATTCGTCTCCCTCAACCTCATGATACAACTTTGTGAATTGTGAAATTCAAACTATACTAAAATAAAATTACGTACCTTACGTGACACAATATCATCCATGAGTCTAGATAAAGTGGATGCAGATGTGACAAGTTTAGGTTGATTAAGCATCCAATCAAATACGAGTATATTTCCCGCAACACCGCCCATCCAAATGAGGGATCCAACTGATAGCATTGGGTAACCACTTGTTACCTATGCTACTTTCATATACTCATCAACTGTAGGAAGCCCATCTTCTCTGTTCAACCATTTTCTTTCCGCATGATACGCTTTCACTAATCTCTTCATCTAAATAACCTCAATACAATACATATTTACAATGTCTTGTGATAGGTTATAGAATCACTATCGTTGAGGTTTGTTTTTAGAGTCTTTTTATCATATTAGAGTCGGTTTATGCTACTAACTCCTTGATCCAGATGAAGAAAACTAAAAGAAGTTAAAGAGGAGTTATAAGCACTTGGGAGTTGAAGACCATTCACGAAGCAAAGCTTATGGTGCCTCACCGCCCCCACGGAGTAGTGTCACCGCCCCTGCGGGTGACACTACACTCCCGAACGCAGCCTGCGCCTTCGCCAGCGCCCGGAACAAAGACTGTCACCGGCCCCGCGCCTCTCTTTGGCGCCCCTACGGTGACTTGCCCTAAAGAAGCAAAGTCGGCGCCCCTACGCCTCTGCCTCCGGACCAACCTGCGGAGCTGTGAAGCCGAAGAGCCAGTGTCACCGCCCCTGCGCTGACATTGGGCCGCCCCTGCGACTCGACATCAGAAGCGACAGAATGATGAAGAGTCAGACGTTTGAAGATCATTAAAGATCCGCCCCTGCGGAATTGCTAGGCCGCCCCTGCGGCTACGAAGAAGATCAAGCGTTTTCGCCTAAACCGCCCCTGCGGCTCTGAAGGCCGCCCCTGCGGTTGAGCGACAGAGACTTTACTCCAGCTGTTTGCACCACCTTTATGGCATTAAAGGTGGCTATTTTGGCCGGCCATTTACTCCCATTTAGTGCCAATTGTAGCATAAATAGACTCATGGCTGATTGTTAGAATCATCCATCATTTTTCCCATTTTTATTCTCTCTTTTCTCTTGCTTCCTTTGTGTAATGAGCTTCTAGATTCCTTGCTACATTGGGTTGTTTTGAAGCTGTATTGCTGCTTTGGTTGTAAGTGCCTTTTAATATAAGTTTTATTCAGTTCATGTTTTGTATTCCTTGAGTTTTATTTGCCTAATTACATGTTTATTATACTTAAGATTGATCACCTTAGTGTCTAAATTGCATGTACAGAACTAGGATTAATAGATTCCGGGTTCGGGTCGTTAATCTAGTAGAAACCTTTAGGTAAAAACGGGTTGTAATTACTTACAGGAAAAGGAATACAAATATCAAGATAAGTTTAATGTGTAATATCTGGAATTTTTATTCCGTCTATTTCCGTTATAAAATAGATCTCGATCTGTTGACCCATATCCGTCTACTGAGTTAGACATATTATTATAGGATTTATCATTTTATGTAGATTCATTCACATAAAATGATAGAATCTTTTAAATAGTTTATCATTTTATGTAACTTACTTCCGCATAAAATGATAGAATCCCTAACCGATCTTAATCTATAATAAACTCCATATCCGCCTAGTCCGTATATTTATGTGTCGGGATCTTGTCCAGCCAGAAACTCGCTAAATCAAGGAGCCCAGCCGCAGCCCATTTTAGCCCATCTGTTAACCGATATTTCAGCTCCAACGGATCCAGTTCTGCAGCCAGCTAGCCCAGCCCAACAGCCACTGTTTGCTTTGACTGCTTCAGCCAACGCAAGCCCACGCCTGCTACTTCTTCCAGTCCAGTGCTCGTGCAGCCCAGCAGCCCAGCAGCAGCAGCGTTGCCTTCTAGCCCAGCGCCAGCCTGCAGTCTTCAGCTCAGTCCAATGTTCGTCCGGCCCAGCAGCAGCACAGCTCCAGCCCAGCAGCAGCACTCCAGCGCAGCCAGCCCAGCACGGAAGAGGAGAAGCTGGCCATTCCTTCGCAGGCCCAGGATCCGCCAGCCCAACTATCATGCCACGCTTTCCTTGCTGAATATTGCTAGTAACGTAACAGCCGAATCCTTGCAGATTCCTCCCACATAACTGTTGTATTAGTAAGGGAAAGAGATCCGTAACTGCCTGATTTTCCCTTCCTTATGTGCTGCAAACACTTCACCGTCCAGATTCATCAGCACATTCGTCTTTCTTGATCCTTGCCTCGCTTGTGAACATCGACTTCCACAACCACCAACCGTCAATTGCAGCCATTGGAATCTGCAACGAGTCCATACCAACCTTCTGCACGTATCCAGCCGCGCCAAGAGGTTAGTGCAGCAATCTAATTCTTCCATCTTCACCTTATTCTCTCTACCGACTCCTCTGGACTGTTTGTGCGCGAGCAGGAGGACGGAACACTCTCTTCTACCACGTTCATCCGACTACGTTGTGCTAGAGCCTCAGACAAGTCGCTGCTTACTGTACGAAGGTGAGTACATCCCGGATCCGGACACTCCTCTTTTACAATCACCTCTCTCCGGCTTGTCTCATTTCGTCCCATCTATCCTTATGTTAGGAAGAACATACGAGCCTTCATCGAAAACGAGAGTAGACGTCTCAGGACCGTCAAACCGAAGAAGGTAAATTCCCTCTCTCCCACAGCTTGATCCCATGTACTCTAGGTGTAAAGAATTAAGTTTGTACAAAGAGCTGCATAGTTTTCCGATTAGTCTAAAGAGAAGGTTATTGTATAAGCTTATGTATGACTACCAACTCCGTAATGCTAGGTTGATGAGCTGCTGTAATTCGGCCTTGGACATAGGAGATAGTAATAGGTAGCTGCTGAGTTTTATAAATAAAAGAATAGAAATAAAGGGCTGCTGTAAATTCCAATTTATTCCTTCAGCTTTTAGGTTATAAACAGCCTATCTTGTCGGTCAATTATTGAACGTTTGGATAAAGATCCACCGTTGAATTTTTGGATATGTTGTAGATGGATATATGTAGTTTAGCATATTAAAATTTGGGAAGAAATGAACGGTCGGATTAGAAGTTATGAGCTCCCGAAGTTAGGTAGTTGAGCAGTTTTGGTAAACTTAAGTTTTTGGCTAATGAGTGAAGTAGTCAACTTTGTGAATTTTTATAAAAATATCGGCTGAACAGTTTTGAGGAATTCTTCCTCCTAAGGTTAGATAGAACCTCATAGATGATCTAGAGATTTAATTCGGAATTATTATAAGCTGTTAAGAATTTTATATTAAGAACCGAAGTTAGACCTTTACGATTCTTCCGGAAAATAGAAACATAGGAAAAATGTCAGTTTGGAACCAAATAAAATTTTAGGAGTTAGAAAATAAATTTAGAACCTCAAATAGGAGTTTAGACATGAATTTTAGGGTTTTCGAGAAAATCGGAACCAAGGGTAAAATGGTCATTTTACCCTAAACTAATATTGTAACTAGTATGTCTTAATACCTTATTCGATCTTAGAAGTTTTAGACTTCTATCTACGTGAGAGTGTGCTAATACACTTATCGCCTTTGGCAGGCAACTGAGTGGTTACAGTTTACAGAGCGAGTGGTTTATAAAGAGTCGAGCGTTATAACAGGTAAGTCCTTTGGGCTTACTTAGCTGACTTCTAAATATGAGTATAAATGATGATGGTGGTGTGTGATTGAAATGTTTAGAGAGATAGGTTGTGATATATAATTACCGACCTATATTTTGGCCTAAGAGTAACGGGCGGTGGCATTCTGCTCAGTAGCTTGCGGGCGCTGGGGGTTTCTTTCGGGACTAGTCCATACATGGTTTGTAGTGATGCTACCAGTGGAAGTCAGCTAGACCTACACCAGTTGGATAAGGAACGGAGGCGAGAACTAATAATAATTCTTGTGCCACAACTTAAATTGAATAATGTGAATCACTTAAATAATAGATAATAATTGGTTGAGTGCCAGCATGATGTTTGTTTATTTTTGTTTCTGCTTGTGTCTGTGCCGTTATTATTTTGCTTATATTTGGATAGTTAGCTAACTGTTGATATGTTGTTTAGATTTGCCACAGGTTAGAGCAGATGCCGAGTGATCCAGATGGTAGTGGTCAGCCGGGGTGTCGTACTTTAGGACGTTTTACAGTTTCTGCATTTGTAGGTTTTACAGTTGAACCTTGTTTCCTTTCGTACTTTGTTATATTCCGTTTTCCGGCTGTAGTCGATCTGGTCACATTCATGCATTATTAAGAACTATTTTATGATTTCTGGTTTTTCCTTATCTGTGCCTTGTTGTAAGATCTTGTTATGTTGTTGTCAAACTGAGGTCGGGACCCACTGTGCGGTCCTAACCAGTAACTCCCTAAGTTGTAAAATTTGGGGTGTTACAACATGGTATCAGAGCCAGGTTGGCAACAATGGCACTTGAATCTTCTAAAAAGGTCATATAAGTAAATAAACAGAACCCGAAAAGGGTCTGAGTTTTCCAAAGAGAATTTTTGGTTTTAAAATGCATACAGAGTCGGGTTGGGATAGAAAGTACGAATGACCACCACTACCTCTGTGGATCTCGGTAATCTTAGAATAATTATAGACTTGTACTGTTATGATAGATTAGCTAGTTTATAACTGTAGTTATTACTATTCGTGCAGATGGCACGTACTAGGGCTGCCCAAGTGACTGGCCGAGGTAGGGGTCGTCCCCCCCTTCCCCCAGTCAGACAGGATCGAGCTGATAGCACCCCTACTGTTAGAGGGCGTGGTCGTGGGGGTAGACCTCCGCTAGGGAGAGGTCGAGGACGAGTTCCTCGAGATGACCCACCTGCAGCAAGCATACCAGAGGTTGCTGTAGAAGAAGTAGCTGAGAGTGTAGGCCCCGAGGTCAGGCCTGAGACCGCCGCTAGGTCTGGAGCGCAAGGAGCACGTTCTACTGAGTCGGGACGTGTTTCTATTGGAGCATCTGAGTATAGGGAGTTCAGAGCCTATGTTGAGCGCAGGGAGGAAGCTGCCAAAGTTGAGAGGCTTACTCAGGTACCACCAGTGGTACCGGCTAGGTCAGCTCAAGTGACACAGGGAGTGTCTCAGGTGCCGGCTGTATCTGAGAGGAGGGCTGATGCTGATAGAGCACCTACTGGGTCTAGAGCACCGAGACCGGATGAGTGGTTGAAGGCTTTCAACTCTCAGAAGGTCCCCTCATTCAGCGGAGAGATAGGGCTAGAGGTGGAGCACTGGATAGGGAAGATTGAGACTGCTTTGGAGGCAATACGTTGCCCCGTGGATCGACAGGTAGATTTGATCCAGACTTGTTTCACAGATGATGCTCATTCATGGTGGCGTACCATTCGTGGCCGAGTCACCAGCTGGGAGCAGATGAGGAACATTGTTAGAGACAGGTACTGTCCAGTTTCGCTGAGGAGAGAGAGATTCCAGGATTTCATTGAGGCGGGATTTGAAGATATCCCGATTGCTGCAGCTATAAAGAAATTTCAGAAGGAATTGACCTTACTTGGACCTTCTGCACCTCCCAAAGAGCAACATGTTTACCTTTTCTCCAGGAGGTTGAGAGAGAGTACCCGATCCTACCTGGCTGGATTCCGCTGTGAGACCTTGTCTGATTATCAGGATAGGGCCTCTGCTTATGAGAGAGATAGGCCAGCTTCTAGGAAAGCAGCTCAGTCTAGTGGGCCGGATAAGCGGCAGAGGACAGGACATGCTGGTAGCAGTGCAGCAGTAGCAGGTTATGGTCGAGGACAGACTCAGGGGAGGTCCAGCTACCACTCTACAGTTCGGACTCCCGGTGGAGATCGACAGTGCTTTAACTGTGGTGGCCATGATCATATTAAGACGGATTGCCCGAAACCACCTATCACTTGCTTCACTTGTGGGAAGCCGGGACACAGAGCTACTTTCTGCCGTCAGGGCAAGGCTCCTTCTCAGCAGGGATCTTCTCCTGCAGGTGCTGAGAAGAGTGTACAAAGACCCCCTCAGTACCGAGCTCCGAGTCAGCAGCAGCAGTACCGGGCTCCAGGACATCCTGCTTCATACAGTACTGCACAGGGATCAGGTCGTGGCAGGGGACGTGGTAGCACCACTGACACTAGAGGAGGACCATCGAGAGTGTTCGAGCTGAGGAACACTGAGCAGCCTGCAGCACCTGCGACCACAGGTACTATTTGGATCCATGACTTACCTGTGAGAGTTTTATTTGATACGGGTGCTACGCACTCATTTATATCAGATGCATGTGTAGATAGGTTGTCCTTAGCTACAGTAGAGGGTGTACCTTTTGTGGTTGGGTTACCAGATGGGGGTAAAGTTAGAGGATCTCGAGAGATTTATGACTGCCCTATTCACCTGGGAGGCCGGATTTGGTTAGTAAATTTTCTAGTCATGCCCTTAGCACATGAGGACGTGATATTAGGGATAGATTGGATGACTAGACATGGAGCCGTCTTGGATATTGGTAGGAGGACTGTGACTGTCGCCACGGAGGAGGGCCACTGAGTGATATTCCGAGGTTGGGACCTCGGAAAGTCCGGCACAGTTATCAGCGCAGTGAGAGCAGCCAGATTGATAGCACAGGGTTGCGAGGCCTTCTGGTGTTATGCCATGAAGGAGCGCAAGAGCCTGACAGTAGAGGAGATACCAGTCGCATGCGAGTTTGCAGAGGTCTTCAGGGACGACTTACCAGGGCTACCTCCACAGAGGAGTGTGGACTTTAGCATCGAGTTAGAGCCGGGCACGAGACCGATCTCGAAGGCCCCGTACCGCATGGCCCCGATAGAGCTGCTTGAGCTGAAGAAGCAGTTAGAGGAGTTAGCAGAGAAGGGCTTTATACGCCCTAGTGTTTCCCCCTGGGGCGCACCAGTATTGTTTGTGAGGAAGAAGGATGGATCGATGAGACTGTGTATCGACTACAGGGAGTTGAACAAGGTCACCATCAAGAATAAGTATCCACTACCTCGCATAGATGATCTGCTGGACCAGCTACATGGGGCGTCAGTATTCTCGAGGATAGATTTGAGATCGGGTTATCACCAGCTGAGGGTGAGAGATCAGGACATACCTAAGACGGCATTCCGGACTAGGTATGGTCATTATGAGTTTGTAGTGATGCCGTTTGGACTCACTAATGCGCCAGCAGTATTTATGGAGTTGATGAATGGGATTTTCATCGACTTCTTAGACCAGTTTGTAGTGGTCTTCATTAACGACATTCTAGTTTACTCTAGAAGTCGAGAGGAGCATGCCGGACACTTGAGGACAGTGTTGCAGATGCTACAAGATAGTCACCTATATGCTAAACTATCCAAGTGTGAGTTTTGGATGTCAGAGGTGGCGTTCCTAGGCCATGTAGTGACTGCTGAGGGGATTAAGGTCGACCCAGCGAAGATTGAGTCAGTGTCCTCTTGGCAACCTCCGAAGAATGTTAAGGAGGTTCGTAGCTTCCTTGGATTAGCAGGTTATTACCGTCGGTTTGTGGAAGGGTTTTCCCTGATCGCCCGACCACTTACTTCTCTCCTAAGGAAGACTACTCGGTTCGTCTGGTCTGAGCCGTGTCAGCAGAGTTTTGAGGAGCTGAAGAGGAGATTGATGTCTGCTCCGATCTTAGCACAGCCTGAGGGTACAGAGGACTTTGTAGTGTACAGTGACGCATCCAAGCTGGGCTTGGGGTGTGTCTTGATGCAGAGGGGTAAGGTCATAGCATATGCGTCTCGACAGCTGAAGACGTATGAGGAGAACTACCCCACCCATGACCTGGAGTTAGCTGCGGTAGTACATGCTCTTAAGATCTGGCGTCATTATCTCTATGGAGCGACCTGTCAGATCTTCACAGACCATAAGAGTCTGAAGTACATATTCACTCAGCGGGAGTTGAATAACCGCCAGAGGCGGTGGCTAGAGTTGATCAAGGATTTTGACCTTGAGATTCTCTACCACCCCGGAAAGGCGAATGTAGTTGTTGACGCTTTGAGTCGGAAGACGCCTCGGGAGAAGGCGATAGCTCGGTTGACAGTACAACCACAGTTACAGAGAGACTTAGCTTGGTTGGAGGTAGAGATCCAGTTCCCCGATACACCTCATCAGTTAGCCACCTTAGAGTTACTTCCGGACCTGTTGGGTGAGATCCGACAGAAGCAAGAGACCTGTCCGACTTTGACCCGGATCCGAGACCGGATGTCACGAGATGAGGCACCTCAGTTCACTATCGGTGCCGATGGAGTGATGAGATGACAAGACCGTGTCTGTGTGCCATCAGACAGTGAGCTGAGACAGAGGATACTGGGTGAGGTTCACGCTACCCCTTACTCCGTACATCCAGGAGCGAGTAAGATGTATAAGGACGTGAGACGTTCCTTCTGGTGGGGTGGTTTGAAGCCTGATGTGGCCCGATATGTAGCCTAGTGTGCGACCTGTCAGCAGGTCAAGATTGAGCATCGTAGATCCGGAGGAGAGCTACACCCACTTCCAGTACCACATTGGAAGTGGGAAGACATTTCTATGGATTTCGTTACCGGATTGAGGCTCAGCAGAGGTTTTGATGCCATTTGGGTGGTGGTAGACCGGCTGACGAAGACCGCACGTTTCATTCCGATCAAGGAAACGTGGCCGGTAAACCGTCTAGCAGAGGAGTTCACCAGACACATTGTGAGACTCCATGGAGTACCGAGGACTATCGTCTCCGACAGGGATGGACGTTTTACCTCGAGGTTTTGGCAGCAGGTACATACTGCTCTGGGGACGAGTCTTCACTTTACCACTGCCTACCACCCGCAGACAGACGGTCAGTCCGAGAGGACCATTCAGACCCTAGAGGACATGTTGCGGGCCTGTGTGCTAGATTGGGGACAGGTATGGCCAGATCACCTCCCACTGGTAGAGTTTTCATATAATAACAGTTGGCATGCTTCTATTGGGATGGCACCTTATGAGGCGTTGTACGGGCGGAGATGTCGTACACCGCTATGTTGGGATGAGCCTAGCAAGGCTGATAGAGTAGTACCAGATCAGATACAGGACGACATCGCCCGGATTGCCTTAGTCCGGGAGAGGATGTTAGCAGCTCAGAGTCGTCAGAAGTCCTACGCCGACAAAAGGCGTCGACCTTTGGAGTTTAGAGTAGGTGCACAGGTGTGGTTGAGAGTGTCACCTACGAGAGGAGTTAGACGTTTTGGCATTAAGGGGAAGCTGAGTCCCCGATACGTTGGTCCATTTGAGATCGTAGAGAGAGTCGGAGAGGTTGCCTACCGACTAGCACTGCCACCGAGATTGGAGGGAGTACACCCAGTTTTCCATGTATCTCAGCTGCGAGAGTACATACCGGACCCTAGACATGTCATCAGTCATGAGGATCTGATAGTCGAGCCAGACCACACTTTCGTGGAGTATCCAGTAGCCGTCCTAGAGCGTAGCATTAGGCGCCTGCGTTCTAAGGAGATACCGATGCTGAGGATTCAGTGGTCTAGACGAGGGACTGATGAGGCTACCTGGGAGACAGAGGAGAGTATTAGACGTAACTACCCTGAGTTCTTTGCGGAGTTAGCCGCTACCTCAGTACCGACGGGTTAGTACTGAGACGATACCTTATATGATTTCTTGTGATTATATGTTTACATAATTGTTTATGTCTATGTGCTTGATGACGTGAGTAGTTGCTTGCTAGAATATAATTCTTGAGGGGAAATGTATGGGTAGATACCCTATCCTAAGTTTCGGGACGAAACTTATTTTAAGGGGGTACTGGTGTAATATCCGGAATTTTTATTCCGTCTATTTCCGTTATAAAATAGATCTCGATCTGTTGACCCATATCCGTCTACTGAGTTAGACATATTATTATAGGATTTATCATTTTATGTAGATTCATTCACATAAAATGATAGAATCTTTTAAATAGTTTATCATTTTATGTAACTTACTTCCGCATAAAATGATAGAATCCCTAACCGATCTTAATCTATAATAAACTCCATATCCGCCTAGTCCGTATATTTATGTGTCGGATCTTGTCCAGCCAGAAACTCGCTAAATCAAGGAGCCCAGTCGCAGCCCATTTTAGCCCATCTGTTAACCGATATTTCAGCTCCAACGGATCCAATTCTGCAGCCAGCTAGCCCAGCCCAACAGCCACTGTTTGCTTTGACTGCTTCAGCCAACGCAAGCCCACGCCTGCTGCTTCTTCCAGTCCAGTGCTCGTGCAGCCCAGCAGCCCAGCAGCAGCAGCGTTGCCTTCTAGCCCAGCGCCAGCTTGCAGTCTTCAGTTCAGTCCAATGTTCGTCCGGCCCAGCAGCAGCACAGCTCCAGCCCAGCAGCAGCACTCCAGCGCAGCCAGCCCAGCACGGAAGAGGAGAAGCTGGCCATTCCTTCGCAGGCCCACGATCCGCCAGCCCAACTATCATGCCACGCTTTCCTTGTTGAATATTGCTAGTAACGTAACAGCCGAATCCTTGCAGATTCCTCCCACATAACTGCTGTATTAGTAAGGGAAAGAGATCCGTAACTGCCTGATTTTCCCTTTCTTATGTGCTGCAAACACTTCACCGTCCAGATTCATCAGCACATTCGTCTTTCTTGATCCTTGCCTCGCTTGTGAACATCGACTTCCACAACCACCAACCGTCAATTGCAGCCATTGGAATCTGCAACGAGTCCATACCAACCTTCTGCACGTATCCAGCCGCGCCAAGAGGTTAGTGCAGCAATCTAATTCTTCCATCTTCACCTTATTCTCTCTACCGACTCCTCTGGACTGTTTGTGCGCGAGCAGGAGGACGGAACACTCTCTTCTACCACGTTCATCCGACTACGTTGTGCCAGAGCCTCAGACAAGTCGCTGCTTACTGTACGAAGGTGAGTACATCCCGGATCCGGACACTCCTCTTTTACGGTCACCTCTCTCCGGCTTGTCTCATTTCGTCCCATCTATCCTTATGTTAGGAAGAACATACGAGCCTTCATCGAAAACGAGAGTAGACGTCTCAGGACCGTCAAACCGAAGAAGGTAAATTCCCTCTCTCCCACAGCTTGATCCCATGTACTCTAGGTGTAAAGAATTAAGTTTGTACAAAGAGCTGCATAGTTTTCCGATTAGTCTAAAGAGAAGGTTATTGTATAAGCTTATGTATGCCTACCAACTCCGTAATGCTAGGTTGATGAGCTGCTGTAATTCGGCCTTGGACATAGGAGATAGTAATAGGTAGCTGCTGAGTTTTATAAATAAAAGAATAGAAATAAAGGGCTGCTGTAAATTCCAATTTATTCCTTCAGCTTTTAGGTTATAAACAGCCTATCTTGTCGGTCAATTATTGAACGTTTGGATAAAGATCCACCGTTGAATTTTGGATATGTTGTAGATGGATATATGTAGTTTAGCATATTAAAATTTGGGAAGAAATGAACGGTCGGATTAGAAGTTATGAGCTCCCGAAGTTAGGTAGTTGAGCAGTTTTGGTAAACTTAAGTTTTTGGCTAAGTATAGGAATTTTGAGTGAAGTAGTCAACTTTGTGAATTTTTATAAAAATATCGGCTGAACAGTTTTGAGGAATTCTTCCTCCTAAGGTTAGATAGAACCTCATAGATGATCTAGAGATTTAATTCGGAATTATTATAAGCTGTTAAGAATTTTATATTTAGAACCGAAGTTAGACCTTTACGATTCTTCCGGAAAATAGAAACATAGGAAAAATGTCAGTTTGGAACCAAATAAAATTTTAGGAGTTAGAAAATAAATTTAGAACCTCAAATAGGAGTTTAGACATGAATTTTAGGGTTTTCGAGAAAATCGGAACCAAGGGTAAAATGGTCATTTTACCCTAAACTAATATTGTAACTAGTATGTCTTAATACCTTATTCGATCTTAGAAGTTTTAGACTTCTATCTACGTGAGAGTGTGCTAATACACTTATTGCCTTTGGCAGGCAACTGAGTGGTTACAGTTTACAAAGCGAGTGGTTTATAAAGTGTCGAGCGTTATAACAGGTAAGTCCTTTGGGCTTACTTAGCTGACTTCTAAATATGAGTATAAATGATGATGGTGGTGTGTGATTGAAATGTTTAGAGAGATAGGTTGTGATATATAATTACCGACCTATATTTTGGCCTAAGAGTAACGGGCGGTGGCATTCTGCTCAGTAGCTTGCGGGCGCTGGGGGTTTCTTTCGGGACTAGTCCATACATGGTTTGTAGTGATGCTACCAGTGGAAGTCAGCTAGACCTACACCAGTTGGATAAGGAACGGAGGTGAGAACTAATAATAATTCTCGTGCCACAACTTAAATTGAATAATGTGAATCACTTAAATAATAGATAATAATTGGTTGAGTGCCAGCATGATGTTTGTTTATTTTTGTTTCTGCTTGTGTCTGTGCCGTTATTATTTTGCTTATATTTGGATAGTTAGCTAACTGTTGATATGTTGTTTAGATTTGCCATAGGTTAGAGCAGATGCCGAGTGATCCAGATGGTAGTGGTCAGCCGGGGTGTCGTACTTTAGGACGTTTTACAGTTTCTGCATTTGTAGGTTTTACAGTTGAACCTTGTTTCCTTTCGTACTTTGTTATATTCCGTTTTCCGGCTGTAGTCGATCTGGTCACATTCATGCATTATTAAGAACTATTTTATGATTTCTGGTTTTTCCTTATCTGTGCCTTGTTGTAAGATCTTGTTAAGTTGTTGTCAAACTAAGGTCGGGACCCACTGTGCGGTCCTAACCAGTAACTCCCTAAGTTGTAAAATTTGGGGTGTTACATAATGGTTTTAATCTTCTCTTCATATCCCTTAGTCTTTGTTTGAAAGCTAACTTGTGATTTGTTCTTGTAGGTTTACGGAACACTAAACTTGTTAAATTGTGTTGATGTCGGTTGGCTCAACACATACATATGATCAAGACGGGAACATTGCTTGAAAACTTATAAAAGGAACCAACCAAAGTAGTATTACATGCTAAGAATCGACCTAGTGTAGTCTATTCATTCATCATCTTATTTATCTTATTTCTTGTTTTCTTATTTTGTTTTGCAACAATTCAATCCAACCCCCTCCCCCTACTTTGTTTTATAATCGATAATTGAATCTAGTAAAAATATCACCAAACTCTTTTGAGTTCGACCCTTACTTAGCCACTATACTTGTTCTAGTGTTAAGTTGAGAATTATTTTGATAAGATAAAAACAACCTAAGGAAAAATTCTTGTCATCTTGTCATGTACTTAAACCACAAAATGCTAGTATTTTTAGCAATATACGATAATTTCTACCAAACATTATACAAAATTTTATGGTCAAAGGATTAATTAAAATAACTTAAAAAGAATATCAAAGTTTGGATTTTTATCAGTAATTTGGCCTAGCTATAACTTGAAATACAAACGGATAAAAACTAGAGATTGAGAGAAAATACTTTTAAGTTTTTTAACATGAGATGCATTCGGTTCACATAAATTATGAGAATAAAGTTGAACTTTATTGGCACACAAACAAACCATCATGAATAACTATAACAAAAGAAAACAAAAAAATATATCAAAGTACACCAAGATGGAATAAACCTTTAAAACAATGCATATAATAAAATCTTAGATTTAAACCGCAGTAAAAAGTATCGAAGCGATAATATCCTTGATTTCTGGAGTAACATGACTATATCCGTCACCCTTTTTATATAATGCCTCTATCACACGTACAAGGTTCAGCACCCTCATTAGAACGGAGTTCACCACGGGCATGGGCCTCAAAAGCACTTCATTTATGTCCTTCCATGCGTCTTCTATTTCAAGTCTGAATGAATCACATGCAGTTTTCTCCCCCACACCGTATTGCCTTGTGTAACACTCGACAGCAGATGGTGGGTGCTCTCTCGCTTGCTCAAACTATAGTTTCATCCGAGCACCCATCAACATTAGTTTCGGGATCAATAGATAATTGGTTTAGCCATATAACATTGTGCAAAAATCAAAAACAAAAACACCAGATTTACAATAGTTTGTCCAAACTAGACATGTCTATTTCAAAGAGAATTTATTGAAGAGTTTAGAGTATAGATAACCTATAATTTTACATAAGATAGAACAACGATTTAATAACACTAAACGAAAACGTGGTAATACTTGATATCTAAGGATAGAATGACATACTAGGCCTAAATAGTCAAGAGATCTTCATCTCTCTCGACCCCTTTACTCAACTGAGCGAAGTGTGACATTCAAACTATATTAAAACTAAATTTTACGTACCTTATGTGACACAATGTCATCCATGAGTCTGCAAATGATAGATGCAGCTGTAAGAACTTTAGGTTGATTAAGCATCCAATCACATACGAGCTTATTTTCCACAACGCCGCCCATCCAAGCAAGGGATGCAATTGATAGCATTGGGTAACCAGTTGATACTAATGCTACTTTCAAATACTCTTCCATTGTAGGAAGCTCGTCTTCTCTGTTCAACCATTTTCTTTCCTCGTGATACGCTTTCACTAGTCTTTTAAACTAATAAAGCTCAATAGTTATGTAACAACAATGTCAGGCTATTTGCTTAAACCATGAGCAATACGTGTATTTTTAGCAATATTCGATAAGTTTTTTTTAGCAAATATTATACAATTTTTATAAATATTCAGATCAAAGTTGTTTATTAAACAATTTCTAAAAAGACCCAAGTTTGGATTTTTATTAGTATTTTAGCTTAGATATAACTTGAATTACAAAACGAGTAAAAACAAGAGGTAGATAAAACAAAATACTTTTGAGTTTTTCTTTTAATATGGTATCCAGTTGACATGAATTATTATGAGATAGAAGTTGAAGATAAATTTCATCTTTAATCCAAAAGGCACTGAACAAACTTATGATGGACGTGAGTATTATGTATTATATTCAAAGATAAGTATTGAGTAGCTAGTTGCTTGTAATTATTCAAATGCTTACTTACAGCTTCTTTTGCACTTTGCACAACACATATTGGCCTTCCTTGCTTCATCATCTCCTCTTCGGCTTTACCAAAAATATTCAAGAGTTGTTCATGACAGATTTTCATGCACTTTGGTAGATTAACCATTGCACTTACCTCCCACCTATATATAAAAATACAGTGTGAATACGAAAATATCTCGCATCGAGTATAAAAAAACATATGGAACATACTTGTCCACCGCCTCTGTGAAGAGCTTTAGTTCCTCTTTTGTACCATAAGCATCATAGATATCATCAATGATGGATATCATAGCAATGACTTGAGTTAGAAATTTTCTACTTGCAACATATTTTGGCTCAAAATACGCACCTAGTGTCCAAAAATAAAGTTCAACTATTCTATTTCTTGCAAATGGATAATTGGTTGCACAGTCTACCTCCTTCCACCATCTGATATTAAAAACGAACCAAATATAAGCAAATATTGAATCCTTAATCAACAATGTAAGGAAAACATGGATATTAAACTTACTCTAAGATACTACGTAGTTCATTTTGATGCAGTTTTTGAAGCATGTTGAAGTCTAATTTTGCAAATTGAAGGAGAACTTCACTATGTTGCTCCTTTTTCTCGTAGATGGAGAAGTAATTCCTTGCCTCTACTCGCGGCAATCTTTTACGAAGAGGTCTATATAAAGCGTCGTTCACTTGTTTCGAAACAAAAGGGCTTAATTGAGGCAATAAAGACCGAAGGCTACTTGTGGTGAATTTAAGAGCATCATCTAGAAATGTTTCTCCTTTCACCCTAAGATGTGTTGCTTCATACAAGCTGAGAAGTCCCTCTATGTCATCACTCAGTGATTTCTTGAAGTTACTTTCGGAATCGACGAACTTCTTGAATACACCTACATCAATGTATATGCACATATATAAAAGTATGAGACAAGTTATTGTTATAATATTTTGTTTAATCCGGGACTTTGAGGCGTGAAATTACTATCTTTTAAGTGATATTTTCTCCGCCTTAAATATTGAAACCGTTAAACTCAATTCTCAAAATAACCGTAAAACTTTTGATAATAGGCAGATGATCCCATATGTAAAGAAAAATCTTTCATGATCAAAATCAAAGTGGGACAAATTCCCAAGTATCAGACTAACACCAAAAAGAATAAAATCCCTAAGATCCTAGATTGACTTGTTCATATCCGGCCCTGGTTGGGTTCGGGTCGGGCTTTATGAAATATTTGGCCCGTTTAGCCGGACTAGGCCCGGCTACCGGGCCTGGGATGGGTGTCGTACCCGGCCTGGCTCGCTGGTACCCGTTTCTCAATTTTTAAAAAAAAATATTATTAAAATTTTTTTTTAATTTGATTTTTTTAAAAAATAAATTATATTTAAGATATTTTATATTAAATTTATTATAATTATACTAGATATTTTATTTTAATACTTAATATTTATAATAATTATACTATAATATTTTTATTTTTTCTACCGGGCTAACGGGCCGGGCTTTTTGGCCCGGTCGGGCCTCAGGCCTTTTCCGGAGCCAGCCCGACGGGCTTGACGGGTCGGGCTTTTTGGCCCGGTCGGGCCTCATGCCTTTTCCGGATCCAGCCCGACGGGCTTGGCGGGTCGGACTTTTCGGCCTGAACGGGTTTGTTCCTATGTTCATACCCGCCCGTTTTTCCGGGTGGACGGGCTGCTCGAATTTGAACAAGTATAATCCTAGAATATGTTGGCAATGTGAATTTGTTGTTGACTGTGAAAAGAGAGAATGAGATTACCAGATGGGACATTATAGCCGTGCTCTCTAAGTAATCTGAACCTGAGGGCTGTTGTATTAAGATCGTATTCGTTATCATAGACATCACTGAAATTGCGTTCTAATTCCTTCTCAATTTCTTCTTCAAAATGGTATGCAATACCTAACCTTTGGATAGCGTCAATCAAATGTAACTTTGTGTTGTTGGGTAAGTCTCCTTCTTCATCTTCACTTAGCATCTTCAGAACTTCTCTTTTTAAAACCTCTGCCTTTTCCCACCCTTCACAGCTACCCTACTCCACATACAAAAAAAAAAATTCAATATATATTTTAATATTCAATATGTATTGTATGACCAATTACTCTAGTTAATAATAATAAAAGGCTACTAGCATATTCGTGGGTGAAGTAAGCATCTCCGGATATCCGATCTTATCCGATAAACTTTAAAAGTCCGATCCGATCCGATGATAAAAAATATGCCCAGATCGGATCGGACTCAGATCACCAATTGTCGGATGTATTTGGATTCGGATTAGCGGATCAGATTAGTCGGATCGGATATTTTTTTGCTCACCCCTAGTTGTCCGACCCTATGCGAGTTGAACAACTTTCAACTCGGAGAAAGCTCAAGTTGGACTCGTTCACTTGACCAAACAAGTCAAATATATCCAATTTTTTTAACCTTGATTGAGTTTTAAATTAGACTCGATTATAAACGAATTGAACATGATCATACAAATGTGACCGACTCGAATAATTGATTACAAAAATGAAAATCATACATCTTTAGTGGCGTGTGACAAGAAGGCTTCGTCCCATAAGCTTGGTTGATAGTTCACCGTGGGACGTGGTGGCATAACAGTCGGTGAGCCAACTAAACACGACTCCATAGCTCGATCTCCTCAGCTTAGGAATGAAGGCTTTATGTGATTCAAAGCAATTTGACTGGTGACTCATTTACTTGGCTCTTGAGGGTACTTATGAGGATGAAACTAGCTACAACGTTGGTCCACCATTATTATTTTCTGTCAGAAATATATGCTACAATCCTAGCATGTTTTTAAATGATTGGAAGTGAGAAAAAGCATACGATATAGCCTATAGGGTGTGTTCGGTTCCCCTAGAATTAAGGGACTGAAACTTATTAAAAATATTTAAAATTAAAGATAGATTAAGGGTCCGTTTGGTTTTAACTTCGGAATCGAAAACGGAACAGAAACGAATCTATTCCATACGTATAATCTTGTTCATGAAAGTTTTTGGAATCATTCCTTATAATTTGCATTAATTGGAGATGAATTTGATTACTTTTAATACCTATAGGGAAATAAAATGTGGGGAGACAAGTGCATTTTGTATGAAATCACAAGAAAACACTTTGTCCTTAAAAATAATATATTTTGTTCATGATTAAAAATAAATAAACATTTGCACAAAAAAGAAATTGGTACAAATAACATAAATCAATTTGGAGTAAATATTTTACCACAAACCAGCCTGTCTCTCTATAAATGTTAGGATTTTTTCGTTTGATACCCTTGATTTTTTGGTTTTTTTGAATGGTGCCCAAACTTTTTTACATTTTCGTTTGGTATCCCTGAAATTTGAGTTTTTTTATGTCCGTATCCTTTTTTTCTTTTTTTTTTTTGTCTAAAATAACGTTTTTTATATTAAAATTATATAAAAAAATAAAATATATAATAACAATTTTATATTATAAATTTTGAAAATAAGTATATTTTAATTAAACAACTTTAATCAACTATTAATAAATTATGATACTTATTAAAATAT
>BSUD01000008.1:125105577-125120875 GCA_033239045.1 Fagopyrum esculentum | reverse complement strand
ATAACCTTCTGGGATGATCTAAGGATATGAAGAGAATCGGATTAAAAGTTGCTTTTTGGTTGGCTAAGAACAGACTACGGTTGAGTAAGAGAGTAAGGGCCTGTTTGAAGAGGATCTTGCTAGTATTAGAAGGGAAGTATAGACGGAAGTTGGGTAAATCAAGTCGACCCTCAGAAAGACGCCATTGTGACTAATGGGTGTTACACCAAAAGCGTGGTATGCCCATAAACCACAGATGAAGAAAATCAATGTTAGGTGAACTATGATTTCAAGTTAAGGAATTAGAGATTATATGAAAAGGTCCACTTGGGTGTGTGGTTTGATTGAGTATATAAATTTGAAAGCTTGACACGAAGTAGGTGAAAACCCATTCATTAATGAACGATCCGATTAGGTCAAATTGAGGTAACTGAGCCAAGAGATTTGTGTTACAAGGAGCATTAGGCACTTAGTAAAGTGCCGACAGAAGTTTAAGACCATAATTTTAGAATCGATAGTCGGAAACTTTCGAAAGGAAAAAGCAAGTGGGCCCAGTGGAAGGAAATTTGGTAGAGTCATCAAAAGAGCTGGAAGTAAGTTTAGAAAAAAAAGCCAAACCGTTGAGGGTACCTACCGAATCCTAGACACGTCATCAGTCATGAGGATCTGATGGTTGAGCCAGACTACACTTTTGTGGAGTACCCAGTAGCCGTCCTAGAGCGCAGTACTAGACGTCTGTGTTCCAAGGAGATATTTATGTTGCAAATCCAGTGGTCTAGGAGAGGAGCTGATGAGGCCACTTGGGAGACTGAGGAGAGTAGTAGACGTAACTATCCCGAGTTGTTTGCGGGGTTGGAGGTTACTCCTGTATCGACGAGTTAGTACTCGGATGTTGTGTTGTTTGACCATTCATGTTTTTATATTGGATTGGGTGATTCTGTTTTATGTGATACTTGTTTGTTTTTGATGGTTTAGTAGTTACATGGTAGAAAACGAAACTATTTAAAAAAAAAACTAAAATAAAAGGAAACGTGTGATTAAAGAAATGATTCTAAGTTTCGGGACGAAACTTATTTTAAGGGGGCACTGATGTAATAACCGAAAATTTTAATGTCCGTTAAACCTGAATCTAGCCAAATTCCGATACGTCAATCCGAAATAAAATAAAACGAGTTTAAATTTTATCATTTTATGTGACCTTGATTCACATAAAATGATGAAACTATGTAACCGGAAATAATTTACGTACCTCTAAAATAAAATAAGAAATTATATAATACGGAATTTAATTCCGTAATTATTCCCGCAAATTTCCTACCGATCCGTACGAGTAACGGGTTTCGTTTCAGCTTCCCATCAGCCATCTCCTTAAACTAATTCTAATCTAACCTAATTATTAGGTTAACCTAATCTACTACTAATCCTATCTCCATCGCTGTGTGCCGTCTCCTCCCTCTCTCTCTCGCTGAACGATTTAACAGCCGATAAATGCCACGCCACGCCTGGAGAGGAAAAGCGCCGCCGCCGCCAAGACCTGGACGCCGCCGGCCGCCGCAGGAGATCCGTGACCACTGCCGCGCCATCCTCTCTTCGGCCCTGCAGTAGCACCGGAGCCACCACGAGTCCTTCCGTTTCTCTGTCGATCCCGCAGCGCCAACCGCCAGTAGGGACTGCCTAGGCCGCCAGCAGACCCATCACCACCAACCGGCGCCGCCTCGCTGCCCTACCGTCATCTGCACCAGCCGCTGCACGCACCACCAGTCGACTGCCCTATTTGCGCCACTGGACGACCCACCTCTGAGGACCACCGCTGGGCACCCGACGCCGCACCTGCTGTCTCCAACCGCGACCATTCCGACCTGCTGCACGCCCCCATCGCACGCCGGTTCTATTCTGCTGCAGATCGCAATCCCGATTTACTAGCACCCTGCACTTACTGTGGTCCAACGCTAGGCTTCTCCTTGGAGTTCAACCGCAGATCCGAGTCTTCTTTGCTGCCGGTGAGCCTCTTCTTCTGTGTATAGTCTTCTGCGTACTTGTAGACTCGGAGATGACTGTTGAGGGTTGAATTGTTGGCTTGCTGAGATGGGTGACATGTAGGTGGTGAAGGTTGAATAGGGGTAGAGTTATAGGAAATTTTCAGTAGTGGAGATGTATATATTTACTTAGATACATGAGTTTGGAGTTGTGCAAATTTCATATATAGGTCATGGTAGTAATTAGGAGAGTATATATATCTATAGGTATAAGGATAGTGTATAAATATATATATGTATAAAAGTATATATATGTATGAGTATAAGTGTAAGATATATATATATATATATATGAATAGGTAGAGTGTATATATACATAAGTATATATATACATAGATGAGTAAGAGTAACGTATAATATACGTACACACACATAAGTATTAAAGTGGAATAACCGGAGAAAGGATAATGTAGTTCTCTTTGAAGAGTGTCTGAAATTGATCTTATAACCTCTAAGTAAGCTATCCGTGAGAACCAAATTTTTGGAAACAAGTTCTAAAAAAATGAATGTTATATTTTAATGATAGACTTTGAGAATTTTCGGCACCAAGGGTAAAATGGTCTTTTGCCGTAAGAGAGATTTTTCCGTAATTCCTTCGCATGAGGTTGGACATCTGGAGGTGATTTTGATCCACTGGACTTATTTGACAGGCATTTGAGTTACCACGGGTTCGGACCGAGTTGAGAGTTGAGAAAGTGATTTTTGATCAAGGTAAGTCCTTGCGACTTACTTAGCTAGTTTCTGGATATTAGTTGGGTGATGATGGTTGTGTGTGTACAATGTGTGTTATAATAAATAACAACTTGTTAGGACGACCGTGGTTATTATGTTTTAAGGCCCAAGTGTATGTATAACGGGCCGTGACATCACTGCCCAGCTCTGCCAGGAGACTGGGAGGTTCTCTATACTCAGACCATGCAGGTACACGGTGAGATGCATCGGATCCACTCCTGATGGGTACACGGGGGCGGAGGCGAGGTTTGGGAATCCCTCGTGTCACAAAATAAGTATCATTAGAGTGAATGACTTAAATGAAGATAATAAATGGATTGTTTGAAAGCATGATGAGTGTTTATTATTTTATGTGTGTGTGATATTATTATTCTCCTAATGTTTAGATAACTAGCTAATGGTTGTTTGGTTGTGTTTTAGATTTACTGCAGGTTAGAACAGTAGTTGAGTGATCCGGAAGTAGTGGTCAGCCGGGTCTCCGTACTCTTTAGAGTGGGGTTTGGGTTGTTGTTTTGTTGTCTTTCCCTTTTGTTAAGACAGTTAGTCTTTTCCGTTGTTTAAGTACGATAGGCTGTTATACTTTGTTGCATTCATCCTTTTACAAATACATTTTATGAATTTCGGTTTTTTCTTATTTGTGTCTTGTTGCAAGATCCTAGTAATATTGTTGTCAAACTGAGGTCGGGACCCATTGTGAGGTCCTAACCAGTAATATCCCGGGTTCCGAGAATTCGGGGTGTTACAACATGGTATCAGAGCTCTAGGTTGGCAACAATGGCACTTAAAATCTTTTGAAAGACCGAATAAGTACATGAGCAGAACCCGAAAAGGGATCTGAGTTTTAAAAAGAAATTTTGGTTTTCAAATGCATGCATAGTCTGGTTGGGAATAGAAAAGTACGTCTGACCACCACTACTACTGCGGATCTCAGTATGCTTAGTATGGACTTTAGGGTTACTTTAGTTGGACTTATTAGCTTGATTATAATGATAGGTGATGTAAGTAAACAGATGCCGAAGATTTGTAGAATGTATAGTTATATTATGCCTTAATGGAGATAACTGTATGAGATTCTCATTCAGTTGACACACCTAAGTTTTGGACGGTGTCAACGTGAGGATTAGTATGCACATCTTATGTGCATTAGGATAGGCGAATGGCGGGCAACTCCTTCGAGCTTGCTGAGGAACGTTGAGGCGGGAAAGTGAGGACTGAAGGATAACATCAACGAACATGGCAAGCAAGGGATTCCGAGTCAATTTAACGGAAGCAAATGAAGGTTATACATGAGAGTAGTCCCGGAAGGGCATTGGATGATCGACAATTATGCAAATTGGGAGCGACATCATCTAGGTTCTTTCAAGTGGGGGTGTAAAGCAACGTTACAAACAAAGCGGATACCTTCAGAAAACACACATAGGCATGAAAGTCAAGGTGAAAATATAGTAGCGATCCAGACAAGAGGCATTGAATCTAAGCCTACTAACGGACCAGAAGGTGAAAGTTTGAGGCTAGAAGTAGAGCGGAAGATGATCACTCTCGACAAGCTACTTGCCACCACAATCAAGAGGGGAAACCGAAACAATCATAAGCATAGGAGTCAAAATGAGATACGATGTCCAGCCCGATACGAAGAATTAAAGAGCCGCAAAAAAAAAAAAAAAATGAAAGCTTACCGGTTGCTAGAAAGGTGGAGGCAGATTTCACCAACATGGAAGTGGTGTGACCTCCTAGAACACACGAGAATTACAACAAGAATCGGGATACAACAAAGACCGGATTTCTATAAAGGCGGAAGTACAAGCAGCACCCCAAGGGAGAAGGGTGTAGGAGAATGGTCTTGGTGAAAAAGAGGGCCTCTAATAATTTATCACTCACGAAGGGAAGTTAATAACACTAGTGGGTCATAACATAGAACCACAAGTGGACAATAACTCGGGCATGGAGCAATGCCTACAAGTTATCATAGAAGAATCGATAAGCCCGTTGACGAAAGAGGAAGATACAAATAAACTCATAAGAGTATAGTGCTCCTATAGGAGTGTAGTTTGTAAAAGGAGCTAAAAGAGTATAAATGTAAGAGATATTTTTTCACCTGGTATATCAAACCTCAAAAGAGATAGAAGAAAGGTAAGGCTACGATCTTATAGAAGGTCAACTACAGACTAATGGTTAACAACAGAGAATTTACACGTGCTGGCTAACTAGTGATAGTTGGTTGACAGATAAGAAGATTAACCACAAGGTTAGAAAGGAATTTATCGACATCTAGTGAAATTCTTCCAGACATCAACGACGACAATGGTGAAGTTAAATCGATACAAGTACTAGTAGCCTTGATAGTAACATTGAATGAGTCCAATATGACAACTCTAATAAAGGAATTAAAGAGAAGCTCTTGACGGTCGGTAAGGACCATTGACGATAGTAATGGTGTAAAGAGAATTGTTATGAGTAGTTGCATACTACTAAGGAAAAATTTATATCAAAGTTAGTCTGGAGGCATCCCTGTAAGAAGAACTAGAAGAATAATAAGAAACAAATGTTTGTGAACATGTCTTATATCTTAGCATCCCCCATAAGTAGGACTGATGGTGCTCTTCCGAGAAAAGGTGGGGGGTCAAACTGTCTAGATTGACAGATAAGCCCTTGTGATGAAAGATGTGACACAAAATAATTGGAATTATAGAGGCGGCACAAACATAGAGGGTATGATTTAAAGCCTTGGTGAAATGTCTTATCGAGTTGTGAGGTGATTGCAGATGGAATCGACATGCTGGCTAGAATAGACATATGAAGGAGTAAAGTTGAATGACTAAAGGCTGTTATATGGATCCGGTATTACCCCAATAAGATGATTACCGAAAAGTGTTTATATAAAAGCTTAATGAGAAATGGAGGTACTTCAATGAAAATTCAGGCTGGACCGATGACATAAGAGTTGATGAAATTAATAAGATCAACCAACGTGGTCCGGAAAGCGTGTACAAAAAAAAAACTCAAAGGGATTTAACTATCTTAAGGGGTGTAAAGATTTAAAGAAGGTAAAGCGACATGACTATAAGGAAGACATAATAAATGTGATGCGAGGAATTTGATTGGTGGGAAAATCATATGCACCTAATGTGTTGTATACAGATGGTACCATTAGATGTTTAATAAAAATCATACTTACGGATTGATGACACTATGATGGATTTAGTGTAAACCAAGTGTATAACTTACCCAGTGAGAAGGAAAGTCATGTATCAAAATTACGGGTCGTGCGGAATTTTAAATAAAGTCTTGAGATGAGGATGTCCTTAGGAAATCTATGCAAGAGTACAAAGTAACTTAAGTTCCAACACAGAATGGGTAGTAATGATCAACAGACAGTTAGAGACCGATGCAGAGAAGAAAAACGTATAAGATGAGTCACCTAGTAGAAGAATTCACAAGACAAGCTCGAGAGACCAAAATGGATAAAATGTCGACCCGGGTATGAAGATCTAAGCTTCATGGAATGGATACCTACAATGGAGTGTAGAAGCAAGATGTAGACTATACAAGTGTGAAGAGGTTTTGACCTCCTCAAAGATATAGGAATTGGAAAGAAATCGCAATGCCGGTACCAAAGAGTTGAAACCTGTAGCGGAAACAACGGTGTTGCAGGAAGGCTATATTGCCGGTAACACCAGCGAAGGAATGTATATATGAGAACGGCCTTGGAGGACTCGAAAGTCCAAGGTGACCCCAATTATCACGGGACCTAAGTCATCAACACTGACGGTCCATGCAAGGAGACTGCCAGGGGGATGATAATTAAAGTCACCAGAACTACAAAGATACTTACCAACCATCGTTGAAGACTTGGGATGACTATTTATGTCAAGATGAAGGACCCAGTTGGGCTCGAGAAGTAGAGTTAGCCTAAGGAAACAGAAGTGTGGAAGATAAAAACGAATTAGCGAATCAGGAAAGGATTAATCGAGCAGATGATGCTCACCAAGAATTTAACGCCAGTATAGGTATGAGATGAGTAAGTCCGGGATTTTGAGATAAGTCAAATATAGACTGACCGACGTCAGCTGAGGACGTGTAAGTGTTGGTTTTGACGAGTAGGTACCGTCAAGAAGAGACATTGATAACTGCGGATTTAAGAAGTAACCTTATCGATGCCTTGGAGGATTCCCAAGTAGGTAACGATAACCTTCTGGGATGATCTAAGGATATGAAGAGAATCGGATTAAAAGTTGCTTTTTGGTTGGCTAAGAACAGACTACGGTTGAGTAAGAGAGTAAGGGCCTGTTTGAAGAGGATCTTGCTAGTATTAGAAGGGAAGTATAGACGGAAGTTGGGTAAATCAAGTCGACCCTCAGAAAGACGCCATTGTGACTAATGGGTGTTACACCAAAAGCGTGGTATGCCCATAAACCACAGATGAAGAAAATCAATGTTAGGTGAACTATGATTTCAAGTTAAGGAATTAGAGATTATATGAAAAGGTCCACTTGGGTGTGTGGTTTGATTGAGTATATAAATTTGAAAGCTTGACACGAAGTAGGTGAAAACCCATTCATTAATGAACGATCCGATTAGGTCAAATTGAGGTAACTGAGCCAAGAGATTTGTGTTACAAGGAGCATTAGGCACTTAGTAAAGTGCCGACAGAAGTTTAAGACCATAATTTTAGAATCGATAGTCGGAAACTTTCGAAAGGAAAAAGCAAGTGGGCCCAGTGGAAGGAAATTTGGTAGAGTCATCAAAAGAGCTGGAAGTAAGTTTAGAAAAAAAAGCCAAACCGTTGAGGGTACCTACCGAATCCTAGACACGTCATCAGTCATGAGGATCTGATGGTTGAGCCAGACTACACTTTTGTGGAGTACCCAGTAGCCGTCCTAGAGCGCAGTACTAGACGTCTGTGTTCCAAGGAGATATTTATGTTGCAAATCCAGTGGTCTAGGAGAGGAGCTGATGAGGCCACTTGGGAGACTGAGGAGAGTAGTAGACGTAACTATCCCGAGTTGTTTGCGGGGTTGGAGGTTACTCCTGTATCGACGAGTTAGTACTCGGATGTTGTGTTGTTTGACCATTCATGTTTTTATATTGGATTGGGTGATTCTGTTTTATGTGATACTTGTTTGTTTTTGATGGTTTAGTAGTTACATGGTAGAAAACGAAACTATTTAAAAAAAAAACTAAAATAAAAGGAAACGTGTGATTAAAGAAATGATTCTAAGTTTCGGGACGAAACTTATTTTAAGGGGGCACTGATGTAATAACCGAAAATTTTAATGTCCGTTAAACCTGAATCTAGCCAAATTCCGATACGTCAATCCGAAATAAAATAAAACGAGTTTAAATTTTATCATTTTATGTGACCTTGATTCACATAAAATGATGAAACTATGTAACCGGAAATAATTTACGTACCTCTAAAATAAAATAAGAAATTATATAATACGGAATTTAATTCCGTAATTATTCCCGCAAATTTCCTACCGATCCGTACGAGTAACGGGTTTCGTTTCAGCTTATTTCTTAAAGGAAGAATAGGCCCATTTACAAGCCCATCAGCCATCTCCTTAAACTAATTCTAATCTAACCTAATTATTAGGTTAACCTAATCTACTACTAATCCTATCTCCATCGCTGTGTGCCGTCTCCTCCCTCTCTCTCTCGCTGAACGATTTAACAGCCGATAAATGCCACGCCACGCCTGGAGAGGAAAAGCGCCGCCGCCGCCAAGACCTGGACGCCGCCGGCCGCCGCAGGAGATCCGTGACCAGCGCCGCGCCATCCTCTCTTCGGCCCTGCAGTAGCACCGGAGCCACCACGAGTCCTTCTGTTTCTCTGTCGATCTCGCAGCGCCAACCGCCAGTAGGGATTGCATGGGCCGCCAGCAGACCCATCACCACCAACCGGCGCCGCCTCGCTGCCCTACCGTCATCTGCACCAGCCGCTGCACGCACCACCAGTCGACTGCCCTGTTTGCGCCACTGGACGACCCACCTCTGAGGACCACCGCTGGGCACCCGACGCCGCACCTGCTGTCTCCAACCGCGACCATTCCGACCTGCTGCACGCCCCCATCGCACGCCGGTTCTATTCTGCTGCAGATCGCAATCCCGATTTACTAGCACCCTGCACTTACTGTGGTCCAACGCTAGGCTTCTCCTTGGAGTTCAACCGCAGATCCGAGTCTTCTTTGCTGCCGGTGAGCCTCTTCTTCTGTGTATAGTCTTCTGCGTACTTGTAGACTCGGAGATGACTGTTGAGGGTTGAATTGTTGGCTTGCTGAGATGGGTGACATGTAGGTGGTGAAGGTTGAATAGGGGTAGAGTTATAGGAAATTTTCAGCAGTGGAGATGTATATATTTACTTAGATACATGAGTTTGGAGTTGTGTAAATTTCATATATAGGTCATGGTAGTAATTAGGAGAGTATATATATCTATAGGTATAAGGATAGTGTATAAATATATATATGTATAAAAGTATATATATGTATGAGTATAAGTGTAAGATATATATATATATATATATGAATAGGTAGAGTGTATATATACATAAGTATATATATACATAGATGAGTAAGAGTAACGTATAATATACGTACACACACATAAGTATTAAAGTGGAATAACCGGAGAAAGGATAATGTAGTTCTCTTTGAAGAGTGTCTGAAATTGATCTTATAACCTCTAAGTAAGCTATCCGTGAGAACCAAATTTTTGGAAACAAGTTCTAAAAAAATGAATGTTATATTTTAATGATAGACTTTGAGAATTTTCGGCACCAAGGGTAAAATGGTCTTTTGCCGTAAGAGAGATTTTTCCGTAATTCCTTCGCATGAGGTTGGACATCTGGAGGTGATTTTGATCCACTGGACTTATTTGACAGGCATTTGAGTTACCACGGGTTCGGACCGAGTTGAGAGTTGAGAAAGTGATTTTTGATCAAGGTAAGTCCTTGCGACTTACTTAGCTAGTTTCTGGATATTAGTTGGGTGATGATGGTTGTGTGTGTACAATGTGTGTTATAATAAATAACAACTTGTTAGGACGACCGTGGTTATTATGTTTTAAGGCCCAAGTGTATGTATAACGGGCCGTGACATCACTGCCCAGCTCTGCCAGGAGACTGGGAGGTTCTCTATACTCAGACCATGCAGGTACACGGTGAGATGCATCGGATCCACTCCTGATGGGTACACGGGGGCGGAGGCGAGGTTTGGGAATCCCTCGTGTCACAAAATAAGTATCATTAGAGTGAATGACTTAAATGAAGATAATAAATGGATTGTTTGAAAGCATGATGAGTGTTTATTATTTTATGTGTGTGTGATATTATTATTCTCCTAATGTTTAGATAACTAGCTAATGGTTGTTTGGTTGTGTTTTAGATTTACTGCAGGTTAGAACAGTAGTTGAGTGATCCGGAAGTAGTGGTCAGCCGGGTCTCCGTACTCTTTAGAGTGGGGTTTGGGGTGTTGTTTTGTTGTCTTTCCCTTTTGTTAAGACAGTTAGTCTTTTCCGTTGTTTAAGTACGATAGGCTGCTAGACAGTGTTGCATTCATTACCCTAAAAATATTATTTTTATGAATTTCGGTTTTTTCTTATTTGTGTCTTGTTGCAAGATCCTAGTAATATTGTTGTCAAACTGAGGTCGGGACCCATTGTGAGGTCCTAACCAGTAATATCCCGGGTTCCGAGAATTCGGGGTGTTACAACATGGTATCAGAGCTCTAGGTTGGCAACAATGGCACTTAAAATCTTTTGAAAGACCGAATAAGTACATGAGCAGAACCCGAAAAGGGATCTGAGTTTTAAAAAGAAATTTTGGTTTTCAAATGCATGCATAGTCTGGTTGGGAATAGAAAAGTACGTCTGACCACCACTACTACTGCGGATCTCAGTATGCTTAGTATGGACTTTAGGGTTACTTTAGTTGGACTTATTAGCTTGATTATAATGATAGGTGATGTAAGTAAACAGATGCCGAAGATTTGTAGAATGTATAGTTATATTATGCCTTAATGGAGGTAACAGTATGAGATTCTCATTCAGTTGACACACCTAAGTTTTGAACGGTGTCAACGTGAGGATTAGTATGCACATCTTATGTGCATTAGGATAGGCGAATGGCGGGCAACTCCTTCGAGCTTGCTGAGGAACGTTGAGGCGGGAAAGTGAGGACTGAAGGATAACACCCACTACGATGACAAGAAGGAAATCCCGGGTCAACTCAATAGGATCAAATGATGAATATACATGAAAGTAGTTCTAGCAACGCGTTGGGTGAGCGACAAGTATACCAATTGGAAGAGACAACCCAAGGTTCTTTCAAGATGGTGTAAAACAACGTTACAACCAAAAGGGATGCCTTTAGGTCAAGGTGAAAGTATAGTAGCGATCCAGACAAGAGGCATTGAATCTAAGCCTACTAACGGACCAGAAGGTGAAAGTTTGAGGCTAGAAGTAGAGCGGAAGATGATCACTCTCGACAAGCTACTTGCCACCACAATCAAGAGGGGAAACCGAAACAATCATAAGCATAGGAGTCAAAATGAGATACGATGTCCAGCCCGATACGAAGAATTAAAGAGCCACAAAATGAAAGCTTACCGGTTGCTAGAAAGTGGAAGGCAGATTTCACCAACATGGAAGTGGTGTGACCTCCTAGAACACACGAGAATTACAACAAGAATCGGGATACAACAAAGACCGGATTTCTATAAAGGCGGAAGTACAAGCAGCACCCCAAGGGAGAAGGGTGTAGGAGATTTAAGTTAATAACACTAGTGGGTCATAACATAGAACCACAAGTGGACAATAACTCGGGCATGGAGCAATGCCTACAAGTTATCATAGAAGAATCGATAAGCCCGTTGACGAAAGAGGAAGATACAAATAAACTCATAAGAGTATAGTGCTCTTATAGGAGTGTAATTTGTAGAAGGTCAACTACAGACTAATGGTTAACAACAGAGAATTTACACGTGCTGGCTAACTAGTGATAGTTGGTTGACAGATAAGAAGATTAACCACAAGGTTAGAAAGGAATTTATCGACATCTAGTGAAATTCTTCCAGACATCAACGACGACAATGGTGAAGTTAAATCGATACAAGTACTAGTAGCCTTGATAGTAACATTGAATGAGTCCAATATGACAACTCTAATAAAGGAATTAAAGAGAAGCTCTTGACGGTCGGTAAGGACCATTGACGATAGTAATGGTGTAAAGAGAATTGTTATGAGTAGTTGCATACTACTAAGGAAAAATTTATATCAAAGTTAGTCTGGAGGCATCCCTGTAAGAAGAACTAGAAGAATAATAAGAAACAAATGTTTGTGAACATGTCTTATATCTTAGCATCCCCCATAAGTAGGACTGATGGTGCTCTTCCGAGAAAAGGTGGGGGGTCAAACTGTCTAGATTGACAGATAAGCCCTTGTGATGAAAGATGTGACACAAAATAATTGGAATTATAGAGGCGGCACAAACATAGAGGGTATGATTTAAAGCCTTGGTGAAATGTCTTATCGAGTAGTGAGGTGATTGCAGATGGAATCGACATGCTGGCTAGAATAGACATATGAAGGAGTAAAGTTGAATGACTAAAGGCTGTTATATGGATCCGGTATTACCCCAATAAGATGATTACCGAAAAGTGTTTATATAAAAGCTTAATGAGAAATGGAGGTACTTCAATGAAAATTCAGGCTGGACCGATGACATAAGAGTTGATGAAATTAATAAGATCAACCAACGTGGTCCGGAAAGCGTGTACAAAAAAACACAAAGGGATTTAACTATCTTAAGGGGTGTAAAGATTTAAAGAAGGTAAAGCGACATGACTATAAGGAAGACATAATAAATGTGATGCGAGGAATTTGATTGGTGGGAAAATCATATGCACCTAATGTGTTGTATACAGATGGTACCATTAGATGTTTAATAAAAATCATACTTACGGATTGATGACACTATGATGGATTTAGTGTAAACCAAGTGTATAACTTACCCAGTGAGAAGGAAAGTCATGTATCAAAATGACGGGTCGTGCGGAATTTTAAATAAAGTCTTGAGATGAGGATGTCCTTAGGAAATCTATGCAAGAGTACAAAGTAACTTAAGTTCCAACACAGAATGGGTAGTAATGATCAACAGACAGTTAGAGACCGATGCAGAGAAGAAAAACGTATAAGATGAGTCACCTAGTAGAAGAATTCACAAGACAAGCTCGAGAGACCAAAATGGATAAAATGTCGACCCGGGTATGAAGATCTAAGCTTCATGGAATGGATACCTACAATGGAGTGTAGAAGCAAGATGTAGACTATACAAGTGTGAAGAGGTTTTGACCTCCTCAAAGATATAGGAATTGGAAAGAAATCGCAATGCCGGTACCAAAGAGTTGAAACCTGTAGCGGAAACAACGGTGTTGCAGGAAGGCTATATTGCCGGTAACACCAGCGAAGGAATGTATATATGAGAACGGCCTTGGAGGACTCGAAAGTCCAAGGTGACCCCAATTATCACGGGACCTAAGTCATCAACACTGACGGTCCATGCAAGGAGACTGCCAGGGGGATGATAATTAAAGTCACCAGAACTACAAAGATACTTACCAACCATCGTTGAAGACTTGGGATGACTATTTATGTCAAGATGAAGGACCCAGTTGGGCTCGAGAAGTAGAGTTAGCCTAAGGAAACAGAAGTGTGGAAGATAAAAACGAATTAGCGAATCAGGAAAGGATTAATCGAGCAGATGATGCTCACCAAGAATTTAACGCCAGTATAGGTATGAGATGAGTAAGTCCGGGATTTTGAGATAAGTCAAATATAGACTGACCGACGTCAGCTGAGGACGTGTAAGTGTTGGTTTTGACGAGTAGGTACCGTCAAGAAGAGACATTGATAACTGCGGATTTAAGAAGTAACCTTATCGATGCCTTGGAGGATTCCCAAGTAGGTAACGATAACCTTCTGGGATGATCTAAGGATATGAAGAGAATCGGATTAAAAGTTGCTTTTTGGTTGGCTAAGAACAGACTACGGTTGAGTAAGAGAGTAAGGGCCTGTTTGAAGAGGATCTTGCTAGTATTAGAAGGGAAGTATAGACGGAAGTTGGGTAAATCAAGTCGACCCTCAGAAAGACGCCATTGTGACTAATGGGTGTTACACCAAAAGCGTGGTATGCCCATAAACCACAGATGAAGAAAATCAATGTTAGGTGAACTATGATTTCAAGTTAAGGAATTAGAGATTATATGAAAAGGTCCACTTGGGTGTGTGGTTTGATTGAGTATATAAATTTGAAAGCTTGACACGAAGTAGGTGAAAACCCATTCATTAATGAACGATCCGATTAGGTCAAATTGAGGTAACTGAGCCAAGAGATTTGTGTTACAAGGAGCATTAGGCACTTAGTAAAGTGCCGACAGAAGTTTAAGACCATAATTTTAGAATCGATAGTCGGAAACTTTCGAAAGGAAAAAGCAAGTGGGCCCAGTGGAAGGAAATTTGGTAGAGTCATCAAAAGAGCTGGAAGTAAGTTTAGAAAAAAAAGCCAAACCGTTGAGGGTACCTACCGAATCCTAGACACGTCATCAGTCATGAGGATCTGATGGTTGAGCCAGACTACACTTTTGTGGAGTACCCAGTAGCCGTCCTAGAGCGCAGTACTAGACGTCTGTGTTCCAAGGAGATATTTATGTTGCAAATCCAGTGGTCTAGGAGAGGAGCTGATGAGGCCACTTGGGAGACTGAGGAGAGTAGTAGACGTAACTATCCCGAGTTGTTTGCGGGGTTGGAGGTTACTCCTGTATCGACGAGTTAGTACTCGGATGTTGTGTTGTTTGACCATTCATGTTTTTATATTGGATTGGGTGATTCTGTTTTATGTGATACTTGTTTGTTTTTGATGGTTTAGTAGTTACATGGTAGAAAACGAAACTATTTAAAAAAAAAACTAAAATAAAAGGAAACGTGTGATTAAAGAAATGATTCTAAGTTTCGGGACGAAACTTATTTTAAGGGGGCACTGATGTAATAACCGAAAATTTTAATGTCCGTTAAACCTGAATCTAGCCAAATTCCGATACGTCAATCCGAAATAAAATAAAACGAGTTTAAATTTTATCATTTTATGTGACCTTGATTCACATAAAATGATGAAACTATGTAACCGGAAATAATTTACGTACCTCTAAAATAAAATAAGAAATTATATAATACGGAATTTAATTCCGTAATTATTCCCGCAAATTTCCTACCGATCCGTACGAGTAACGGGTTTCGTTTCAGCTTATTTCTTAAAGGAAGAATAGGCCCATTTACAAGCCCATCAGCCATCTCCTTAAACTAATTCTAATCTAACCTAATTATTAGGTTAACCTAATCTACTACTAATCCTATCTCCATCGCTGTGTGCCGTCTCCTCCCTCTCTCTCTCGCTGAACGATTTAACAGCCGATAAATGCCACGCCACGCCTGGAGAGGAAAAGCGCCGCCGCCGCCAAGACCTGGACGCCGCCGGCCGCCGCAGGAGATCCGTGACCA
>BSUD01000008.1:125032200-125099866 GCA_033239045.1 Fagopyrum esculentum | reverse complement strand
GGGGGGGGGGGGGGGGGGGGCGGTTGTACGTATATATAGAGCTGACGAGCCATGTAAACGGTAAAGAGATAAGGTATTTACATTTTACACGTTGAGGAGAGACGTGTAGTAAAGTCTATTGGGAATCTTCTATTCCCTGTTTGAACATAGGTTCTCGGTTTTCTTTTTTTTTCTTTAAAGAGATAAGCTATTTTACATTTTACACGAGGAGGAGACGTGTAGTAAAGTCTATTGGGAATTTGATGACATGAATTATGACCTATTTTTAGGCATGTATTTATATAGATTTTCTCTTTATTTTGCATGCATAGACATACATTCATGGCATTTATGGTTATATTCACCTACTTTGCAAGAATAGAGGTCTACACAGAGTTTTATTGCATTTGTAGGTAATTTGGCAAATTATGGAGCGAAATTGCACATTTAAGGATTAAGCCTTGAAGCGGGACAAAAATGAGCAATAAAAGGAAGTTAGGATGCGCCCAAAGTATCTTTTGATACCGTCTAGCGGTCCAAAGTATCTTCTGATACCGTCAGACACGCCAAAGTATCTTCTGATACCGTCTGACGCGCCCAAGTATTCTCTAATACCTGCTGACGCATCCCAGAGTATTTTCTGATACCAGCGGCTCGACTTCTTTTCAGCCCAAATATTTAGGGTTTTATCCTTAAACCTAGATTTATCCCTACATATATCCGATAGCCTTCAACATTGAAGGGCGGACGGTGACAACCCCAGGATTTGGATCCCCAAAGAGAGGGAGGCTTGAAGATTTTATTGCATACAGGGAAGATTTGTGGAAGAACACACTTTCCTTTTTTTTGGAGTTGGAAGATCTTAGGATTTACATTTGAAGGCGGATTGACATCCCGTTCTTCATATTTACCTTAGATTTTGTGAGGTTTTTCTGTTCCTTTGATTCTACATCCATTGAACGCGGTTTGCAATTATTGTGTTTGATTGACATTTGTTTTGAGTTTATTATTGAGATTTCAAGGTTTTACCTTTTCTCCCTTTCATATTTGATTATTGATATCATAATGATGATTATTGGCTAAAACCCTTTAGCAATTCTAAGGTGAAGGGTTGATAGTTGTGGCTTAGATGATGATAGATCGATCGTAAATTGATTGGACCTTGAGAGTTAGAGAAATATCGTCGACACCCTAAATCACGGCCTGTTCTTAGGTTTCCACGACCGTGATTCTCAAGATCTACCCGTGATTTACCTCAGTTTACGAACTTTGCTTTTACTTTGATTCAAGGTTAAAGATTAGCTTTAATCTAGTCTTGGTTTACCCTTTTCTAGGTAGTAGTGAGACTCATCACCCTCTATTTCGATTTCGAGTGTCACAACCTTAATCGTTTTAGTTCGTCTTGATCATTGGGTTATAAGTGTGGGTATTTGAGATTAATTCTTGTCCATAGATCCTTTCTATATTGAAGCCTCAACAACCTTTATAGAGAGTATCTGTAGATAAGTCATATAAAGTTTTGGAACTTCACCGTACATTGCTTTACCTTAGTATACCTTTACAACTCTTAACTCTGTCCTTAGTTCTTTAGTATATCTTGAATCGATTGCCACAATTAGATACCTGGATCTTTAGGGTTGCTGTTTTCCCAATATTTGCAAAGCTTTATACATTTACTTGCTTGACGATTTGCGAACTGAATTTGTTTCCCCATCCCTGTGATCGATACTCTGGAATACTTGCTAATCTACGCCGATCCGTACACTGCGGGTTCGCTTGCTTTTATTCTAGTTTTATAAATTTAAAACTTGATTGCACGAACGCTTAGTGGCGAACATAATTTTCTATTCCCTATTTGAATAGAAGCTTCTCAATTTTTTTGTTTTTTACAGAGATAAGCTGAGGAGGAGACGTGTAGTAAAGTCTATTGGAATCTTCTATTCCCTATTTGAATAGAAGCTTCTCAGTTTTTTTTTTTTTTTTTACAGAGATAAGCTGAGGAGGAGACGTGTAGTAAAGTCTATTGAGAATCTTCTATTCCCTATTTGAATAGACGTGTAGTAAAGTCAATTTGACAATTTCACGTGAAATTTACATATTAAGTACTTCAAAGTTCAAATAGACACTAAGTCAGAGATAACTACTACACTAAATTTGCTTACAAAAGAGCATTGAACGGTAGTTCCTTGATATAAGAAGATTTGATTAAGAAGTGTAATGGATTACCCTAAATTAAAAAGTGGCCACAGAATATAATCAGAGTTTCTTATAGTGATAATTGATTTTTCAAAATTATACACACTTTTGAGTAATTATTCAAGGGTCATAAACAAACTTTTTGTAATTCAGGTTCAATAGGTAACAAAACAGATAAAGGTTGAATTTGCAATGTGGGTCTTTTACAATGTAGAGTTTAGATTTAGGGTCTCTCATCATTTCATTTAGAAAATGGGCTTCTATTGTAGAAAAAATCAGAAAAGTAAGAGACATAGGTTTCATTTGATTTGATGGATGGCATGTAGAAAAAATCATAAAATAGTCCAATCAATTCAGTCAGCCCATCTTTTTCCCTCCTTTGTCCCTTCTTCTTCCCTCCTTTCAAACCTAAATTTATTTTTGGGTATCCATATGCAGCTCTTTTCTTCTTCCCATTGAAACGCAGAAATCTGGACTGCTTGTTAAGCTTCTTCTTCACTGGAATGTATTTGTGGGTAAGCAGTGTTTGTTCCTATTTTTGGGTAAGCAGTGTTTGTTCCTATTTCTGGATAATCTCAAACTTCTTGGGTAATGTATTTGTGGGTAATCTGAAACTTCTCATCTCTTCTTTTTTGTGAATCTAAAACCCTGAAACTTCCTGTTCTATTTGTGGGTAAGCAATGTTTGTTTACATTTTCTATTTGTGGGTAAGCAGTGTTTGTTTGTATCCATGGATAATCTCCAACTTCTCATCTTCCTGGGTAATGTATTTCGGGGTAAGCTGAAACTTCTCATCTTCCTGGGTAATGTATTTCGGGGTAATCTAAAACAGTCAAACTTCCTGGGTATTGTCAAACTTTTTGGGTAATCTATTTCTGGGTAATCTCAAAATTCCTGGGTAATGTATTCCTGGGTAATCTATTTGTGGGTAAGCAGTGTTTTTTTTTCCAAAAAATTAACATCAAATCATTTCAAAAAAAAGCCTGCACCCCTCTCTTTTCAATTCAATGTCTACAGTAGGCTAATTTATACTTTTCAGACCTATTTTATGTAGTAAATTTATTAGAGGCCCATTTCACAAAATGAAAAATTTTGGGGTCCTCTTTCTCTCATTATTTCTAATTTGAATTGTGTTAGGATAGTGCACTCATACATATACTTTTTAGGTTTTTCATATCCTTGTGCACTTGTATGCTTATATCTTGTTTTAATTGAATCATATAATCATGCACTTGTGTATTCTTATACTTATATGTTTTGGAGTTGTGCACTCGAACACATACTTTTAGATACTCTGTGATGAACATGCCCGTGCAATGAACATACAAGTGCACATAACTATATAAAGAGACACTAGCATTCTACATACATATATAGGACACGGGTACTGGATAATAAGTAATATGCGTTCATCGAAATTAATCGTGCACTAGTAATTCATAGTGCACGGTCAAGAACATATATGGGACACATGCTTTCATGGAATAAACCTTTTATCGATACATATAATAAAATCTTTACATATGAACCGTAGTAAAAAGTAGTGAAGTGATAGAATCCTTGATTTCTGAAGTAACATGAGTGTATCCATCGCTCTCTTTATACAATGTATCCATCACACGTACAAGGTTCAATACCCTCATTAGAACGGAGTTTGCCACGGGCATAGACCTTATAAACACTTCATTTATGTCCTTCCATGCTTCTTCTATTTCAAGTTTGTATACTTCACATGCAACTTTTTCTCCCACACCGTGTTGCTTTGTGTAGCACTCTATGGCAGATGGTGGGTGCTCTCTCTCTTGCTCAAACTATATATAGTCTCGTTCGAGCATAGAAAAACATTAGTTTTAGGATCAATACATAATTTCATTTACCACCTTAACTATTGTGCAAAAACAAGAAAAAACAAACATTAGATTTACAGTGGTTTGTCAAAACCAACTACGTCTATTTTAAAGAGAATTTATTAAGAAGCTCAAAATATTGAGATTGTCCGAAAATTATGCTAAAGACAGAATATAACTAAAACCAAACACTCCGGAGATCTTTGTCTCCCTCGACCCCATGATACAACTTTGTGAATTGTGAAACTCAAACTGTATTAAAATTTACGTACCTTATGTGACACAATGTCATCCATGAGTCTACATAAGGTGGATGCAGATGTGACAAGTTTAGGCCGATTAAGCATCCAATCAAATACGATTTTACTTTCCGCAACACCGCCCATCCAAACGAGGGATGCAACTGATAGCATTGGGTAACCACTTGATACCGATGCTACTTCCAAATACTCATCAACTGTAGGAAGCCCATCTTCTCTGTTCAACCAGTTTCTTTCCGCATGATACGCTATCACTAGTCTCTTCATCTAAACAAGCTCAATACAATACATAACGACAATGTCAAGTTACGTACTTAAACCACAAAAATGCTAGTATTTTTAGCAATATACAATAATTTCTACCAAACATTGTACAAATTTTCAAAATTTTCTGGTCAAAGATTTGATTACAATAACTCAAAAAAATATCATAGTTTGGATTTTTTTCACTAATTTAGCCTACTATAACTTGAAATACAAACGGGTAAAAAGTAGAGGTAGAGAGAAAATACTTTTAAATTTTTTTAATATGAGATGCATTCGGGTCACATAAATTATGAGAATAAAGTTGAAATTTATTGATTTATGGGGATTCAAAAAATTATGAATTTTCTCCACTCTCCTCACAAATTATGATCCATGATATTGATGTGTATTATTGTGTATATGATGTATCATGTTCAAATAGGAGTATTGAGTAGCTAGTTGATTGTACTTATTCAAATGCTTACGTACAGCTTCCTTTGCACAATGTACACCAAATATTGGCCTTCCTTCCTTCATCATTTCCTCCTCTGCTTTGTCAAAAATGTCCAAGAGTTGTTCATAACATGCTTTCATGCACTTTGGTAGATTAACCATTGCACTTGCCTCCCACCTATATATAGAGAGCATGAATATGAAAATATCTCAACTCGAATATAAATAAATATATGGGCCGAACCTGTCCACTGCGTTTGTGAAGAGCTCTAGTTCCTCTTTTGTACCATAAACATCATAGATATCATCAATGATGGATGTCGTAGCAATAACTTGAGTTAGAAATTTTCTACTCGCAGCATATTTCGGCTCAAAGTACACACCTAGTGTCCAAAAATAAAGTTCAACTATTCTATTTCTTGCAAATGGGTATTTGGTTGCACAGTCTACCGCCTTCCACCATCTAATATTGAAAATGAATCAAATATAAGCAAATATCAAATCCTTAATCAACAATGTAAGGAAAACATGTATATTAAACTTACTCTAAGATATTACATAGTTCAACTTGATGGAGTTTTTGAAGTATGTTGAAGTCTAATTTTGCAAATTGAAGGAGAATTTCACTGTGTTGCTCCTTTTGCTCGTAGATGGAGAAGTAATTCATTGCCTCTACTCGCGGCAATCTCTTACGAAGAGGTCTGTATAAAGCGTCGTTCACTTGTTTGGAAATAGAAAGACTTAATTTAGGTAATAAAGACCGAAGGCTACTTGTGGTGAATTTAAGAGCATCCTCTAGAATTGTTTCTCCTTTTATCCTAAGATGTGTTGCTTCATACAAGTTGAGAAGTCCCTCTACGTCACCACTCAGTGAATTGTTGAAGTTACTTTCGGTATCGACGAACTTCTTGAATACATCTACATCAATGTATGTGAACATATATAAAAATTATGAGACAAGTAAATGTTAGAGTATTTTTTTAAATCTGAAACTTTAAGGCGTGCAATTACTATCTTTTAAGTGATATTTTTCCATCTTAAATGTTAAACTCGTTAAACTCAGTTTTTAAAACAACCATAAAATTTTTAATAATAGATGGATGATCCCATATGTGAAGATAACTCTTCCATGGTCACAGACTACACAAACCATTATTGGAAAGATATGTTAAAATATTAAGATATGTTATTTCCTTTCTACGTTCTTGTAACCTCTATATCTTATACATAGGATTTATTTTAGTTATAATTGTGATCCTGTTTACCAAAATCTATCATGATATAGAGTCAACCGATTCTCAACCTCTAAACCCACTACCACCAACCTACCTAGTGCAAGTTCTACCGTTATCACTGATCTACCAGTGGTCCTATCAAATAACAATAGAGTGAATTGGTTAAGTGAGCTTCTTTTTTGTCTAATGTAACGTCAAATATGTTTTTTTGTGTATTAGGAGACAAACTAAGCCCCTTTTCACCCCTTTAATAAAGTGTTTCTAGAATTAAAAAAAATAATCTCAAATAAGTCTAGTTAGTATCAGCAATACAAAACAGGTCTTATTAGACCAATCTTCTGATATCATATATTATAACAATCATAAAGATCACTAGATGAGTCATTTTTGTTATATGAGTCGAGTTATTCGGACTCGACTTGCAATGAAAGTTGGGTTTCTTTTGGTCGAATAAAGTTGAGCTTACCAGATGGGATATTATAGCCGTGTTCTCTAAGCAATCTGAACCTGAGAGCTGTTGTATTGAGATCATTTTCGTTGTCATGGACATAACTGAAATTGCGTTCTAATTCCTTCTCAATCTCTTCTTCAAAATGGTACGCGATACCTAACCTTTGGATAGCGTCAATCAAGTGTAACTTTGTGTTGTTAGGTAAGTCTCCTTCTTCGTCTTCACTTAGCATCTTCAAAACTTCTCTTTTCAAAATCTCTGCATTTTCCCTCCCTTCGCAGCTACCCTATTCCACATACAAACGGAATTCAATATCTATTTTAATATTAAATATATATTGTATGACCAATTACTATGGTTAAATAATGATTAAAATGTTACTAGCATGTACGTTTTTGAAGTAATGTTTTTGTGTAATTTGAGTTACTTCAGCTCGGATCAGTCCATTTAACTATATAAGTTGAGTTAAACATGAGCTAATCAAAGTTTAGCCTAATATAGTAATATCGGTTCTAAAAATGTTGTAGGAGTCAATTTCTTGTAATTTTACGGTTTGATCCGATCATGGACTTGTTTTTATGCCTTTTTCATATTTTTTTAAAAAAAATAAAACTATATATGATTCGGTCTGAGTTTGGACCGCACTGGATTGTATTGAACCTTAAAGTGCATTTAGAAGAAAAAGTTCTAGTCAAATACGGTATGGATGGTGACAGTATGTGGTCGTTAGCATGTAAAACTGTTAATAGTCCGGACTGTTACACAACCCTATATGATCGAGTTAAGTTACTCGTTCGACTCAAAAAAGCTCAAACTAGTCTGGTTAACTTCCAAACAAGTTGAATACATACACAGTTTTAACCTTGATTTAGTTTGAAGTTAGACTCAATTATAAACGAATTAAACATGATAATAGTAACCAACTCTTATAATAGCCCCAATTCAAGTATGATATAACTCTAGACGAATAATTGATTACAAAAATGTAAATCATACATCTTTAGTGGCGTTTGACAAGAAGGTTTCGTCCCATAAGCTTGGCTGAAAATTGGCCGTTGGACGTGGTGCCAAAACAATGGGTGACCCAACTAAACACGACTCCATAGCTCGTTTGACAAGAAACGTTTCTAAGTTGTGTATGAGTTGTGACTCATTTACTTGGCTCTTGAGGGTATTTATAAGGATAAACACTAGCTACAACGTTGGTCCACCATTATTATTATTTTCTGTCACAAATCTATGCTATAGTCCTAGCATGTTTTTTTTTTTTTTTTGAAAATAGAAAACAATTCGAAATCATTAGATGGCGCTCCGTCTAGTGGGTCGAAAGGCCGAAAAATCGGAAGACGGACAAACCGTCATGGACGGACCACAAATATAGAGTCCTAGCATGTTTTTTAAATGCTTGGAAGTGAGAAAATGACACGATATTATAGGGGGTTGATAGACGTACCAGCGAAAATCTATAATTGTCACCCCAACTACGCACTTCGCATGCGTAGTTGTTAGCGTCCCCAACTACAATGTTGGGGAGCGTAGTTGAAGTATCAAAAAAAATAAAAATATCAACTACGCTAGTGGGGGAGTAGTTGGAGTTCCCAAAAAAGTTTTAAATTTTTTTTTAGGAAACTCTAAGTACGCTCCCCAAAAGAGTGGTTGATATTTTTTTTGTAACTCCAACTACGCTTCCCAAAAGCGTAGTTAGGACCTTATCAACTACGAACGCGAAGTGCGTAGTTATGGTCTCTAATAGAGATTTTCGCCGGTACATTTAAAAATCACGATATTATATATTTGTTTATAAAAATAATCTAAAATGATACCGACTATAACCATTAAATTTCAAATAATACTAATTTTAAAATATACTTGCATAAATACAAATCATCAATATATTAACCAAAATAATACTGCGTGTTTTTCCGACACACAAAAACCAGTTTAGCTGATAATGTGATAATCAGTAGCTTACATGTCATAAAATAGGATCTATATATTCTACTAAAACAGACGACATAATGTTGACCGTGTCCACGATTTTTATTGAATAATTTTTTTTCAAATTTCAAATTAAGCCAATAAATCTTTTTAATAAAATAAAAACTAAAATATACATCTAAAAATTTAAAATCACGCAAAAAATCAAATCAATTTTTAACAAATTTCAATTGAAATCATAACCGAATTAAAATTCCTCCAAAAAAATTAATTTAAAATTTTCTAAGTATGTTTCCTACTTAACAAACAAAGATTAATTAGCTAACCTAATTATAGATGAGATCAAATCTCATATCTAAACATAAAACAGACGACATAATGTTGACGTGACGTGTCCACTATTTTTCTCGCATTAATTTTTTTTCAAATTTCAAATTAAACCAATAAATCTTTTTTAATAGAATAAAAACTAAAATATACATCTTAAAATTTAATATCACGCAAAAAAATCAAATCAATTTTTAACAAATTTTAATTGAAATCATAACCGAATTAAAATTCCTCAAAAAAAAATCAATTTAAAATTTTCTAAGTACATTTCCAACATAACAAACAAAGATTACTTAGCTAACCTAATTATAGATGAGATCAAATCTAATACCTAAACAAAGTTTTTTTTATTTTAAACAAATCTTCCACCATAAAATTTTTTTTGGGGCAAATTAGGTTAATAGGCCTTTTTGAGAAACTATGATAGTAAATAGGCTTTTTTGTTTTTTTGTTAAGTAAATATACCCCAATTATATTTTTACCGTTCAACCTAAACCTAAATGCCGCAAATTGCTCTAATTCTCTCTTCCCATCTCTCTCCTTCGCTCTTCTCTTCCCATGGCCGCTCCTTTGCTCTTTTTCCCTAACGCCGCCGGAGTGTCTCCCCTGCTACCGTCGATAAATCGCCACCAGAGAGAAGGAGAAAACAGATTAGGTTTCGGCCCAAAGTTTCATAAACTGTGTATCTACAATAGAGAAATCTGAGAATGATGATGCTCTTACTGTTGGAGCATTCGATTTCACAAGCAGAAACTGCACAGGTTCAGATCTATGATTATCTAGATCTAGATTTGTAATCGCATCATTCCTTTCTACTGAAATGCACAATTCTGGTATGATGTTTCATACCAGAATTTTAAAATCGGTTGTGTTTTTAGCTACTTGATGTTTTAGATCTATGATTATCTTCCCTTGTAGTTAAATTTTGACAGTGTAACTCTATTGATCTTCTTCAACATCTAGTTCTAATATTCTATAGTTAATGAGTTGATCTAATTCAACCTTTGACTTTAGTATTTTAGTTACTAAGTTGATCTACAGTATCACGGCTACTATTAATGTAGGAAATTTGCGAGGGTATAATGAGAATAGTTTGACTTTTAGCTACTTGGGGTCTTCTACCTTGTTCCTTGTTGTTGATTATAGTTTGATATTTTTCTTCATTTGCAGTGAAACATATCACTACTTTGATCTTCCTTTCTGCGCACCAGGTGTGCATATTCTATCCTTTACATGTCATGCTTTAATTATTGGAATCAGTTTAAGTTTCTCATCTGTAAGCTGTAATTGATTACTGGAACCAGGCATTTTAGTTATTGAGTTGGTGCTTTTTTTCATCTGTCACTAGGTGGAAGATTATATGTTGCAATACCATTGGATGTAATATTTGAGTCCAATACAGTGAACCATATGAATGCAATCTCTGCAGGGCTAAATGCATTGATGTTCATGAGAATTGACGACATATATAGAACTTCCTGTATTGTGGGGTGTTGTGGAGAAGGAAGCAGGAGATTATAACTGATATGCTTACCAAGAACGCATTGATATGATTCACAATAGATGTTTAGTCATTTTTATTACCTACACTATTCCAATAACATATACTTTGTAGTAGGAATCAGGTTATGTCATTCTTAACTGTAATCCGATTTTTAATTGTAATCCGATTCTGAAAAGGTACCAGGAAGCTCTTAGTACTCAATAAATTTCATACCAGAAGCTTTCCACATAAATTCACCTTCAGGGGAGAATTTATGTGAAAAACTTCTGGTATGAAATTCATGCATTTCCAAAGGATGTTAATCTAGATTTTGACACTTCAGATGTTAAGTATACAGAAGAAACATATTGGAGAGAATAACAGAAGAAACATATTGGAGAGAATACCAGAAATTTTACATCAGAATTTTCTGGTATGTAAAATTTCTGATATTCTGGTATGTAAAATTTCTGGTATTTTGGTATGCAAAATTTTTGGTATTCTAGTATGTAAAATTTCTGGTATATAAAATTTCTTGTATTCTGGTATGTAAAATTTCTGGTATGTAAAATTTTCGGTATGTAAAATTTCTGTTATTCTGGTATGAAGAAGGGAGAGAGAGGTCTTCAAATTTACCATCATTATTTATTTTATTTTATTTCTTTTCTGGAATAATAGACATGAACTTCTGTATGAAAACTTTATGGTATGTAATTCTGGTATGAAAAATTCTAGTATATGATTCTGGTATGAAATTTACTTAACTTGTAAAATTTCTGGCATCAAATTTCTGCTATTTAATTTCTGGTATATAATTTATGGTATTTAATTTCTGGTATATAATTTCTGGTATCTAATTTTCGTATGAAATTTCTGGTATGAAATTTCTGGTATGATAATTTCTGGTATGAAATTTCTGGTATGAAATTTTTGGTATGAGAAATTCCGGTATGAGAAATTCAATCCAGAAAATAAAAAAGAAAATAAAAAATAAAAAAAAGGAAAGAAGAATAATAAAAGAAAACAAATTCAGTAATTAAAAATTAAAACTTATACTTATATAACAAATAACAACATCATTTATTCTTTCTTTCTAAATAGAAGGGTTAATATTTTTTACCTACTATTAAATGAAAGTGGTAAAAAATTTGGGGTACATTTTCTTAAACAAAAACTCAAAAAAGTCTAGTATGTCAAATTCTCCCTTTTTTTTTAGATATTAAGACCTTCATCAACCTCGTCAATACTCACCTTCACGCAAGAGTCAATATATTCTACTAAAACAGACGACATAATGCTGACGTGGTGTGTCCACGATTTTTCTCGAATAAATTTTTTTTTTTTAAATTTCAGATTAAGCCAATAAATCTTTTTTAATAAAATAAAACTAAAATATACATCTTAAAATTTAAAATTACGCAAAAAATCAAATCAAACTTTAACAAATTTCAATTGAAATCATAACCGAATAAAAATTCCTCCAAAAAAATCAATTTATTATTTTCTAAGTACGTTTCCTACTTAACAAACAAAGATTAATCGGCTAACCTAATTATAGATGAGATCAAATCTAATATCTAAACATAAAGTTTTTTTTTTTATTTTAAACAAATCTTCCACCATACGATTTTCTTTTTTAGATATTAAGACCTTCATTAACCTCGTCAGTACACACCTTCACGCAAGAGTGTATATATTCTACTAAAATAGACGACATAATGTTGATGTGGCGTGTCCACGATTTTTCTCAAATTAATTTTTTTTTTTCAAATTTCAACTTAAGCCAATAAATCTTTTTTAATAAAATAAAAACTAAAATATACATCTTGAAATTTAAAATTACGCAAAAAATCAAATTGTAACGCCCCAAATTTTCAGAATTCGGGGAGCTACTGGTTAGGACCTCACAGTGGGTCCCAACCTTAGTTTGACAACAACTTAACTAGATCTTACAACAAGGCATAGATAAGGAAAAACCAGAGATCATAAAGTATGTTTAACAAAGTCATGAATGTGACCAGAAAATACTAACAGCCGAAAATAACAAAGTCTCACAATGTGAGAATATGAAAAAGCCATAACTGAAAGACCAACATAAAGAAAAGACTGCAACCCATCCTATGAAGTACGACACCCTGGCTGACCACTATCATCCGGACAACTCGGCATCTGCTCTAACACGCGGTACGTCTAAACAACAAATACAATTGTTAGCTAACTATCCAGATATAAGCAGAATAAGAATAGCACAAACACACTCAATGTAACATAAACAATCATCATGCTAACACACAACCGATTATTATCTGATAGTTTAGTGATTTACCTTATTCCATTTTACAGTTGTGGCACGAGAAATACTAAAAGTTCTCGCCTCCGTTCCTTATTTAATTGGGTGTAGGTCTAGCTTATCTCCTCCGGTAGCATTAAGCATGTCCACGGGTCACGGGTTACCCGTGACCCGGCGGTAACCCGACGGGTCAGTGACCGGGCGGGTTACGGGTACGGGTAAGGGTCGAGGTGATCCTTACCCATGACCCGGCGGGTCATTAATTTTGAAAATAAAATTAAAAAAAACTCAACGGCTAAAATAGCCGTTGGCGGGTCTACCCGCCGGGTCATCTTTTTTTTTTTTTTAAAAAAAACCGATTTTTAAAATAAAAGGGCCGACCCGCCGGGTTTGACCCATGACCCGGCAGGTCGCCAACCCGGCGGGTTGGCCTTTTACACGGGTCCGGGTCCGGGTCACCCTTCCCGGACCCTCGACCCGGCGGGTCCGACCCGTGGACATGCTTAGGTAGCATCACTACAAACCGAGTATAGACTAGTCCCTAAAGAAGCCCTCAGCGCCCTCAAGCTAACTGAGCAGAATGCCACCGCCCGTTACTCTTAGGCCAAAGTATAGGTCGGTAGATAATTACTACTAAGTGCAACTATAAACATATCATTCATACACCACTATCATTATCTACACCCATATCTAGAAGCTAGCTAAGTCAGCCCAAAGGACTTACCTGAATTAGATCTCGACTCTCTTAATCACAACTCAATCTGTAATTGTAAAACTCGGTTGCTTGTCAAAGGAGGCAAGTGGATCAACACATTTCCCATATACTTAGAAGTCTAGGACTTCTAAGATGTAAGATCCTATCAGAAGAGAAAATACTAAAATACACGTCTGAGGTAAAATGACCATTTTACCCTTGGTCGCGAATGTTCTAAAAATCTTGTAATATGTACTTAAATTCTTACTTGAGACTAACTATCATATTATAACTCTTAAAGTTGAGTTTAGATCAAGACTAGAACATTTCATGTTTTCTTTAACCTTCTAAAAAGGTCACTAGGGTCCAACTTTGGCTCCAGATATGAAGCCCGAATAAAAATGTAAAAATTTCGAAATAATTCTCTAGGTCATCTATGATACACATACTAATCATAGGAGCAAAGATCTCTCCAAAATTACCAACAACCATCTCTACAAAATTCTCCAAAGTTGGTTCCCAACTCAACATTCTATACTTAGCCAAAATTGAGTATGTTTTCTAACTGTACAACCAGTCCACTTTGAGCCTCTATAACTCTAAATCCCACCGTTGGTTCATCCAAACTTTTGAAATATTGACCTATACATGACACTAAACAACATTTCAAAAACTGAACGGTGGATCCTATCTCTAAGGCATCAAAAATATGCTTAAACTTGACTGCTCAACACAGTTTCTGGAATTCAAAACTGAAAGTGTAAATGGTTTAAGGTTCGGAACTCACCTTTGTTGTTTTGTACCAAGGTAGGGGAAGTCACAAGCTCAAAATTTGATTCTTTGTACATGATAAAACCATGATTTAAACCCTTCCTTCATGTACAACTATAGAGAGAAGGGAAGATGGTTTGATCTCTTATCAAAGGATGGCTGCAGAAGGTTGTTGCACTGGGAGAAATGTGAGGCTCGGTCGGCTAGCTTCTGTCAACACATGAGGAGAAGGGTGGATCGACAAAGGGTGACTGCGTTCATCCCAGTTGTGGAAGGTCTTGACTCTCGATCAAAGGTGAGGGTCGTCTTCTGTCAATCCGGATCTGTGGAGAGAAAGTTCGAGCAACAATGTTTTAGATCCAAGTCTGGACAGACCTTCATGAAGGGTGCTCACTCAGAACAGACACGAGGTAACAAAAGAAGTTGACTCACCTGTGGAGACGGCAAGGCGAGGTCCGGCGCTTCCGTTCCTGGCGTCTGCGTGCACAAAGGAGGTGTAATATCCGGAATTTTTATTCCGTTTAGTTCCGTATCGAACCGGGTTTTGATCCGTTGATCTTTCTCAGTCTACCTAGTTGTACACACTATCTCAAATTTTATCAATTTTATGTAATCTCACTTCACATAAAATGATAGAATTTTATATCAAACTCTAGTTTATATTATGACATGTCCTTGACAAAGTCATGACGTCCTTTTGACGAGTTTTGACGAGACCATGACGAGATCAGGACAAGGCCATGCATGGGCTTGACAAAGCCATGACACGTTTTGACAAGGCTGTGACAAAGCCATGACAACCTCATCCCACTCTTTCAGCCCACTCTTTCTACTTAGTTTCGGCCCAATTTTTGCCACTCCTCCAGCCCAGCTTTGTCCTTGCAGGTGTACTGGCCCAGCGGCACTTCAAGCCCAGTAGTAACTCCCTTGTGCAGGCCCAGCCTCAGCCTCCTTCTTTCAAGCCTAGCTTGCAGCGTTCCTCTCCAGCCCAAGAAGAGCACACACGTTCCCTCGCAGCCCACTTGGAAGAGCTCCCACGTCTGGACGTTTCAAAGATCGTAACTCCCCGTAGGTCACGCCTCCTCTTGCTCCCTCTTCTGATTCCTTCCCTTCTCACCAGATCCTCTTCTGTACACGTACAACAGTTGGTCTCAGACGCAGAAACTCGCAAGGAAGGAGCCAGCAGGTGGAGGAAACATTCAGCATCTGCAGTCGACACTGGAACCGCTCACCACCTAGGCCGTCGTCACCAGCGCCGAGGACTGCTGAGTTGGTTCGATCTTCCTCTGTTCCTCCGGTAAGGCCAGACTTCAATCCCCTTCTCATCTCCCTACTGTCTTGGTTTTAGTCGCTCACATTCTCCTTCTTTGTGTCGGACGGGTCCCTAACTTCGACTCAATCGGATGTCCACAGCGAGGCCAAGTAGAGCCATCCCACAACTACAGCAGTTAAGCCTAGCCATCGAGTCCAGTGGCAAGATCTCCCTATGAGCCGGTGCAGTCCGGTAAGTGAAGGATCCCCTGATGTTAACTTTTGTACAACTTTTAGAGGGAGTTTGTAGATGTATAGGTTGATGATTGTCACCATGGGTTGAACATAGGATGGGTGAGAGTAGATGTGATGATGAAAAATAGCTGACAGTGAATATCGAACCTAGGATCTCATGAACTCAGTGTGTCTAGAATTTTGTTTTCTTCAATTTTGAAGTTGAAATTATCAATCTTGTAGATCAATGTTAAGGAGTTAGATTGAAGATCCACCGTTGAATTTTTGATAAGTCATAGATGGATATATTTAGTTTACTGTGTTAAAATTTGAGAATAAATGAACGGTCGGATTAGAAGTTACAAGGTTCCAAAGTAGGGTCGTTGAGCTGTTTTTCCAGCAGTGAAAATTTGGCTAAGTATAGAAATTCTGGGTATTGTAACCAACTTTAGAGAATTTTGTAGAAATGATGGTTGGACAGTTTTAAGAAATTCTTGCTTCTATGAGTAGATTGCATATCATAGATGACCTAGACAATTGTTTCGGAATTCTTATAAATTTATACGAGCTTCATATTTGAAGCCAAAGTTGGATCCTAGTGATTTTTTTGGAAAATAGAGAAAAATGTGTAGTTTCCTAGTTTTACCCAAACTCACCCTTAAGAGTTAGAATATGACATTTTAGTCTCAAGTAAGAGTTTAAGCATAAATTATGTGTTTTTGGGAGTTTCGGGACCAAGGGTAAAATAGTCATTTTACCTTAAATTAGTACTATAATAATTTGTGTATTATTAGGATCTTACATCTTAGGAGTTTTAGACTTCTAAGTACCTAGGAGATGTGTTGATCCACTTGCCTCCTTTGACAGGCCACTGAGTTCCTACAGTTACAGATCGAATTGTGATTAAGAGAGTTGAGATCTGATTCAGGTAAGTCATTTGGGCTTACTTAGCTAATTTCTAGATATGAGTGTGGATAATGATAGTGGTGTGTGAATGATATGTTTATAGTTATATTTTAGTAGTAATTATCTACCGACCTATACTTTGGCCTAAGAGTAACAAGCGGTGGCATTCTGCTCAGTTAGCCTCAGGCGCTGGGGGTTTCTTTAGAGACTAGTCCACACTCGATTTGTAGTGATGCTACAGGCGGAGGTAAGCTAGACCTACACCCAGTTGGATAAGTGATAGCATGAATTATAGTCTATATTATGAGGTGTGTTTGGACGTTTTATCTTTCATAATCTGCATGTTTGTATGTACATTATGTGATTTTGCTACCAATTCATCTACCTTTGCGAGAATCGAGGTGTACACCTAGTTTCGTTGTAATTGCAGGTAATATGGTACATTTTGCATCAAAAAGGAGCAAAAGGAGTCATGAGTCATTTGGAGCTACATCCAGGGAGCATAGCCATGGATTAAAGATTTACTTTGGAGCAGATTCAACAGATTTCACATTCTGTCGTGACTCACCTCGGTTGACCATTGATTCACCTCGACCGAGGCAATCCAGAGACACCGACTCGACCGAGGCGAAAACCTAGGACGCGGCGAGAATATTTTATTCTTCGATGAGATCTTTTAAAATTGGAAAGTGATCTTATATTTTTGGGCTTGGTTCGTGGAAGGAAGGAGATATGCAGAATCATATATTTTACCTATTTTTATGGGAAAAGATCTTTCTAAGATTTATTATCTTTGAAGGGTTATTTTCCTATAAAAAGGGTTGGAATTCCACAATTCCATCATCCCGCCTACACCGAAAAAACAAGTCGCATACAACGCAGCAGCAGCATCATACTCCAATTGGGGAGATTCGAAGAACCTTTTTGAAGGTTGAAGGAAGATTGAAGTTCGTAGCTTTTATAGCTTTTTGGAGGGTTTAGTAAGATTGTCTTCAATTCCCTCATTGATTGTCTTGTCTTTTTGGATTGCTATCCAAGGAACGCTTTGTTGTGATATTTGATTCAGTTATTGAAGTCTTTTCATTAAATTCTTCTTTGTTCAAATATTCACCTTCTTCCCATATATTTAATACTTTCATTATGATGATGAGTGGCTAATTTCCTTGTGTGATTCTAGGGTGATTAGCTGAAGGTTGTGGGAAAAACAATGATAGAATAATCTTAAATTCCAGTAGGATCCTGAAAGTTCGAGTCTTTAACCTTAACCCTAAGCATCTCGTTCGGTTGATGAACATCTCGGCCGGGGTGGAATTCTTCAAACCGAGGTGACTTATCCGTACCTAAACAGAAAGTTAAGTGTTAGAGTTTGCTAAATCCTATTCTTATTACACCTTCCTGGTTCAATACAAGCTTAGGATGAGACTTACCCGGTAATTCCTTAGTTTGTGTACTAACAATCATAAGTATAGGTAATAAAGGTTTATCCTTTATTGGGGTTTGAATGTGCTTCTATCCCATCTTTGTGAGTTAGCCTGAGACTTACCCGGTAAAGGTTGATTCTATTCCCTTAGATGGTATGTTAGTTTGAGGTTATAGTTCTTTATCTCGATTCCTTGAGACTTACCCGGTGATAGGAGTTACGGTTTAGGATTAGTGTGTAGTGAGACTTACCCGGTGATCTACTCCACTTTAGTAACACCTTCCCCACGCAAAAATCTCAGCTTTGTCCGCTTGTCTATAGATCTTGAGTTGGAACCACAACTAGATGCTTTAATCCCTAGAATTGCATGTTTGATTTATTGACTTCTTATTCATCTTTGATTGTGTTAATCGCTCTTGTGGTTAGAATTGACATAGCATACCGTGTTGACTCTGTTTCACCGAGTCCCTGTGATCGACCCCTGGAATTTTCTTGCTTTTACTACGACTGACCCGTACACTGCGGGTTCGCATCCTTGTTTTAAGCTTAAGTCTAGGGTTATAAATTTAAAGCTTGCACACACCGTTTGGAGCGGACAAGTTTTTGGCGCCGTTGCCGGGGACTTGGTCTAGACCGAGCCGGTACGGTTTGCTCTTGGGGCGCTTGCCCCGTTTCATCTAACCACTCTACTTGAGTGACAACTTTTGCAGGTTCTTTCTTAGGTATATGCGAAGAACCCGCGCTGGGAAGGAAATCGTTCCATACGATCCCGAACCAGAAAAGACATACAAGCGACGCTTAAGAGAAGCGAAGATGGCCCAACAAGACGATCGCGATCTTGCGGCCGAATTAAAAGAGACGCAAGAGCTGCTACGTCTCAATAAGGAAGAACTAAGGCAAGAGAAAGAAGAGAATCGTGCCAGGACTGCAGCTATCGAAGCTGAGATAGCAGTCATACGAGACCAGATTCTACTTCGACCGAGGGAAGATCCTCCTGTTGATCCTCGACCGATGCAGGATCCAGTAGTTAACCCGCGACCGAGGCAGATTCCAGTACCTGACGCCCCGGCCGATGTACTTCCACCTCGGATGCCAGTCCGAGATGTTCTTCTTGCAGGAATCCCACAACCCCTAGGTCAAAGGATGGACCCTAATCAACAGCTGAGGCGTCCAGGGGTGAACCTAGGAGATCCAGCGGATCATGACTACGAACTTCGACCACAAGTTCTGTCCATGATTCGCCAATGCCAATTCGGAGGGCTAGAGAAGGAGTCGCCGCATCAACATCTTCAAAATTACGAGATCTTGATGGAAACCTTGCGACCTTCCAGAATTAAAAATAACAACTACAAGCTAAGACCTTTTTACTTTTCTTTAAAAGATAGAGCTCTTACTTGGTATTAATCTCTTCCTCCAGGAAAAATTAGCACATGGGAGGAGATGACTACGGAATTCTTAACCAAATTCTTTCCCCCCTCAAAGACCGCTGAAATGAGAGGGAAGATCAATGCTTTCATCATGAAGGACAAGGAGAGCTTGTCCAAATCTTGGGAGCGGTTCAAGGATATCCTTTTGGATTGCCCACATCATGAGATTCCAAAGATCGAGTTGTTGGAGATCTACTTCAAAGGGCTGGACGGAAGCACCCAGTTCAATCTCCAACTACTCTCCGCCGGTACCTTCATGGACATGGCGATTGACGAGGCTTGGGACTTCATTGAGAAGCAAGCCTTGCACATGGAGAAATATACCCACCAAGGAGCTGAAGGTGGAGTTAAAAGAGTCAACTTTCAAGAGACTCAATCCAACAACAATCAACTCGCGTCGTTGAAGAATGACGTGAAGCAATTGAAGGAGCTCTTGATGGCTCAAACTAAGAAGGAAGAGCCAGGGCAAAGGAACAACAACAATAACGGGTACCGTAACAACAACAACGGTCCCCGAAACAACAACTACAACAACAACAATAGAGGATCCAATAGCAACAACTGGAGGGCGAATAACCAAAACTACGGTAACAATTATTCAAACTCCAACTCTAATGATTCCTCTAACCCTTTCCTCTCTTCCCCTTCCTCTTCTTCTACTCCATTGAAAAGCCAAGGGCAAGGATCAAGTTCGTCTCAGCCGGAAAAGAAAGACACAGTTCTGGAGGCAATCTTGATCAAGCTTAGTGCTATGGAGAATTCTATGACTTCATTTTCGAGGGCCCAAAAGTCCTTCGAACAACAACTTGCTAGTAGGGCGAATGAAGCGCCAAGAGATCCAGGGAAGCTTCCAGCGAAGACGGAAACTAACCCTAAGGGCCAATGCATGGCCATAACGACAAGGAGTGGACTTAAAACTGCAGATCCAGTACCTCGCTCGACGCAGACCACCTCGGTCCAGATCCAGTCGAAGAACACCTCGACCGAGATGCCGACCGAGGCAGAGCAACAGAAAGCAGGAGGAACGACAGAAACTTATGTTCCACCTCCTGCATATAAGCCACCACTTCTATTCCCTCAATCCAGAGCCAAAGCACATCTAGACAAGCACTTTGGTAAGTTTCTTGACTTGATGAATAAGCTACATATTAATATTCCTTTCCTTGATGCTATTTTTAGGTATGCCCGCCTATGGGAAGTTCTTAAAAGAAATCTTATCAAGGAAGAGGAAGCTGGAGGATGTTGGTGAAGTTAGGATGACATCTAAATCTTCGGAGCTTATCAAAATCATGAAGGAAAAGATGCCACCTAAGTTGAGAGATCCCGGCTCATTTTGCATTCCCATTCAAGTTGGGGATGTCACTTGTGAAGCCCTTTGTGATCTAGGAGCCAGCGTGAGCATCATCCCGCTGGAGCTATGCACGAAGATCGGTCTTGGAGAGCCCAAGCCGGTCAAGATTCGACTTTATATGGCGGATCGCTCCATTACCCATCCCGTGGGAATTTTGGAGGACGTTCCGGTCAAGTTAGGTAACTTCTATCTACCTATAGATTTTGTTGTACTTGACATTCCCGCATATTATCCTGTTCCTATTATTCTCGGGAGGCCATTTCTAGCAACTTCGGGTTGCAACGTGGATTGCAAGAACGCCAAGTTGAAATTCAACGTTGGTGGCGATGAGGTGGAGTTCGCACTACTTGCGGCCATGAAAGGGGAGCAGCTGACTGATGATATCTTCAACATCTACGATGAAGAAGAATCAAGGGAATTGGTGAGCTCTATCCTTATTAACGATCCACTCGAAAGAGTTATTAGCTTCAGTTTAATGGAGGAAGGTATAGATGCTTCTTGTGATGCAGATATACGGAGCTTGAAGGCACTGGAAGAGGATCCAAGAGCTAAAACTGAGAAGCTGATCCAGGAGACGAGGATCTCCAGTCTCGGATCCAGTAGCAGTACCTCGACCGAGGCACTTTCTGGACTGAGCGAGGCGACCGACGAACATCTCGGTCAACGCCTATGCGCCTCGACCGAGGTCGATGGCGAGACGATTCTAACTGAGACTGCATCGAGTCCAGTTTCTGATACCACTCCACTGGAAAGAAGAAGCAGAGATCCCTCTCAGAAGGCACCGCCAGTTGTGGAGCTTAAACAACTCCCTAGCCACTTGAGGTATATCTTTCTTGGACCGGATTCTACTTATCCCGTAATTGCTAGCGCTTCCCTCTCCGATTCTGAATTGTCTAAGTTAATGCATGTCCTGAGAAAGCATCGAAAAGCCATAGGTTACACCACGGATGATCTTATTAGCATTAAACCTTCTTTCTGCATGCATAGAATTCTAATGGAAGATAATCATAAGACTTCACGGGAACCTCAAAGACGGTTGAATCCGATCATGAAAGAGGTTGTGAAGAAGGAAGTTCTTAAGTTGTTGGATGCAGGTATTATTTATCCTATCTCGGACAGCAAGTGGGTTAGCCCGGTGCATGTCGTTCCGAAGAAAGGAGGGATGACCGTTGTGACGAATAAGAACAACGAGTTGATCCCAACAAGGACCGTTACGGGCTGGAGAGTTTGCATCGATTATAGGAAGCTGAACACGGCGACTCGGAAGGATCATTTTCCGCTTCCCTTCATTGATCAAATGCTCGAACGGTTGGCCCAACATTCACACTTTTGCTACTTGGACGGCTATAGTGGATTCTTCCAGATTCCTATCCATCCGGATGATCAGGAGAAGACCACTTTCACTTGTCCTTGGGGGACGTTTGCCTATCGGAGGATGCCATTTGGATTGTGCAATGCACCCGCTACCTTCCAGCGATGCATGATGGCTATCTTTTCCGAGTACATAGAGGAGATCATGGAGGTATTTATGGATGATTTTTCTGTATATGGTTCCTCTTTTGATGATTGCCTATCTAACCTTTCTCTAGTGCTTAAAAGATGTGAAGACACTAACCTTGTTTTGAATTGGGAGAAGTGTCATTTTATGGTTAATGAAGGCATTGTGCTAGGACACCTCGTTTCTAATCGAGGTATTGAGGTCGATCGAGCTAAGATCGAGACTATTGAGAAACTCCCTCCTCCTTGTTCTGTTAAAGGTGTGAGGAGTTTTCTCGGGCATGCAGGTTTCTACAGGAGATTCATCAAGGACTTCTCTAAGATTTCTAAACCTCTAACTAACCTCTTGAATAAAGATGTTGTTTTTGAGTTTTCGCAGGAGTGTCTTGATGCTTTTTACAGGATTAAGGAAGCGTTGATCTCCGCTCCCATTATCCAGCCCCCTGATTGGACCTTGCCCTTTGAGGTCATGTGTGACGCTAGTGATGTAGCCGTAGGAGCGGTGCTTGGACAGAAGAAGGATGGACGGACCACCGCCATCTACTATGCTAGCAAGACGCTAGATGAAGCACAACGCAACTACGCTACCACCGAGAAGGAGTTATCGGCGGTTGTATATGCTTTCGAGAAGTTTCGTTCCTATCTAGTGGGGGCGAAAGTCATTGTCTACACCGACCATGCGGCCATTCGCTATTTGTTGGCTAAGAAAGATGCCAAGCCGCGCCTTATTCGATGGATTCTCTTGCTTCAAGAGTTTGATCTAGAGATCCGCGATAAGAAGGGATCCGAGAACTCTATTGCAGATCACCTCAGCCGGCTACCGGAATCCTCCCGCGAAACGAATAACCCACCCATAGACGATTCATTCCCCGATGAGCACTTACACTTGTTGGAACATTTGATGGTTCTACTTACTTCACCCCACGATGGAGGTGAAGTATGGGGTGAAGGTACCTCCCACCTCCTTTGAGACGCATCATGGTCCAGCTAGCGACCTTAAATCAAGCGCTTCTTGGGAGGCAACCCAAGGTATTGCTTTCTTTTCCCGTTTTCTAGTCTAGCTTAGATAGTTTTCGTTTTTGCTTTGCTTTGCTTTGTTTTTGGCGTTCTGGACAGACAATAGGGAATATCTAAGGAAGGAGCACATCTGGAAGAACAGAAGTTCGAGATTCTGAGAAGACAGAAGCACCTCGGTTACTGTCAGAGCACCTCGACCGAGTTGATTCTTGAGCAAACCGAGGCGACTAGGGTTTCTGCAAAACCACCTCGGTCCGTACCACCTCGGTCCAGTCGAGACCATCTCGACCGAGGTGACAGCAGATTAAGTAACAGTATAAAAGGGGGAAAAATTACTTTTCACTTTTTATTTACCTTCCTCGACCGCGGCGACAAACCTACCTCGCTTCCTACGTTTCTCGCTCGTTTTCGAAGATTTCCGCTTCCAAACTGCAATTAAAGAGTAGAGGATCCTATTGCAACTACAGATCTGCAAGAAATTCGAGTGAATCGGCCGGAACGAGGTAAAAACGATCGAAACCCTAACTCGTTCGTTTACTTCGATTTGGGCTTTGGTTGCCCCTGATTTTTCTGAGGAAAAGCTTAAGTACCCCTTAGGAAGCATCTGTAGTGATTTTAGGGGGAAAAGAACTGAAATTCTGAGATTTGGAATCGTAACTGCTACGCCTCGGTCCGGTCGACCTGCATCTCGACCGAGGTGATTCTTGGAGTTTGTCAGTGACCGAGGTAGCCTGACAGTGTTGATTGAAAATGAGTTCCGATCGTCGTCTATCCCTTAGAGACAGATCCTCACCCTCCCCTTCTTCCTCTTCCTCCCGTCCTTACCGCCCGGTTATCCACGAGAGATGCCGGGTAGACTATGAGCGGATAGCTAGCCGTCCAGTTATCGCACCACGATTTCTGGACGTGTCGGCTTTTGATTGCCTAGGGTTAGATGCTGACCTTAGGAGGATGATTGCTACCGTCGGGCTGGATCAGTTTACTGAGATCCGAGCCCCAGCTTACTTGGAGCCGACCTTAGAGTTCGTTAGCTCCTTCTCCTATCTTCCCACAAACCGGTCTGTGAAGTACCGGTTGATGAACCGGAACTTCATAGTTCCTTTAGAAATATGGAGAGAGATTTTTGGCTTTTCTGAGCCCACCGCCACCGACTTCCCCTCCCGATCCGTAGCTAGGGAGTTCTGGGGGCAGATTGCCCACATTACTGAGCACGCAGACAGATGGCGCCCTGGAGATTCCAGGGAGAAGGTCATCTTTCATCCGGCCTTCAAACTTGCCCACAGGATTTTCAGTGAGACACTTCTGGCGCGTACTGAGACGCCCCAGAAGATCAGACAGGGCGAGCTATTTAGCCTCTACTGCATGGTGACAGGAGGTTTCCCGGACTTTGGCTTGCTCCTGGCAGAGGATCTGCACAGGATCAAGGCCAAGGCGAAGGGAGACATTTGCTGCGGAGGTCTAGTCACCCACATCGCTACCTACCAAGGGATGGACCTCAGCGTTTGCACGATGGCGGCGGCTCCGAAGCCGCTGGGATTACAGGAGATGATCACACGGAGGATTCTAGTTCCCCGTGGTTTGACCACTCCATACGTCGCCATGCCTTGGGAGCGGACTGCACCTCAGGGGATCCGCTGGTCTGCACAGTTCACAGTCTTTGATCCACATTACTGGCAGACAGCTTGGGATACACTGATGGAGGATCACAGAGAGGCAGCAGCTGCCCCTGCTGAGGCTGAGGAGGATGACGACGACGATGAGGATACAGTAGATGAGAGAGGAGGTGGCGTCCCGATGGATACAGGGACAGATACTGCTGGGACGAGCGCGCCACCTATTATAGATTTGGATGACGAGGAGGACACTGATGCTGCACCAGCTGAGACTTCTCCAGTCAGACCTGCTAGACGCAGGAGGCGCGGAGTGAGAGATCGAGCTGCTCACCGACGGATCGATGACCTGACGGATCAGGTTTTCGACTCATATGCTGCATTATCGTTGGATATCCGCGAGATGCAGGAGCGGCAGCACCATCAGCACATCATGGCCCAGCTTCAGTTCGAGCGTGTCATGGGCCATCCTTACGATCCGACTCAGTATCCATACGCACCACCACCGGATCGAGACTATTGAGGAGCTGCAGGATTTTCTTTATTTTCTTTTATGCAGTTCGGCTTTTATCCGGTGAGTACTCTCATGTTTAGACTTTTTATTATACCCACTGGGACAGTGTGTCTCAAGTATGGGGTATTTGTACTTATTTGACTACGTGACGTACGTTATTTGACCACCTTTGATGTATTTTATTTATCGGATATTTTATTTATGCTTCACTTTTGCATTTATATGATTATCTGATAATACATGCATACCTACAGGTTATTTGATTGAGAAAAACGTCGAAACCAAAAAATAAAAAAAATGGTTTTAAAAAAAAAAATTTTTTTGACCTCGACCGAGTCAGATTCTGGCGAAACGAGGCACTTCACCTCGGTTGAACCAAGAACATCTCGACCGAGGTGCGTAATAGAAAGTTTTCGAAAACGATTTTGTGTATTTATCTGGATATGATCTCGGTGAAGATTCTGTTTACCTACTGGTTTTAAATTCTTTATGTGTTTGAAAGGTTTTATAATATGTTTAAGTTGCTAAATGCTTTGTTTGAAATTATTAGCATGTTTAATACTTTGTTTTTATCCAAATTATGTTGAATTTGAAGGTTGACACCGCAGGTTAAGTTCTCTCACTTTCTTCTTGGAAAGACCAAGGCAATTCATTCTCTTCTTCTTCTTCTTGATCATGCTTAGCCCCTCATATACATTTTGCCTCCCTTTACCTATCCGGGAATTTGGAAGCAAGCGAAGTGGTGAAAGCAAGTTAAAGTTGAGGAGTGGGCTGGAAGTGAAGTGTTAGAAAGTAATTCTAGGTTTGGGGAAGTCAATCATGAAGATGAGTAACTCGGCACCATTCACATAGCCGGGTGTTTGTGTCTTGCCAAAGTCGGATTGAGCGATATTCCTAACGGGTCATGGTATGTGCATCAAGGGTTTGATGCATCTCGAGAAATTGATGATTGCAGATTTCCTAGGCTTCGGTTATTGTGCACCTCTGTCCATGCATCCCAAAAAGTAAAGTAAAAAAGGCAAAAGAGAGAAAAAAAAAATGTGAGATAAGCAAAGCTTATTGGTAGAAGATGTTGCAAGTCAAGGTGGAAGTGAAGTTCATCCTTTTCCCGGATTCTAGCACCACATTACCTTACATACATCCCTACCCTACACGTTTCTTGACCTTTTCTTTTGGGAAGCCCTTGTGACCTTGAGCTTGTTGATTGGCTTAGCGGTTTAAACTGGATTATACATGATTAATTTTGATAATTATGATTTATTATGCATTCTATGATTTTATGCAAAGATGAACAACTTTCTTATATTTATAAAATGTTTTAATCATATTGAGTTTTTAATTCCAGGAAGTATTCTCTTAGAGTGATCTATGATAGTTGCACACCATAAAATGTTTTTGAAAGACTTTTTCATTGATTTTCTTGACTTATAATCCATTCTATCTTGTCTTCTATATGAGGAACTTGCTTGGGGACAAGCAAGGGATAAGTATGGGGTATTTTGATAGCATGAATTATAGTCTATATTATGAGGTGTGTTTGGACGTTTTATCTTTCATAATCTGCATGTTTGTATGTACATTATGTGATTTTGCTACCAATTCATCTACCTTTGCGAGAATCGAGGTCTACACCTAGTTTCGTTGTAATTGCACGTAATATGGTACATTTTGCATAAAAAAGGAGCAAAAGGAGTCATGAGTCATTTAGAGCTACATCCAGGGAGCATAGCCATGGATTAAAGATTTACTTTGGAGCAGATTCAACAGATTTCACATTCTGTCGTGACTCACCTCGGTTGACCATTGATTCACCTCGACCGAGGCGATCCAGAGACACCGACTCGACCGAGGCGAACACCTAGGACGCGGCGAGAATATTTTATTCTTGGATGAGATCTTTTAAAATTGGAAAGTGATCTTATATTTTTGGGCTTGGTTCCTGGAAGGAAGGAGATATGCAGAATCATATATTTTACCTATTTTTATGGGAAAAGATCTTTCTAAGATTTATTATCTTTGGAGGGTTATTTTCCTATAAAAAGGGTTGGAATTCCACAATTCCATCATCCCGCCTACACCGAAAAAACAAGTCGCATACAACGCAGCAGCAGCAGCAGCATACTCCAATTGGGGAGATTCGAAGAACCTTTTTGAAGGTTGAAGGAAGATTGAAGTTCATAGCTTTTATAGCTTTTTGGAGGGTTTAGTAAGATTGTCTTCAATTCCCTCATTGATTGTCTTGTCTTTTTGGATTGCTATCCAAGGAACGCTTTGTTGTGATATTTGATTCAGTTATTGAAGTCTTTTCATTAAATTTTTCTTTTTCAAATATTCACCTTCTTCCCATATATTTAATACTTTCATTATGATGATGAGTGGCTAATTTCCTTGTGTGATTCTAGGGTGATTAGCTGAAGGTTGTGGGAAAAACAATGATAGAATAATCTTAGATTCCAGTAGGATCCTGAAAGTTCGAGTCTTTAACCTTAACCCTAAGCATCTCGTTCGGTTGATGAACATCTCGGCCGGGGTGGAATTCTTCAAACCGAGGTGACTTATCCGTACCTAAACAGAAAGTTAAGTGTTAGAGTTTGCTAAATCCTATTCTTATTACACCTTCCTGGTTCAATACAAGCTTAGGATGAGACTTACCCGGTAATTTCTTAGTTTGTGTACTAACGATCATAAGTATAGGTAATAAAGGTTTATCCTTTATTGGGGTTTGAATGTGCTTCTATCCCATCTTTGTGAGTTAGCCTGAGACTTACCCGGTAAAGGTTGATTCTATTCCCTTAGATGGTATGTTAGTTTGAGGTTATAGTTCTTTATCTCGATTCCTTGAGACTTACCCGGTGATAGGAGTTACGGTTTAGGATTAGTGTGTAGTGAGACTTACCCGGTGATCTACTCCACTTTAGTAACACCTTCCCCACGCAAAAATCTCAGCTTTGTCCGCTTGTCTATAGATCTTGAGTTGGAACCACAACTAGATGCTTTAATCCCTAGAATTGCATGTTTGATTTATTGACTTCTTATTCATCTTTGATTGTGTTAATCGCTCTTGTGGTTAGAATTGACATAGCATACCGTGTTGACTCTGTTTCACCGAGTCCCTGTGATCGACCCCTGGAATTTTCTTGCTTTTACTACGATTGACCCGTACACTGCGGGTTCGCATCCTTGTTTTAAGCTTAAGTCTAGGGTTATAAATTTAAAGCTTGCACACACCGTTTGGAGCGAATAATAAGGAACGGAGGCGAGAACTGTTAAGAGTTCTCGTGCCACAACGGTAAAATTGAATAAGGTGAATCACTTAATTAGCAGATAATGACCAGTTTGTGTGCCAGCATGATAACTGTTTATGTTATCTTGAGTGTGTTTATGCTATTATTATTTCTGCGGATATCTGGATAGTTAGATAACAGTTGTATTTGTTGTGTAGACGTACCGTAGGTTAGAGCAGATGCCGAGTGATCCGGATGGTAGCGGTCAGCCGGGGGTGTCGTACTTCATAGGACGGGTTGCAGTCCTCTCTTTATGTTGGTCTTTCTTTTGTTGACTTTTTCATATTCTCGGTTTGTGAGACTTGTGTTTTCCGGATGTTAGGATTTCTGGTTGCATTCATGACTTTATTAAACATACTTTATGATTTCTGGTTTTCCTTATATATGCCTTGTTGTAAGATCTAGTTAAGTTGTTGTCAAACTAAGGTCGGGACCCACTTTGAGGTCCTAACCAGTAGCTTCCCGAATTCTGAAACTTGGGGTGTTACAGGACGAGGAGGAGTGAAGTCTTCTGTGCTTGCTGGGGAAGGGGCTTGCTGTGTAAGTGTAGATCTGTTCGTCGACGCAAAAGGGGAAGTTGCAAGCTGTGGATAGAAGGAAGGAAAGAAGCGATCTGGCTGCGTGATTTCACGCAGTTAAGGAGGAGATCTTCGGATTGAAATCCGAAGATCCGGTTGCAAAAGGGGAAGTTGCAAGCTAGGGTTTCATTAATTAGGATTTGATTTAAAAATTCTATCATTTTATGTGAAGTGAGGTGTTCGCTCCAAACGGTGTGTGCAAGCTTTAAATTTATAACCCTAGACTTAAGCTTAAAACAAGGATGCGAACCCGCAGTGTACGGGTCAATCGTAGTAAAAGCAAGAAAATTCCAGGGGTCGATCACAGGGACTTAGTGAAACAAAGTCCAGTACGGTATGCTAGTGTTGATGCTAACCACAAGAGCAAGTATACAATCAAAGATGAATAAGATGTCAAATAAGCAAACATGCAATTCTAGGGATTAAAGCATCTAGTTGTGGTTCCAACTCAAGATCTATAGATAAGCGGACAAAGCTGAGGTTTTTGCATGGGGAAGGTGTTTCTAAAGTGGAGTAGATCACCGGGTAAGTCTCACTACACACTAATCCCAAACCGTAACTCCTATTACCGGGTAAGTCTCAAGGAATTAAGATAAAGAACTATAACCTCAAACTAACACACCATCTAAGGGAATAGAATCAACCTTTACCGGGTAAGTCTCAGGCTAACTCACAAAGATGGGATGGAAGCACACTCAAACCCCAATAAAGGACAAGCCTTTATTACCTACACTTATGATCGTTGGTATACAAACTAAGGAATTACCGGGTAAGTCTCATCCTAAGCTTGCTTTGAACCAGAAAGGAATAATAAGAATAGGATTTGGCAAACTCTAACACATTAACTCTCAGTTAAGGATCGGATAAGCCACCTCGGTCAGCCAGTTTCCACCCCGGCCGAGATGTTCATCGGCTGAACGAGATGCTTAGGGTTAAGGTTAAAGACTCGAACTTTCAGGATCCTACTGTGATTAAGATCATTCTATCATTGTTTTTCCCACAACCTTCAGCCAATCACCCTAGAATCACACAAGGAAATTAGCCACTCATCATCATAATGAAAGTATTAAATATATGGGAAGAAGGTGAATATTTGAACAAAGAAGAATTTAATGAAAACACTTCAATAACTGAATCAAATATCACACAAAATCGTTCCTTGGATAATGATCCAACAAGACAAGACAACAAGGAAAGGAATTGAAGACAATCTTACAAAACCCTCCAAAAAGCTATAAAGCTATAGTCTTCAATCTTCCTTCAACCTTCAAAAAGGTTCTTCGAATCTCCCAAATTGGAGTAGGATGCGGCTGCTGCGCTGATAGCTGATTGTATGCAGCCTCTAAGCATGATCGGATTTGTGGAAAATCCAATCCTTTTTATAGGAAAAATAAACCTCCAAAGATAATAAATCTTAAGAAGATATTATCCCATAAATATAGGTAAAATATATGATTCTGCATATCTCCTTCCTTCTAGAAGCTCAGCCCAAAAATATAAGATCACTTTCCAATTTTAAAAGATCTCAGCCAAGAATAAAATATTCTCGCCGCGTCCTAGGTGTTCGCCTCGGTCGAATCGGCTTCTCTGGATCACCTCGGTCGAGGTGAATCTGTAGTCAACCGAGGTGAATCATAACTGAGTGTAGAATCTCTCAAAACTGGTCCAAAGTAAATCTTTAATCCATGGCTATGCTTCCTGAATGTAGCTCCAAATGACTCTTGACTCCTTTTGCTCCTTTTTGATGCAAAACGTACCATATTACCTGCAATTACAACGAAACTAGGTGTAGACCTCGATTCTCGCAAAGGTAGATGAAATGGTAGTAAAATCACATAATGTACATACAAACATGCAGATTATGAAAGATAAAACGTCCAAACAAACCCCAAAATATAGACTATAATTCATGCTATCAAAATACCCCATACTTAGCCCTTGCTTGTCCCTAAGCAAGTTCCTCATATAGAAATCAAGATAGAATGGATTATAAGTCAAGAAAATCAATGAGAAGTCCTTCAAAAATATTTTTATGGTGTGCAATTATCATAGATCACTCTAAGAGAGTACTTCCTGGAAATTAAAAACTCAATATGATCAAAACATTTTATAAATATAGGAAAGTTGTTCATCTTTGCATAAAATCATAGAATGCATAATAAATCATAATTATCAAAATTAATCATGTATAATCCGATTTAAACCGCTAAGTCAATCAACAAGCTCAAGGTCTCAAGGGCTTCCCAAAAGAAAAGGTCAAGAAACGTGTAGGGTAGGGATGTATGTAAGGTAATGTGGTGCTAGAATCCGGGAAAAGGATGAACTTCACTTTCACTTTTGACTTGCAACATCTTCCACCAATAAGCTTTGCTTATTTCACTCTTTTTTCTCTTTTACTTTACTTTTTGGGATGCATGGACAGAGGTGCACAATAACCGAAGCCTAGGAAATCCGCAATCATCAATTTCTCGAGATGCGTCAAACCCTTGATGCACATACCATGACCCGTTAGGAATATCGCTCAATCCGACTTTGGCAAGACACAAACACCCGGCTATGTGAATGGTGCCGAGTTACTCATCTTCATGATTGACTTCCCCAAACCTATTATTGCTTTCTAATACTTTCACTTTCAGCCACTTCTCAACTTTTGACTTGCTTTCACCACTTCGCTTGCTTCCAAATTCCCGGATAGGTAAAGGGAGGCAAAATGTATATGAGGGGCTAAGCATGATCAAGAAGAAGAAGAGAGAAGAATGAATTGCCTTGGTCTTTCCAAGAAGAACGTGAGAGAACTTATGCTGCGGTGTCAACCTTCAAATTCAACATAATTTGGATAAAAATAAAGTATTAAACATGCCAATAATTTCAAACAAAGCATTTAGCAACTTAAACATATCATAAAACATTTCAAACATATAAAGAATTTAAATCCAGTCGGTAAACAAGATCTTCACTGAGATCATATCCAGATAAGTAACACAAAAATCGTTTTCGAAAACTCTCAGTTAACCCACCTCGGTCGAGATGTTCTTGGTTCAACCGAGGTGAAACACCTCGTTTTGCCAGAACTGTCCCGGTCGAGGTCAAAATATTTTTTTTTAAAACCATTTTTTTTTTTCGGTTTCGACGTTTTTCTCAATCAAATAACCTGTAAGTATGCATGCAATCTCAGATAAACATATAAATGCAGAATGAAGCATGAATATAAGTATCCGGTCAATACAGTCATACATCAAAAGTGTCAAATAATACATCAACTACCCCATACTTGAGACACACTGTCCCAGTGGGTCAAAATAATTCTAAGGACAGGATACTCACCGAACATAGCTAAACTGCATGAAGAAGTAAGAAACAGCTCCTAGATAAGACCATCTCGGTTGGCGAAGCACATCTCGGTCGAGGTGTTCTGACAGTACCCGAGATGTATCTCAGTAAAGCTCGTCTCCTCAACTTCTCGAAATTTTGTTCTTCCAGTGTAGCTCTTGAACTGTGATCCTTCCTTTTGGAATACCTGGTTGTTGTCTAGAGGAAAACAAAAACAAAGCAACTATCTAAACTAAACTAGAAGAGGGAGAAGAAAGCAATACCTTGGGTTGCCTCCCAAGAAGCGCTTGGTTTAAGGTCGCTAGCTGGACCCTTCTCCATAGAATTACTCAATGTACCTTGAACACCATGGAGTGCTCATCACATCCATCATAAAAAAATTTCAAAAAGGTTCCGGTTCCTAATTTCACTGGCAAATGGTAAGATCCCCCACGTACAAGCTTGTACGGTTTGATTCTCACCGGAATCCTTCTAGCCTTCCTGCACTTCAATGGGACATAATCTAGCCTTACGTCCCATCCTTTCCTTGATCGAGAAAACAACTTCTCGAGATTCCTAGTAGCTTCCCCATCTTTAGCATGGGGATGGTACAAGGTCCTTAGCATGCGAGGGACCCCATACTTGAACAAGAGACACTTCATCGCCTCAACGGTGTAGTGCTTGCCAACTCCACTCCTCATGATCCGAGGAGCTTCCTCTTCCAATAATTTCAAGGAAGACTTCATCTTAATCTTTGGAGGTTCTTTCGGAAGAGACCTCCAACTCTCCGGTGCTTTCCTGAAAAATTCAGAAATTTTAATAGGGAATTCGAATGGAGTAAGAGAACTTACCTTGTAAAGTTCTCCAAAGCTCGGATCAGGTTTCATGTTAGGTTGATAACCAACACATGAAATCTCTCTCAACTCAGTTGATCTTTCTTCCACCTTGGTCACAATCTCAGTAATTTGACCAAGGTTCTCTGCATCTTCTGCTTCTAGTTTTGCAGATTCTTCCATCTCGGCTGAGATCTCTTCCACTTCGACCGAGGTCTCAACAGTCAGATCGAGACCTTCCATATCCTCCTCTTCCTCAAAAGTTTCAGGAGAAATTTTTGGTTCGACTGGGAGAATGCTTGGAACGTGCAACACTTCCTTATGCTCCTCTTGCGGCCTAGCATAGGATAGGGTGCTTTCCTTGAGTTCCGCCACCCTCTTCATTATCTTTTCCAATCGTGATTCGAGAGAATCTTCAAGAGGCTGCTCATAAGTGGTTCTAGGGATATTCTTCTCATCCCATATCGCAAGTTCACGCTGAATGGTCTCTTCTCTTTCCCATTCATTGTTGAACCAATAGAAGGAGTACTTCTCCTCCAAGTACTCATAATGGTCCGCCCTAGCACTTTGTCTTGCTATCCAGGCCGGATCAAACGTAGCCATCAGAAATCCTGAAAACTACAAAACTCATAGAAAGAGTAGTAAGTAGCAACAAGGGCAAGCGCCCCGAAAGCAAACCGCAACCGGCTCGGTCTAGACCAAGTCCCCGGCAACGGCGCCAAAAACTTGTTCGCTCCAAACGGTGTGTGCAAGCTTTAAATTTATAACCCTAGACTTAAGCTTAAAACAAGGATGCGAACCCGCAGTGTACGGGTCAATCGTAGTAAAAGCAAGAAAATTCCAGGGGTCGATCACAGGGACTTAGTGAAACAAAGTCCAGTACGGTATGCTAGTGTTGATGCTAACCACAAGAGCAAGTATACAATCAAAGATGAATAAGATGTCAAATAAGCAAACATGCAATTCTAGGGATTAAAGCATCTAGTTGTGGTTCCAACTCAAGATCTATAGGTAAGCGGACAAAGCTGAGATTTTTGCATGGGGAAGGTGTTTCTAAAGTGGAGTAGATCACCGGGTAAGTCTCACTACACACTAATCCCAAACCGTAACTCCTATTACCGGGTAAGTCTCAAGGAATTAAGATAAAGAACTATAACCTCAAACTAACATACCATCTAAGGGAATAGAATCAACCTTTACCGGGTAAGTCTCAGGCTAACTCACAAAGATGGGATGGAAGCACACTCAAACCCCAATAAAGGACAAACCTTTATTACCTACACTTATGATCGTTGGTATACAAACTAAGGAATTACCGGGTAAGTCTCATCCTAAGCTTGCTTTGAACCAGAAAGGTATAATAAGAATAGGATTTGGCAAACTCTCCTTGTCCTTCATGATGAAAGCATTGATCTTCCCTCTCATTTCAGCAGTCTTTGAGGGGGGAAAGAATTTGGTCAAGAATTCCGTAGTCATCTCTTCCCATGTGCTGATCTTTCCTGCAGGAAGAGATTGATACCAAGTAAGAGCTCTATCTTTAAGAGAAAAGTAGAAAGGTCTTAGCTTGTAGTTGTTATTTTCAATTCTGGGAGGTCGCAAGGTCTCCATCAAGATCTCGTAGTTTTGAAGATGTTGATGCGGCGACTCCTTCTCTAGCCCTCCGAATTGACATTGGCGAATCATCGCTAGAACTTGTGGTCGAAGTTCGTAGTCATGGTCCGCTGGATCTCCTAGGTTCACTCCTGGACGCCTCAGCTGTTGATTAGGGTCCATCCTTTGACCTAGGGTTTGTGGAATTCCTGCAAGAAGAACATCTCGGACTGGCATCCGAAGTGGATGCACATCGGCCGGGGCGTCAGGAACTGGGACTTGCCTCGGTCGAGGATCAATTACTGGATCCTGCATCGGTCGAGGTTGAATCTGGTTCCGAATTGCTGCAATCTCAGCTTCGATTGCTGCATTCCTGGCCTGATTCTCTTCTTTTTCCTGCCTTAGTTCTTCCTTACTGAGTCGTAGCTGCTCCTGCGTTTCTCTCAATTGGGCCAAAAGATCGTGATCGTCTTGTTGGGCCATCTTCGCTTCTCTTAAGCGTCGTTTGTATGTCTTTTCTGGTTCGGGATCGTAAGGAACGATTTCCTTCCCAGTGCGGGTTCTTCGCATATACCTAAGAAAGAACCTGCAAAAGTCACTCAAGTAGAGTGGTAAGACAACACGGGGCAAATGCCCCAAGAGCAAACCGTACCGGCTCGGTCTAGACCAAGTCCCCGGCAACGGCGCCAAAAACTTGTTCGCTCCAAACGGTGTGTGCAAGCTTTAAATTTATAACCCTAGACTTAAGCTTAAAACAAGGATGCGAACCCGCAGTGTACGGGTCAATCGTAGTAAAAGCAAGAAAATTCCAGGGGTCGATCACAGGGACTTAGTGAAACAAAGTCCAATACGGTATGCTAGTGTTGACGCTAACCACCAGAGCAAGTATACAATCAAAGATGAATAAGATGTCAAATAAGCAAACATGCAATTCTAGGGATTAAAGCATCTAGTTGTGGTTCCAACTCAAGATCTATAGATAAGCGGACAAAGCTGAGGTTTTTGCATGGGGAAGGTGTTTCTAAAGTGGAGTAGATCACCGGGTAAGTCTCACTACACACTAATCCCAAACCGTAACTCCTATTACCGGGTAAGTCTCAAGGAATTAAGATAAAGAACTATAACCTCAAACTAACACACCATCTAAGGGAATAGAATCAACCTTTACCGGGTAAGTCTCAGGCTAACTCACAAAGATGGGATGGAAGCACACTCAAACCCCAATAAAGGACAAGCCTTTATTACCTACACTTATGATCGTTGGTATACAAACTAAGGAATTACCGGGTAAGTCTCATCCTAAGCTTGCTTTGAACCAGAAAGGAATAATAAGAATAGGATTTGGCAAACTCTAACACATTAACTCTCAGTTAAGGATCGGATAAGCCACCTCGGTCAGCCAGTTTCCACCCCGGCCGAGATGTTCATCGACTGAACGAGATGCTTAGGGTTAAGGTTAAAGACTCGAACTTTCAGGATCCTACTGTGATTAAGATCATTCTATCATTGTTTTTCCCACAACCTTCAGCCAATCACCCTAGAATCACACAAGGAAATTAGCCACTCATCATCATAATGAAAGTATTAAATATATGGGAAGAAGGTGAATATTTGAACAAAGAAGAATTTAATGAAAACACTTCAATAACTGAATCAAATATCACACAAAAATCGTTCCTTGGATAATAATCCAACAAGACAAGACAACAAGGAAAGGAATTGAAGACAATCTTACAAAAACCCTCCAAAAAGCTATAAAGCTATAGTCTTCAAATCTTCCTTCAACCTTCAAAAAGGTTCTTCGAATCTCCCAAATTGGAGTAGGATGCGGCTGCTGCGCTGATAGCGTGATGTTCTAACTGTAAGCGGATGTTTGCAGCCTCTAAGCATGATCGGATTTGTGGAAAATCCAATCCTTTTTATAGGAAAAATAAACCTCCAAAGATAATAAATCTTAAGAAGATATTATCCCATAAATATAGGTAAAATATATGATTCTGCATATCTCCTTCCTTCTAGAAGCTCAGCCCAAAAATATAAGATCACTTTCCAATTTTAAAAGATCTCAGCCAAGAATAAAATATTCTCGCCGCGTCCTAGGTGTTCGCCTCGGTCGAGTCGGCGTCTCTGGATCGCCTCGGTCGAGATGAATCTCTGGTCAACCGAGGTGACTCATAACTGAATGTAGAATCTCTCAAAACTGGTCCAAAGTAAATCTTTAATCCATGGTTGTGCTTCCTGAATGTAGCTCCAAATGACTCTTGACTCCTTTTGCTCCTTTTTGATGCAATACGTACCATATTACCTGCAATTACAACGAAACTAGGTGTAGACCTCGATTCTCGCAAAGGTAGATGAAATGGTAGTAAAATCACATAATGCACATACAAACATGCAGATTATGAAAGATAAAACGTCCAAACAAACCCCAAAATATAGACTATAATTCATGCTATCAAAATACCCCATACTTAGCCCTTGCTTGTCCCTAAGCAAGTTCCTCATATAGAAATCAAGATAGAATGGATTATAAGTCAAGAAAATCAATGAAAAGTCTTTCAAAAAACATTTTTATGGTGTGGAATTATCATAGATCACTCTAAGAGAGTACTTCCTGGAAATTAAAAACTCAATATGATCAAAACATTTTATAAATATAGGAAAGTTGTTCATCTTTGCATAAAATCATAGAATGCATAATAAATCATAATTATCAAAATTAATCATGTATAATCCGATTTAAACCGCTAAGTCAATCAACAAGCTCAAGGTCTCAAGGGCTTCCCAAAAGAAAAGGTCAAGAAACGTGTAGGGTAGGGATGAATGTAAGGTAATGTGGTGCTAGAATCCGGGAAAAGGATGAACTTCACTTTCACTTTGACTTGCAACATCTTCCACCAATAAGCTTTGCTTATTTCACACTTTTTTTCTCTTTTACTTTACTTTTTGGGATGCATGGACAGAGGTGCACAATAACCGAAGCCTAGGAAATCCGCAATCATCAATTTCTCGAGATGCGTCAAACCCTTGATGCACATACCATGACCCGTTAGGAATATCGCTCAATCCGACTTTGGCAAGACACAAACACCCGGCTATGTGAATGGTGCCGAGTTACTCATCTTCATGATTGACTTCCCCAAACCTATTATTGCTTTCTAATACTTTCACTTTCAGCCACTTCTCAACTTTTGACTTGCTTTCACCACTTCGCTTGCTTCCAAATTCCCGGATAGGTAAAGGGAGGCAAAATGTATATGAGGGGCTAAGCATGATCAAGAAGAAGAAGAAGAAGAAGAATGAATTGCCTTGGTCTTTCCAAGAAGAACGTGAGAGAACTTATGCTGCGGTGTCAACCTTCAAATTCAACATAATTTGGATAAAAATAAAGTATTAAACATGCCAATAATTTCAAACAAAGCATTTAGCAACTTAAACATATCATAAAACATTTCAAACATATAAAGAATTTAAATCCAGTCGGTAAACAAGATCTTCACTGAGATCATATCCAGATAAGTAACACAAAAATCGTTTTCGAAAACTCTCAGTTAACCCACCTCGGTCGAGATGTTCTTGGTTCAACCGAGGTGAAACACCTCGTTTTGCCAGAACTGTCCCGGTCGAGGTCAAAAAATTTTTTTTTAAAACCATTTTTTTTTTTCGGTTTCGACGTTTTTCTCAATCAAATAACCTGTAAGTATGCATGCAATCTCAGATAAACATATAAATGCAGAATGAAGCATGAATATGAAAATATCCGATACATCATAAGTCGAATAATACATCATGAGTCAAATAAGTCGGATAATACATCAACTACCCCATACTTGAGACACACTGTCCCAGTGGGTATAATAAAGTCTAAAAGAAAGGAGGACTCACCGGATAAAGAGCCGAACTGCATAAAAATATAATAAATAAAATCCTGCAGCTCCTCAGTAGTCCTGATCCGGCGGTGGTGGTGGTGGTACGTAAGGATGCTGGGTCGGATCAAACGGATAGCCCATAGTCTGCTGGAACTGTAGCTCCATCATCCTACGCTGATAGTGCTGCCCCTCCAACATCTGCTGAGTCCAGCTGTCAAGGTGTCGGTGCTGGGCGGCAAACCTCTCCTGGATGTCCACTGTAAGGGCAGCATATGAGTCTATCATCTGCTCTGTCAAGTCGTCGATCCGACGATGAGCCTCTGCATCTCTATGGCGGCGTGTCCGACGCCTAGCAGATCTAGCAGGAGGTGCAGCAGGTGCAGGCTCAGTATCCTCCTCGTCCTCATCCAGATCAATAATGGGAGGCGCGCTCGTCCCAGCAGTGTCTGTCCCTGTGTCCATCGGGACGCCGCCTCCTCTCTCATCAACCGTCTCGTCGTCATCCTCCTCCTCAGCCTCCTCAGCCTCCTCAGCAGCTGCAGCAGCTCCCTCTCTATAGTCCTCCATAAGCGGGGCCCATGCTGTCTGCCAAAAATGTGGGTCGAAGACCGAAAACTGTGCAGACCATCTGATGCCCTGAGGCGCTGTCCGCTCCCAAGGCATAGCAACGTAGGGTGTAGTCAACCCACGAGGAACAAGAATCCGCCTCGTGATCATCTCCTGCAGACCCAGCGGCTTCGGAGCCGCCGCCAATGTGCAGATACTGAGATCCATCCCGTGGTAGGAGGCGATGTGGGTGACTAGACCTCCACAGCAAATATCACCCTTCCCTTTGGCCTTGATCCTGTGCAGATCCTCTGCCAGGAGCAAGCCAAAGTCCGGGAAGCCGCCTGTAACCATGCAGTATAAAGAGAAAAGCTCCCCCTGTCTGATCTTCTGGGGCGTCTCAGTACGCGCCAGAAGCATCTCGCTGAATATCCGGTGGGCGAGTCTGAAAGCTGGGTGGAAGATGACCTTCTCCCTGGAATCTCCAGGGCGCCATCTGTCTGCATGAGTGGTGATGTGGGCGATCTGACCCCAAAACTCCCTAGCTACGGATCGGGAGGGGAAGTCTACGGCTGTAGGGGTAGGAAAGCTGAAAATCTCTCTGAATATCTCTAATGGAACTATGAAGTTCCGGCTCATCAGCCGGTACTTCACAGATCCCTCTGTGGGTAGGTAGGAGAAGGAGCTGACAAACTCTAGTGTCGGCTCTATGTAGGCTGGGGCTCGGATCTCAGAAAACTGATCCAGCCCAACTGTGGCAATCATCCTCCTAAGGTCGGCCTCTAACCCTAGGCAGTCAAAGGCGGATACCTCCAGAAATCGCGGTGCGATAACTGGACGGCCCGCTATCCTCTCGTAATCTACCCGACATCTCTCGTGGATGACCGGGCGGTAAGGTCGGGAAGAAGAAGGGGAAGGGGAGGGTGAAGATCTGTCTCTCAGGGCTAAACGGCGATCTGAACTCATTTTCCCTAATCAATCTGTCAGACCACCTCGGTTGACTGACAACCCTCAGAAATCACCTCGGTCGAGGTGCAGACCGACTGGACCGAGGCGTAGCAGTTCGAATTCCAATTCTCAGATTTCCAGTTCTTTTCCCCCTAAAATCACTACAATTGCTTCCTAAGGGGTACTTATGCCTTTTCTCAACAGATTCAAGGGCAACCAAAGCCCAAATAGCAGAAAACGAACGAGTTAGGGTTTTCGAACGTTTTTACCTCGTTTCGGTCGAATCGCTCAAATTTCTTGCAGATTTGTAGTTGCAATCGACTCCTCTACTCTTTAATCTCGGTTTGGAAGCAGAAATCTTCGAAAACGAGCGAGAAATGAGGGAGCGAGGTGATTCTGTGCGCCGCGGTCGAAGTGGGTAATAAAAAGTAAAAATGTAATTTTTCCCCCTTTTATACTTTTACTGAATCTGCTGTCACCTCGGTCGAGATGGTTTCGACCGGACCGAGGTGGTCTGGACCGAGGCGGTTCTGCAGAAACCCTAGTCGCCTCGGTTGCTTCAAGAATCAACTCGGTCGAGGTGTTCTGACAGTGACCGAGGTGCCTCTTTCTTCCTCAGAATCTCGAACTTCTCCCTTTTCTGGAGTGCTCCTTCCTGTTATCTGTCTAAAACACCAAAAACAAAGCAAAGCAAAGCAAAAACAAAAGACTATCTAAACTAGACTAGAAAGCGGGAAAGAAAGCAATACCTTGGGTTGCCTCCCAAGAAGCGCTTGATTTAAGGTCGCTAGCTGGACCATGATGCGTCTCAAACGAGGTAGGAGGTTCCCTTACCCCATACTTCACCTCCATCGTGGGGTGAAGTAAGTAAGTCCATCAAACGCTCCAAAACGTGCAAGTGCTCGTCGGGGAATGAATCGTCTATGGGTGGGCTATCCGTCTCGCGGGAGGATTCCGGTAACCGGCTGAGGTGATCCGCAACTGAATTCTCGGATCCCTTCTTGTCGCGGATCTCTAGGTCAAACTCTTGAAGCAAGAGAATCCATCGAATAAGGCGCGGCTTTGCATCTTTCTTAGCCAACAAGTAACGAATGGCCGCATGGTCGGTGTAGACAATGACTTTCGCCCCTACTAGGTAGGAACGAAACTTCTCGAAAGCATATACAACCGCCAATAATTCTTTTTCGGTGGTAGCGTAGTTGCGTTGTGCTACATCTAGCGTCTTGCTAGCATAGTAAATGGCGGTGGTCCGTCCATCCTTCTTTTGCCCAAGCACCGCTCCTACGGCTACATCGCTAGCGTCACACATGACCTCAAAGGGCAAGGTCCAGTCAGGAGGTTGGATAATGGGAGCGGAGATCAACGCTTCCTTAATCCTGTAAAAAGCATCAAGACACTCCTGCGAAAACTCAAAAACAACATCTTTATTCAAGAGGTTAGTTAGAGGTTTAGAAATCTTAGAGAAGTCCTTGATGAATCTCCTGTAGAAACCTGCATGCCCGAGAAAACTCCTCACACCTTTAACAGAACAAGGGGGAGGGAGTTTCTCAATAGTCTCGATCTTAGCTCGATCGACCTCAATGCCTCGGTTAGAAACGAGGTGTCCTAGCACAATGCCTTCATTAACCATAAAATGACACTTCTCCCAATTCAAAACAAGGTTAGTGTCTTCACATCTTTTAAGCACTAGAGAAAGGTTAGATAGGCAATCATCAAAAGAGGAACCATATACAGAAAAATCATCCATGAATACCTCCATGCAGAAAAACTTGTTCGCTCCAAACGGTGTGTGCAAGCTTTAAATTTATAACCCTAGACTTAAGCTTAAAACAAGGATGCGAACCCGCAGTGTACGGGTCAATCGTAGTAAAAGCAAGAAAATTCCAGGGGTCGATCACAGGGACTCGGTGAAACAAAGTCAATACGGTATGCTAATGTCAATTCTAACCACAAGAGCAATTTAACACAATCAAAGATGAATAAGAAGTCAATAAAGCAAACATGCAATTCTAGGGATTAAAGCATCAAGTTGTGGTTCCAACTCAAGATCTATAGATAAGCGGACAAAGCTGAGATTTTTGCGTGGGGAAGGTGTTACTAAAGTGGAGTAGATCACCGGGTAAGTCTCACTACACACTAATCCTAAACCGTAACTCCTATTACCGGGTAAGTCTCAAGGAATCAAGATAAAGAACTATAACTTCAAACTAACACACCATCTAAGGGAATAGAATCAACCTTTACCGGGTAAGTCTCAGGCTAACTCACAAAGATGGGATGGAAGCACACTCAAACCCCAATAAAGGACAAGCCTTTATTACCTACACTTATGATCGTTGGTACACAAACTAAGGAATTACCGGGTAAGTCTCATCCTAAGCTTGCTTTGAACCAGAAAGGTATAATAAGAATAGGATTTGGCAAACTCTATCACTTAACTCTCAGTTTAGGGTCGGATAAGTCACCTCGGTCAGAAGAATTCCACCCCGGCCGAGATGTTCATCGACTGAACGAGATGCTTAGGGTTAAGGTTAAAGACTCGAACTTTCAGGATCCTACTGTGATTAAGATCATTCTATCATTGTTTTTCCCACAACCTTCAGCCAATCACCCTAGAATCACACAAGGAAATTAGCCACTCATCATCATAATGAAAGTATTAAATATATGGGAAGAAGGTGAATATTTGAACAAAGAAGAATTTAATGAAAACACTTCAATAACTGAATCAAATATCACACAAAAATCGTTCCTTGGATAATAATCCAACTAGACAAGACAATCAAGGAAAGGAATTGAAGACAATCTTACAAAACCCTCCAAAAAGCTATAAAGCTATAGTCTTCAAATCTTCCTTCAACCTTCAAAAAGGTTCTTCAACTCTCTCCCAAATTGGAGTAGGATGCGGCTGCTGCGCTGATAGCGGATTGTATGCGGTGTATGCAGCCTCTAAGCATGATCGGATTTGTGGAAAATCCAATCCTTTTTATAGGAAAAATAAACCTCCAAAGATAATAAATCTTAAGAAGATATTATCCCATAAATATAGGTAAAATATATGATTCTGCATATCTCCTTCCTTCTAGAAGCTCAGCCCAAAAATATAAGATCACTTTCCAATTTTAAAAGATCTCAGCCAAGAATAAAATATTCTCGCCGCGTCCTAGGTGTTCGCCTCGGTCGAGTCGGCGTCTCTGGATCGCCTCGGTCGAGATGAATCTCTGGGCAACCGAGGTGATTCATAACTGAATGTAGAATCTCTCAAAACTGGTCCAAAGTAAATCTTCAATCCATGGTTGTGCTTCCTGAATGTAGCTCCAAATGACTCTTGACTCCTTTTGCTCCTTTTTGATGCAAAACGTACCATATTACCTGCAATTACAACGAAACTAGGTGTAGACCTCGATTCTCGCAAAGGTAGATGAAATGGTAGTAAAATCACATAATGTACATACAAACATGCAGATTATGAAAGATAAAACGTCCAAACAAACCCCAAAATATAGACTATAATTCATGCTATCAAAATACCCCATACTTAGCCCTTGCTTGTCCCTAAGCAAGTTCCTCATATAGAAATCAAGATAGAATGGATTATAAGTCAAGAAAATCAATGAAAAAGTCTTTCAAAAAAATATTTTTATGGTGTGCAACTATCATAGATCACTCTAAGAGAGTACTTCCTGGAAATTAAAAACTCAATATGATCAAAACATTTTATAAATATAGGAAAGTTGTTCATCTTTGCATAAAATCATAGAATGCATAATAAATCATAATTATCAAAATTAATCATGTATAATCCGATTTAAACCGCTAAGTCAATCAACAAGCTCAAGGTCTCAAGAGCTTCCCAAAAGAAAGGTCAAGAAACGTGTAGGGTAGGGATGTATGTAAGGTAATGTGGTGCTAGAATCCGGGAAAAGGATGAACTTCACTTTCACTTTGACTTGCAACATCTTCCACCAATAAGCTTTGCTTATTTCACACTTTTTTTCTTTTACTTTACTTTTTGGGATGCATGGACAGAGGTGCACAATAACCGAAGCCTAGGAAATCCGCAATCATCAATTTCTCGAGATGCGTCAAACCCTTGATGCACATACCATGACCCGTTAGGAATATCGCTCAATCCGACTTTGGCAAGACACAAACACCCGGCTATGTGAATGGTGCCGAGTTACTCATCTTCATGATTGACTTCCCCAAACCTATTATTGCTTTCTAACACTTTCACTTTCAGCCTCTTCTCAACTTTTGACTTGCTTTCACCACTTCGCTTGCTTCCAAATTCCCGGATAGGTAAAGGGAGGCAATATGTATATGAGGGGCTAAGCATGATCAAGAAGAAGAAGAAGAAGAATGAATTGCCTTGGTCTTTCCAAGAAGAACGTGAGAGAACTTATGCTGCGGTGTCAACCTTCAAATTCAACATAATTTGGATAAAAATAAAGTATTAAACATGCCAATAATTTCAAACAAAGCATTTAGCAACTTAAACATATCATAAAACATTTCAAACATATAAAGAATTTAAATCCAGTCGGTAAACAAGATCTTCACTGAGATCATATCCAGATAAGTAACACAAAAATCGTTTTCGAAAACTCTCAGTTAACCCACCTCGGTCGAGATGTTCTTGGTTCAACCGAGGTGAAAACACCTCGTTTTGCCAGAACTGTCCCGGTCGAGGTCAAAAATTTTTTAAAACCATTTTTTTTCGGTTTCGACGTTTTTCTCAATCAAATAACCTGTAAGTATGCATGCAATCTCAGATAAACATATAAATGCAGATAAAGCATAAATATGAAAATATCCGATACATCATAAGTCGAATAATACATCATGAGTCAAATAAGTCAGATAATACATCAACTACCCCATACTTGAGACACACTGTCCCAGTGGGTATAATAAAAGTCTGAAAGAAAGGAGGACTCACCGGATAAAGAGCCGAACTGCATAAAAATATAATAAATAAAATCCTGCAGCTCCTCAGTAGTCCTGATCCGGCGGTGGTGGTGGTGGTACGTAAGGATGCTGGGTCGGATCAAACGGATAGCCCATAGTCTGCTGGAACTGTAGCTCCATCATCCTACGCTGATAGTGCTGCCCCTCCAACATCTGCTGAGTCCAGCTGTCAAGGTGTCGGTGCTGGGCGGCAAACCTCTCCTGGATGTCCACTGTAAGGGCAGCATATGAGTCTATCATCTGCTCTGTCAAGTCGTCGATCCGACGATGAGCCTCTGCATCTCTATGGCGGCGTGTCCGACGCCTAGCAGATCTAGCAGGAGGTGCAGCAGGTGCAGGCTCAGTATCCTCCTCGTCCTCATCAAGATCAATAATGGGAGGCGCGCTCGTCCCAGCTGTATCTGTCCCTGTGTCCATCGGGACGCCGCCTCCTCTCTCATCAACCGTCTCGTCGTCATCCTCCTCATCAGCCTCCTCAGCCTCCTCAGTAGCTGCAGCTGCTCCCTCTCTGTAGTCCTCCATCAGCGGGGCCCATGCTGTCTGCCAAAAATGTGGGTCGAAGACCGAAAACTGTGCAGACCATCTGATGCCCTGAGGCGCTGTCCGCTCCCAAGGCATGGCAACATACGGAGTAGTCAACCCACGAGGAACAAGAATCCGCCTCGTGATCATCTCCTGCAGACCCAGCGGCTTCGGAGCCGCCGCCAATGTGCAGATACTGAGATCCATCCCGTGGTAGGAGGCGATGTGGGTGACTAGACCTCCACAGCAAATATCACCCTTCCCTTTGGCCTTGATCCTGTGCAGATCCTCTGCCAGGAGCAAGCCAAAGTCCGGGAAGCCGCCTGTAACCATGCAGTATAAAGAGAAAAGCTCCCCCTGTCTGATCTTCTGGGGCGTCTCAGTACGCGCCAGAAGCATCTCGCTGAATATCCGGTGGGCGAGTCTGAAAGCTGGGTGGAAGATGACCTTCTCCCTGGAATCTCCAGGGCGCCATCTGTCTGCATGAGTGGTGATGTGGGCGATCTGACCCCAAAACTCCCTAGCTACGGATCGGGAGGGGAAGTCTACGGCTGTAGGGGTAGGAAAGCTGAAAATCTCTCTGAATATCTCTAATGGAACTATGAAGTTCCGGCTCATCAGCCGGTACTTCACAGATCCCTCTGTGGGTAGGTAGGAGAAGGAGCTGACGAACTCTAGTGTCGGCTCTATGTAGGCTGGGGCTCGGATCTCAGAAAACTGATCCAGCCCAACTGTGGCAATCATCCTCCTAAGGTCGGCCTCTAACCCTAGGCAGTCAAAGGCGGATACCTCCAGAAATCGCGGTGCGATAACTGGACGGCCCGCTATCCTCTCGTAATCTACCCGACATCTCTCGTGGATGACCGGGCGGTAAGGTCGGGAAGAAGAAGGGGAAGGGGAGGGTGAAGATCTGTCTCTCAGGGCTAAACGGCGATCTGAACTCATTTTCCTAATCAATCTGTCAGACCACCTCGGTTGACTGACAACCCTCAGAAATCACCTCGGTCGAGGTGCAGACCGACTGGACCGAGGCGTAGCAGTTCGAATTCCAATTCTCAGATTTCCAGTTCTTTTCCCCCTAAAATCACTACAATTGCTTCCTAAGGGGTACTTATGCCTTTTCTCAACAGATTCAAGGGCAACCAAAGCCCAAATAGCAGAAAACGAACGAGTTAGGGTTTTCGAACGTTTTTACCTCGTTTCGGTCGAATCGCTCAAATTTCTTGCAGATCTGTTGTAGTAATCGACTTCTCTACTCTTTAATCTCGGTTTGGAAGCAGAAATCTTCGAAAACGAGCGAGAAATGAGGGAGCGAGGTGATTCTGTGCGCCGCGGTCGAAGTGGGTAATAAAAAGTAAAAATGTAATTTTTCCCCCTTTTATACTTTTACTGAATCTGCTGTCACCTCGGTCGAGATGGTTTCGACCGGACCGAGGTGGTCTGGACCGAGGCGGTTCTGCAGAAACCCTAGTCGCCTCGGTTGCTTCAAGAATCAACTCGGTCGAGGTGTTCTGACAGTGACCGAGGTGCCTCTTTCTTCCTCAGAATCTCGAACTTCTCCCTTTTCTGGAGTGCTCCTTCCTGTTATCTGTCTAAAACACCAAAAACAAAGCAAAGCAAAGCAAAAACAAAAGACTATCTAAACTAGACTAGAAAGCGGGAAAGAAAGCAATACCTTGGGTTGCCTCCCAAGAAGCGCTTGATTTAAGGTCGCTAGCTGGACCATGATGCGTCTCAAACGAGGTAGGAGGTTCCCTCACCCCATACTTCACCTCCATCGTGGGGTGAAGTAAGTAAGTCCATCAAACGCTCCAAAACGTGCAAGTGCTCGTCGGGGAATGAATCGTCTATGGGTGGGCTATCCGTCTCGCGGGAGGATTCCGGTAACCGGCTGAGGTGATCCGCAACTGAATTCTCGGATCCCTTCTTGTCGCGGATCTCTAGGTCAAACTCTTGAAGCAAGAGAATCCATCGAATAAGGCGCGGCTTTGCATCTTTCTTAGCCAACAAGTAACGAATGGCCGCATGGTCGGTGTAGACAATGACTTTCGCCCCTACTAGGTAGGAACGAAACTTCTCGAAAGCATATACAACCGCCAATAATTCTTTTTCGGTGGTAGCGTAGTTGCGTTGTGCTACATCTAGCGTCTTGCTAGCATAGTAAATGGCGGTGGTCCGTCCATCCTTCTTTTGCCCAAGCACCGCTCCTACGGCTACATCGCTAGCGTCACACATGACCTCAAAGGGCAAGGTCCAGTCAGGAGGTTGGATAATGGGAGCGGAGATCAACGCTTCCTTAATCCTGTAAAAAGCATCAAGACACTCCTGCGAAAACTCAAAAACAACATCTTTATTCAAGAGGTTAGTTAGAGGTTTAGAAATTTTGGAGAAGTCCTTGATGAATCTCCTGTAGAAACCTGCATGCCCGAGGAAACTCCTCACACCTTTAACAGAACAAGGAGGAGGGAGCTTCTCAATAGTCTCGATTTTAGCTCGATCGACCTCAATACCTCGATTAGAAACGAGGTGTCCTAGCACAATGCCTTCATTAACCATAAAATGACACTTCTCCCAATTCAAAACAAGGTTAGTGTCTTCACATCTTTTAAGCACTAGAGAAAGGTTAGATAGGCAATCATCAAAAGAGGAACCATATACAGAAAAATCATCCATAAATACCTCCATGATCTCCTCTATGTACTCGGAGAAGATGGCCATCATGCATCGCTGGAAGGTAGCGGGTGCATTGCACAATCCGAATGGCATCCTCCGATAAGCAAACGTCCCCCAAGGACATGTGAAAGTGGTCTTCTCCTGATCATCCGGATGGATAGGAATCTGGAAGAATCCACTATAGCCGTCCAAGTAGCAAAAGTGTGAATGCTGGGCCAACCGTTCGAGCATTTGATCAATGAAGGGAAGCGGAAAATGATCTTTCCTAGTAGCCGTGTTCAGCTTCCTATAGTCGATGCAAACTCTCCAGCCCGTAACGGTCCTTGTTGGGATCAACTCGTTGTTCTTATTCGTCACAACGGTCATCCCTCCTTTCTTCGGGACGACATGCACCGGGCTAACCCACTTGCTGTCCGAGATAGGATAAATAATACCTGCATCCAACAACTTAAGAACTTCCTTCTTCACAACCTCTTTCATGATCGGATTTAACCGTCTTTGAGGTTCCCGTGAAGTCTTATGATTATCTTCCATTAGAATTCTATGCATGCAGAAAGAAGGGTTAATGCCAATAAGATCGTCCGTGGTGTAGCCTATGGCTTTCCGATGCTTTCTCAGGACATGCATTAGCTTAGATAATTCAGAATCGGAGAGGGAAGCACTAGCAATAACGGGATAAGTAGAATCCGGCCCAAGAAAGATATACCTCAAGTGACTAGGGAGTTGTTTAAGCTCCACAACTGGGGGTGCTTTCTGGGAGGGATCTGTGCTTCCTCTTTCCAGTGGAGTGGTGTCAGAGATCGGACTATGTGCAGTCTCAGTTTGAATCGTCTCTCTGTCGACCTCGGTCGAGGCGCAAAGGCGTTGACCGAGGTGTTCTTCAGACGCCTCGCTCAGTCCAGAAAGTGCCTCGGTCGTGGTACTGCTACTGGATCCGAGGCTGGAAATCTTCGTTTCCTGGATCAGCTTCTCAGTCATGGCTCCTGGATCTTCTTCCAGTGCCTTCAGGCTCCGTATATCTGCATCACAAGAAGCATCTATACCTTCCTCCATTAAACTGAAGCTAATAACTCTTTCGAGTGGATCATTAATAAGGATAGAGCTCACCAATTCTCTTGATTCTTCTTCATCGTAGATGTTGAAGATATCATCAGTTAGTTGCTCCCCCTTCATGGCTGCAAGTAGTGCGAACTCCACCTCATCGCCACCAACGTTGAATTTCAACTTGGCGTTCTTGCAATCCACATTGCAACCCGAAGTTGCTAGAAATGGCCTCCCGAGAATGATAGGAACAGGATAATCTGCGGGAATGTCAAGTACGACAAAATCTATGGGTAGATAGAAGTTACCTAACTTGACCGGAACGTCTTCCAAAATGCCCACGGGATGGGTGATGGAGCGATCCGCCATGTAAAGTCGAATCTTGACCGGCTTGGGCTCTCCAAGACCGATCTTAATGCATAGCTCCAGCGGAATGATGCTCACGCTGGCTCCTAGATCACATAGGGCTTCACAAGTGACATCCCCAACTTGAATGGGAATGCAAAATGAGCCGGGATCTCTCAACTTAGGTGGCATCTTCTCCTTCATGATCTTTATAAGCTCCGAAGACTTAGATGTCATCCTAACTTCACCAACATCCTCCAGCTTCCTCTTCCTTGATAGGATCTCCTTTAAGAACTTCCCGTAGGCGGGCATACCTAAAATAGCATCAAGGAAAGGGATATTAATATGGAGCTTATTCATCAAGTCAAGGAACTTACCAAAGTGCTTGTCAAGATGTGCTCTGGCTCTGGACTGGGGGAATGGAAGTGGTGGTTTATATGCAGGAGGTGGAACATAGGCTTCAGTTGTTCCTCCTGCTTTCTGTTGCACCGCCTCGGTTGGCATCTCGGTCGAGGTGTTCTTCGACTGGATCTGGACCGAGGTGGTCTGCGTCGAGCGAGGTACTGGATCTGTGGTTTTGAGTCCACTCCTCGTCGTGATGGCCATGCACTGGCCCTTAGGGTTAGTTTCCGTCTTTGCTGGAAGCTTCCCTGGATCTCTTGGCGCTTCATTCGCCCTATTAGCAAGTTGTTGTTCGAAGGACTTTTGGGCCCTCGAAAATGAAGTCATAGAATTCTCCATAGCACTAAGCTTGATCAAGATTGCCTCCAGGACTGCGTCCTTCTTTTCCGGCTGAGACGAACTTGATCCTTGCCCTTGGCTCTTCAATGGAGTAGAAGAAGAAGAAGAAGAAGGAGGAGAGAGGAAAGGGTTAGAGGAATCATTAGAGTTGGAGTTTGAATAATTGTTACCGTTGTTTTGGTTATTATTCGCTCTCCAATTGTTGCTATTGGATCCTCTATTGTTGTTGTAGTTGTTGTTTTGGGGTCCGTTGTTGTTGTTACGGTACCCGTTATTGTTGTAGTTGTTGTTGTTCCTTTGCCCTTGCTCTTCCTTCTTAGTTTGAGCCATCAATAGCTCCTTCAATTGCTTCACGTCGTTCTTCAAGGACGTGAATTGGTTGTTGTTGGTTTGAGTCTCTTGAAAGTTGACTCTTTTAACTCCACCTTCGGCTCCTTGGTGGGTATACTTCTCCATGTGCAAGGCTTGCTTCTCAATGAAATCCCAAGCCTCGTCAACCGCCATATCCATAAATGTGCCGGCGGAGAGTAGTTGGAGATTAAACTGGGTGTTTCCGTCCAGCCCTTTGAAGTAGATCTCCAACAACTCGATCTTTGGAATCCCATGATGTGGGCAATCCAAAAGGATATCCTTGAATCGCTCCCATGATTTGGACAAACTCTCCTTGTCCTTCATGATGAAAGCATTGATCTTCCCTCTCATTTCAGCAGTCTTTGAGGGGGGAAAGAATTTAGTCAAGAATTCCGTAGTCATCTCTTCCCATGTGCTGATCTTTCCTGCAGGAAGAGATTGATACCAAGTAAGAGCTCTATCTTTAAGAGAAAAGTAGAAAGGTCTTAGCTTGTAGTTGTTATTTTCAATTCTGGGAGGTCGCAAGGTCTCCATCAAGATCTCGTAGTTTTGAAGATGTTGATGCGGCGACTCCTTCTCTAGCCCTCCGAATTGACATTGGCGAATCATCGCTAGAACTTGTGGTCGAAGTTCGTAGTCATGGTCCGCTGGATCTCCTAGGTTCACTCCTGGACGCCTCAGCTGTTGATTAGGGTCCATCCTTTGACCTAGGGTTTGTGGAATTCCTGCAAGAAGAACATCTCGGACTGGCATCCGAAGTGGGTGCACATCGGCCGGGGCGTCAGGAACTGGGACTTGCCTCGGTCGAGGATCAATTACTGGATCCTGCATCGGTCGAGGTTGAATCTGGTTCCGAATTGCTGCAATCTCAGCTTCGATTGCTGCATTCCTGGCCTGATTCTCTTCTTTTTCCTGCCTTAGTTCTTCTTTACTGAGACGTAGCTGCTCCTGCGTCTCTCTCAATTGGGCCAAAAGATCGTGATCGTCTTGTTGGGCCATCTTCGCTTCTCTTAAGCGTCGTTTGTATGTCTTTTCTGGTTCGGGATCGTAAGGAACGATTTCCTTCCCAGTGCGGGTTCTTCGCATATACCTAAGAAAGAACCTGCAAAAGTCACTCAAGTAGAGTGGTAAGACAACACGGGGCAAATGCCCCAAGAGCAAACCGTACCGGCTCGGTCTAGACCAAGTCCCCGGCAACGGCGCCAAAAACTTGTTCGCTCCAAACGGTGTGTGCAAGCTTTAAATTTATAACCCTAGACTTAAGCTTAAAACAAGGATGCGAACCCGCAGTGTACGGGTCAATCGTAGTAAAAGCAAGAAAATTCCAGGGGTCGATCACAGGGACTTAGTGAAACAAAGTCCAGTACGGTATGCTAGTGTTGATGCTAACCACAAGAGCAAGTATACAATCAAAGATGAATAAGATGTCAAATAAGCAAACATGCAATTCTAGGGATTAAAGCATCTAGTTGTGGTTCCAACTCAAGATCTATAGATAAGCGGACAAAGCTGAGGTTTTTGCATGGGGAAGGTGTTTCTAAAGTGGAGTAGATCACCGGGTAAGTCTCACTACACACTAATCCCAAACCGTAACTCCTATTACCGGGTAAGTCTCAAGGAATTAAGATAAAGAACTATAACCTCAAACTAACACACCATCTAAGGGAATAGAATCAACCTTTACCGGGTAAGTCTCAGGCTAACTCACAAAGATGGGATGGAAGCACACTCAAACCCCAATAAAGGACAAGCCTTTATTACCTACACTTATGATCGTTGGTATACAAACTAAGGAATTACCGGGTAAGTCTCATCCTAAGCTTGCTTTGAACCAGAAAGGAATAATAAGAATAGGATTTGGCAAACTCTAACACATTAACTCTCAGTTAAGGATCGGATAAGCCACCTCGGTCAGCCAGTTTCCACCCCGGCCGAGATGTTCATCGGCTGAACGAGATGCTTAGGGTTAAGGTTAAAGACTCGAACTTTCAGGATCCTACTGTGATTAAGATCATTCTATCATTGTTTTTCCCACAACCTTCAGCCAATCACCCTAGAATCACACAAGGAAATTAGCCACTCATCATCATAATGAAAGTATTAAATATATGGGAAGAAGGTGAATATTTGAACAAAGAAGAATTTAATGAAAACACTTCAATAACTGAATCAAATATCACACAAAATCGTTCCTTGGATAATGATCCAACAAGACAAGACAACAAGGAAAGGAATTGAAGACAATCTTACAAAACCCTCCAAAAAGCTATAAAGCTATAGTCTTCAATCTTCCTTCAACCTTCAAAAAGGTTCTTCGAATCTCCCAAATTGGAGTAGGATGCGGCTGCTGCGCTGATAGCTGATTGTATGCAGCCTCTAAGCATGATCGGATTTGTGGAAAATCCAATCCTTTTTATAGGAAAAATAAACCTCCAAAGATAATAAATCTTAAGAAGATATTATCCCATAAATATAGGTAAAATATATGATTCTGCATATCTCCTTCCTTCTAGAAGCTCAGCCCAAAAATATAAGATCACTTTCCAATTTTAAAAGATCTCAGCCAAGAATAAAATATTCTCGCCGCGTCCTAGGTGTTCGCCTCGGTCGAATCGGCTTCTCTGGATCACCTCGGTCGAGGTGAATCTGTAGTCAACCGAGGTGAATCATAACTGAATGTGAAATCTCTCCTCTGGATCACCTCGGTCTAGGTGTTCACCTCGGTCTAGGTGTTCACCTCGGTCTAGGTGTTCACCTCGGTCTAGGTGTTCACCTCGGTCTAGGTGACACTGTAGCTGACCTAGGTGAATTTCAGCTGCGTGTAAATCTCTTAAATCTGGTCCAAAGTGAATCTTTAATCCATGGCTATGCTTCCTGGATGGTTCCTTATGACTCTTGACTCCTTTTGCTCCTTTTTGATGCAAAACGTACCATATTACCTGCAATTACAACGAAACTAGGTGTAGACCTCGATTCTCGCAAAGGTAGATGAAATGGTAGTAAAATCACATAATGTACATACAAACATGCAGATTATGAAAGATAAAACGTCCAAACAAACCCCAAAATATAGACTATAATTCATGCTATCATGAGGTTACGTAAAATGATAGAAAATTGAGATAGTGTATACGACTAGGTAAAATGAGAAAGATCAACGGATCGAAATCCGGTTTGCTACGGAATTAAACGGAATAAAAATTCCGGATATTACATGAATCAATTTTTAACAAATTTCAATTGAAATCATAACTCAATTAAAATTCCTCCAAAAAAATCAATTTAAAATTTTCTAAGTACGTTTCCAACTTAACAAACAAAGATTAATTAGCTAACCTAATTATAGATGCGATCAAATCTAATATCTAAACAAAGTTTTTTTGTTTTAAACAAATCTTCCACCATACAATTTTCTTTTTTAGATATTAAGACCTTCATCAACCTCGTCAGTACTCACCTTCACGCAAGAGTCAATATATTCTACTAAAACAAACGACATAATGGTGACGTGGCGTGTCAACGATTTTTCTCGAATAATTTTTTTTCAAATTTCAAATTAAGCCAATAAATCTTTTTTAATAAAATAAAACTAAAATACACATCTTAAAATTTAAAATTACGCAAAAAATCAAATCAAACTTTAACAAATTTCAATTGAAATCATAACCGAATAAAAATTCCTCCAAAAAAATAAATTTATTATTTTCTAAGTACGTTTCCTACTTAACAAACAAAGATTAATCACCTAACCTAATTATAGATGAGATCAAATCTAATATCTAAACATAAAATTTTTTTATTTTAAACAAATCTTCCACCATACGGTTTTCTTTTTTAGATATTAAGACCTTCAACAACCTCGTCAGTACTCACCTTCACGCAAGAGTCTATATATTCTACTAAAACAGACGACATAATGCTGACGTGGCGTGTCCACGATTTTTCTTGAATTAATTTTTTTTTTCAAATTCCAAATTAAGCCGATAATTCTTTTTTAATAAAATAAAAACTAAAATATACATCTTAAAATTTAAAATTACGCAAAAAATCAAATCAATTTTTAACAAATTTCAATTGAAATCATAACCGAATTAAAATTCCTCCAAAACAAATCAATTAAAAATTTTCTAAGTATGTTTCCTACTTAACAAACAAAGATTAATTAGCTAACCTAATTATAGATGATATCAAATCTAATATCTAAACATAAATTTTTTTTTTATTTTAAACAAATCTTCCACCATACGATTTTCTTTTTTTAGATATTAAGACCTTCATCAACCTCGTCAGTAGTCACCTTCACGCAAGAGTCTATATATTCTACTAAAATAGATGACATAATGGTGACGTGGCGTGCCCACGATTTTTCTCGAATTAAATTTTTTTTTAAATTTGAGAGTAAGCCAATAAATCTTTTTTAATAAAATAAAAACTAAAATATACATCTTAAAATTTAAATTTACGCAAAAAATCAAATAAATTTTTAACAAATTTCAATTGAAATCATAACCAAATTAAAATTCCTCCAAAAAAAACAATTTAAAATTTTCTAAGTACGCTTCCTACTTAACAAACAAAGATTAATTAGTTAATATAATTATAGATGAGATCAAATCTAATATCTAAACATAAAGTTTTTTTTTTTATTTTAAACAAATCTTCCACCATACGATTTTCTTTTTTAGATATTAAGACCTTCATCAACCTCGTCAGTACTCACCTTCACGCAAGAGTCTATATATTCTACTAAAACAAACGACATAATGCTGAAGTGGCTTGTCCACGATTTTTCTCGAATTAATTTTTTTTAAATTTTCAAATTAAGCCAATAAATCTTTTTTAATTAAATAAAAACTTAAATATACATCTTAAAATTTAAAATTACGCCAAAAACCAAATCAGTTTTAACAAATTTCAATTGAAATCATAACCGAAATAAAATGCCTCTAAAAAAAATCAATTTAAAATTTTCTAAGTACGTTTCCTACTTAACAAATAAAGATTAATTAGCTAACCTAATTATAGATGAGATCAAATCTAATATCTAAACATAAAGTATTTTTTATTTTAAACAAATCTTCCACCATACGATTTTCTTTTTTAGATATTATGTAACACCCCAAGTTCTGGGAACTCGAAGCGCTGCGGGCTAGGACCGTACAATGGGACCCGACCCTCAAAGTAGCAACAACAAACGGATCTTACAACAAGGCACAGACGAATGAAAATCAAAACTCAATATAAAACGAAAGGTTTAAACAAAAGAAAGCGTAAAAGACTCGCAGACGAGTTCAAAGCAAAAGCGAAACCACAAAAGAAACATAAACTCGATCCCGTCCTATAATGTACGGGAACCCCGGTTGACCATCCCATCAGGATCACTCAGCAACATCGTGAACCTGCGGAACATCTACAACAACGGTATAAACCGTTAGCTAACATTCTACATACTCGAATTGGCGCTCCCTAGGGGGACACACTAGGGCGTATGAAACCCTTCTCAGCCAGTTCCTCCAACTGCTTCTTCAGCTCAAGCAGCTCTATCAGTGTCATGCGGTACGGGGCCTTTGAGATCGGTCTAGTGCCCGGCTCCAACTCAATGCTAAAATCAACGCTCCTCTGTGGGGGTAACCCTGACAGGTCGTCACTAAATACCTCTGCAAACTCACATGTAACTAGTATCTCCTCTATTGTCAAGCTCTTGCGTTCCTTCATGGCATAACACCATAAGGCCTCGCAACCCTGCGCTATTAGTCTCGCTGCTCTCACTGCGTTGATAATGGTACTGGACTTTCCGAGTTCCCATCCTCGAAATATCACTATGTGACCCTCCTCAATGGCGACAATCACGGTCCTCCTGCCAATGTCTAGGACCGCTCCATGTCTCCTCATCCAATCCATCCCTAAGATCACGTCCTCATGTGCTAAGGACATGACTAGGAAATCTACCAGCCAATCTCGATCTCCCAAACGAATGAGGCAATCATAAATCTCTCGGGTCATTCTCACTTTACTCCCATCAGGTAATCCTATCATAAATAGTATCCCCTCTACAGTAGCTAAGGACAACCTATCTACGCATGCATCAGATATAAAGGAGTGCGTAGCACCCGTATCAAACAAAACTCGTACGAGTATGTCATGGATCTAGATAGTACCTGTGGTCGTCGGTGCCTCTGGCTGATCAATACTCCTCAACTCAAACACCCCACACTAGGGCTCCTCTAGTATCAGCTGCACTACCACGTCCCCTGCCCCAACCGGATCCCTGCATTGAGCTTTGTGAGGAAGGATATCCTGGAGCCCGATACTGTTGATGCTAACCTAGGGCTCGGTACTACTGCTGTTGTCTCGGAGTTTGTTACTGTGGCGGCCTTTGTCCACCCCCTGATAGATCTGCAAGGGAAGAGCCCTGCTGAGATGGTACCTTGCCCTGGCGGCAAAATACACCTCGATGTCCAGACTTGCCGCACTAAAAGCAAGTCACTAGCGGCTTCGTGCAGTTCGATCGGATGTGTCCGTAGCCACTGCAGTTATGACACTGTGAACCCTTAGCTGGAGTATGAACTATAGCAGTATGACTATGTCGTCCCTGAGTCTATCCCCGTCCATAACCAGATACTCCCATACTACCCCTAACATATCCTGTCCTATGCCGCTTATCCGGCCTATCTGACTAAGTAGCTCTCCTAGGACCTGGTTTGTCTCTCTCGTAGGCAGAAGCTCTGTCCTGATAATCTACAAGAGACCACTAGTACAAAAACCCCCTCTAGACCTCGCTTGTGTTGGAGCGGTTTGAAAGAACCGTGATCAAAGACATTTTCGGACCACGGTTATATGTATAACCGAGGTCAATTAATTTTTCTAAAAAAAAAAATTTAGACCCCGGTTATTTAATTTAACCGGGCTATTAAAGGCTCGGACCCCAATTATTAGTTTAACGTGGTGAAGTAAATACACCGGACCCCGTTTTTAATTAACCGTGGTAAATAATCCTAAATAAACGTCGTCGTTTTGAGCTTAATCAGGAAAAAGAACCACTAACGCCCTAGTCTCTCCAAATCGACACATCAACCTCGACCCCGACCCCGACTCTCCTTTGTGGTCAAGGGTGACACATCAACCTCGACCCCGACTCTCCTTCCTTGGTGGTGGTGATTGGCGACTGCGAGTGGCGGGCGAGTCTCCACCTCAACCCCGACTAGGAGTTGCGCGCTGTGAATAGAAGCGCTGAACATGTACGGTATGAAATCCCTAATCGGATATCTTATCTATTACTTGATGAATTTGTGTTGAATGTCCCTGTTTTTGTCATCTGATGTTGCCTTGCGTATCTCGCTTGAATTAAGAACAGAGATTAGGGTTTATGGTGAAGAAAGTAACGTTATGCGAAGGAACATTTTTGTTATGCGTGTGATACTTGTTTGGTATCAGAAAGTCACGTTTGACAAACTGCATTCTGGGTTTGTTTGGTATCAGGATCTCCAAGACTTGCATCTCAGTTCAGATGCAAGTCTACTGTTTTTCTAACTCACATCCATTGTTCTAGCTGTGTTGGGAATTGGTAGAGTGTTTTAAAGGTTTGGCAGTATATTGAACAAGTTTATCCCAGTTCAGATGTCAACATGCAGTCTACTGTTTTTCTATTGCTTCTTCTTTTTTTTAGCACAAATTGAATGTCTAATCCTATTTGGAATTGGCTTGATATTATGAAAACTCCTCAGATTGATGTGATTCAAGAAAATAAATAGTTTAGGGTCAGTTTGCATTTATTGGTTTTTGGGGAGCTGCGTTTATGAGCACAACTATTTGTTGCTAACTTTAGCAATCGATGTTTTCAAAATTTGAAGTGCAAAGTGGAGATAAGGGCCATAGAGCCTGAACATGAGCATATGCTTAAACACGTTCCTTTAGTGTGGTGAGATACTTCATGAATATAAATATGTAATTAACACAATATTCATCTGAGGACTCATTGAAATTTTGTACCATAAACTGCAATTTTCTACTTGTGGTAAAACAGAAAGCCACACTTTTATCACGATGTGAATGTTAGAAATGTCATCCGAGCTTCTTTTTTGGCAATGTGCTAAGGTGATTGAAGTGTTCCCTTTTTGCATCTTGTGAACAATGAGCTACATTACCCATTGCCTATAAGGTTTGTCCAGGCGAGTTAAATATCAATGTTCCTGATCTCTGCCTTGAAGTTCTGAACTTCCTTCAGTTCATCATTAGGTCTCCTATATCAAACAACATCAAGACATTATTCATTTATCTTCAGATACATAAATTTTACATTTACACTAGAAAAAGTATAGACCTTAGAATGAGACTAGCCCAGCCATGGAATCCTACATCTACCAAGTTGTCAATTGTTGCCGATCTAAGATGCTCCCTTCTAGAAGAAACTAGAATGATTTGGATTTTCAAATTTTTTTCAAGAAAAATTTCTATGAAATTGTTGTATAAACTCACAATTCTAAATCAATCATCAACATTCTGATGCGTTAGAAACTAAGATTTGTCAATTGAATGTCACTTAAATAACGGCAATTCATAATAAGTATATAGGGAACAGAAAGGTGTTGCTTAATTTGAATGATACCAATCCTCATGATAAGTTATTTATCAATCATCACCAGTAGAGTAATGTAGAATCAAGTTATCATTATGAAAGTCTTGTTATTTGAATTATGTGTTTCAAATCTGTTTTTGGCCACATGTATTTTCTAATTTGCGAGTAAGATCAGTTGTAGTACATATGGTGGATTTCTTTTCTTGCAATGCAGCAAGCAATATTTTTACAAGTTGTACCCATCAACTTCGAGAATAATAGAAAATTGATCTTCGGATCCAAGGGGTGAATTCCGAGCAACAAATCGATTAAATTTAGAAGCCATTGGACGAAAGCTGAGGTTTGCTGGAGCAATAGTGAGTGACAAAGGAGGAGACTAGTAGTGATGAATATGATGGTGATTGGTGAGAACTGAGAAAATATGGAAAATGATTTTGGTTGAGAAGAAAGAATGAAAGAAACAAAGTTGATTTCATGGCCGTATGTTTGCTCTGCCCACATATTTTTACATAGATTGATTTGGATTTTGGTGGTTGTATGTCAACAGAGGGGTAGTAAGGGATGGTCAAATGAAAAAAAATATTGGATGAATGTAATATATAATCTAAATAGAATTTTTTGTTATTTAAAAAAATAAGAATTTGATGGCTTTAATGCTAAAACGGTCAGTAAGAGCAAGAAAGCCTTCCCCATTTTGATCAAATTCTGCAATTTTCTTAAAAAATGAAGGTTCTCCTTTGTGGTTGATTGAGATCTTTTGATTTGAAAAGGGTGGACTTATGTTCACATGTTGTTTTAGGTAGTGGTCATTGATGAATGTTTTTATACAAATAGTGTTTGAAGATCTAATAACAGTGTTTTGCAGTTATTTAAAAACAAGCTTATTCCTGTTAAACTTATCACATAAAGCTGTATTTTATTCTTTAGTTTAATGATATCCTAATTCCAAATGGGTCTCAGATCTTTTTGTATCTTCCTAAAAATCAACAAAACCTCCTTCCTTTAGAATTCAGATGACAGTAGTTATGATGCATGTAATTTGAGCATAATTTCTTTTTGGCTTTATAATTAATTATTGGTTCTAATGAAACTAATGGATGAACATTGGGGGTTCTACATCCGAAGAACCAGTTCATGTTCTTGTATACTATAGCAGTAGTGGAACGACCAAATTGGATGATTTTGAGAAATTTTTGGCTAACATAAGAGATGGGTGTTACCTCCGTGCCAAGAACATAATTTCAAAACTGAATGAGCTGAAATTTTTGGCAATGTGCTAAGGTGATTGAAAGCTGAGCTTCTTTTTTGGCAATGTGCTAATTGCATGTATCTGAAGATAACTTCAATTCTCCATTTCATAACTTCAATTCTCCATTTCATACGAACATTGATATTTAACTCGTCAAGAGTTTGCAAATTGTTCCTCGCCGTCATCACTAACACAAATAAACAAAGTTATTTGATGAACAAAAGACATTTTAAATCATATGATAAAAGTGATATATGATAGAATTTTTTTTGTCAGTTAAAAAAATGTTACAAAATTGGTAAGTAAATTATTTGTTTTGGTCACTCTAGCTATATATTACAAAATTAATTTTCTTATTTTTTTATAATCAACAAAGATAAATTTGATATTTTCTTGCTAAGTAAATTTCCTTCATTACTCTATTTAGTACTTATCGATGGAAAACAAAATTCTTTGAAGTTGTTTTTTATTGTTGATTCATTTGACCGGAGTTGCTTATTTATCGGATTTTCTGATTCAACTAGGGATTCAGGCGTTGCTATTTATTGTTTATTCACTTGGAGTTACTGATTTATTTGCATAGGAGCTTCTATTTGTTGCTGATTCATTTGGATTCAGGCGTCATATAGGGTTTCTTTGAAGCCTTTTATTTTTAACAAGTAAGTCTCTTGTTCCATCTCGTTTCTACTCAGGGAGGACCTGAGGTTACGTTGTTTTTGTTTCGTTTACTTGGAAGAGGTACCAGGATTCTTGTTTTCTTTTTGTTTCATCTCGTTTCTACTCAAGGAGGACCTGACATTACGTCGTTTTTGTTTCGTTTACCTGGAAGAGGAACCAGGATTCCGTGGTCACTTAAATCTTCTTGAACCAAAGGGAAACTAGATTTTAGGGCAGTTGTCCCTGACAGCTACAACTCCACCACAAAGCAAGGTGGATTACCAAGAATCTTTTGAATTATAATTGCCTCCTAATAGATATTTAGGGGCCTTTTGTTTAAAAAGTATTAGCAATTTGGACGTAGCTTGTATTAATTTGGGGTTGCGTGGGAGGTTGTTGCTTACTTTAAATTTGGGGTTCGGATCGTTTAAACCTAACCCGCTCTATGTTTCCTGAAATTGGATATTTTGCTAGAATTAGCTGCTTGTTTTAGATTCAGTTTTCATAGAGTAGAAACCAACAAATTCAGCAAATACATTCAAGACAAGTTCTTGTTCAGAAAGAGGAATTTGTAGGATCAAAGAAGTTTGTTGTGGCTTTGTTAGTTACTGATTCATACTTGCTGACATCATTAGTTTAAAAGGAACAACTGACACACAATCCGAAATTTCATTTGACTTGTCAATTTTGTTTTCTACATTGCTAGAATTAGTTGTTTGTTTCGTGTATCGCTAGAATTAGTTAGTTCAAATTTGTGTTGAGTTATTTTATGTGCTAATTAAAGATATCTATGTTTTATTTATCTGAAATTTCATTCAACTTGTCATTTCACTCCTATTTTATTGTTTTGGGTACGATAACCTAATCATTGGCACTAGATGATCACTGAAGTTGACAACATTGAGCTCCTAATTGTCTTGGAAGCTATGGGTGTAACCATAGTGCGTATTTGATTTGGAATTGGTGCTATGAATAATAGATATTTAAGAAACCGTTATGAAGAGAATGGAAAAGATATTAGTAATTTAAAAGAAAGGGAAGGTCAATCCAGTAAATTACCTCATTTTGAAGCATTAGTAATTTTGAAGCATTATTAGTAATTTTTGGAATGCTCTTTTGCCTTATTTCTAATTAACTAATCATAGAATGAATATATGTTATCACAAGTCCAGGTGAATGGCAAGTCCCTCTTCGAGAAATGATGAGATTATTTGCACAACGCAGACAATGCACCCGAGAGGTGATGGTGGTGATTTTGCAAATGGTATGCATGTGTACTTACTACATTTAAAATATCGACATATAAAATTGTTGATATATATTGTTTCTTACTTTTATTGTTTAATCTTTAATTGTTCAGTACTTTAATGGCTCACCGAAGACGTATGACAAAGACCATCTTCATGAACTGCACAAGGAGTGACTCGAGATTGTGGAGTGATGACATGGATTATGACCTATTTTTAGGCATGTATTTATATAGATTTTCCCTTTATTTTGCATGCATAGACATACATTCATGACATTTATGGTTATATTCACCTACTTTGTAAGAATAGAGGTCTACACAGAGTTTTATTGCATTTGTAGGTAATTTGGCGAATTATGGAGCAAAGATGGCACATTTAAGGATTAAGCCTTGAAGCGGGACAAAAAGGAGCATAAAAGGAATTTAGGACGCGCCAAAGTATCTTCTGATACCGTTTGACGCGGCAAAGTATTTTCTGATACCTTCGGACGCGGCCCAAAGTATTTTCTGATACCTTCGGACGCGGCCCAAAGTATTCTCTGATACCGTCTGACGCGCCAAAGTATTTTCTGATACCTTATGACGCGGCCCAGAGTATCTTCTAATACCAGCGCACTCGACTTCTTTTCAGCCCAGATTTCTAGGGTTTTACCTTTAAACCCCAAATTTATCCCTACATATATTCGATAGCCTTCAATATTGAAGGAAGGACGGTGACAACCCCGGTACTTGGAGTCAAATTCTCCAAAGGGAGATTAGAGGAGGCCGCAGCGGAAAATCTTTACACGTTTGAGAGGAATTGAAGATTCTTGGAAGGAGATTGAAGAACTCTTTGCCGAAGAGCTAATCTTGATTCTAGTTGTGAGATCTCTTTGTTTATTGAAGTGTTTACTGTTTTTAGGCACGAATTTGAGTAACTTAAGAGATACGTTGATTTGTTTTGACAATCGTTTACAGATTTGAGAGTTATTGGATTTTTCATTCAAGATTCGGTTTCTTTGCGATATCTCTTTCAATAATTAATTTGATTCGATTTTGAAAATGGTTGGCTAAAAACCTCGTGATTCTGGGGAGAATAGTTGATGATTAAGGCTTAGATGATGATAGACTGAACTCATTCAAACATTAGGACCCTGAGAGTTTAGATTTTAGTTTTGCGATAAACAGGAAAATTGGGCTGTTCTTGGGGAAAATCGGCCGATTTTTCTTATGAACAGGACGATTTAAATCTTCTGACGAGCTTTAATTGAATTAATCTTTAATCAAAACTAATCCTTGTCTAAATCCCAACCTTGTTTAACCTTTTTACCCTCTAATTGAATGTATGAAGACACTTCAAACTTGATTCTACATTTAATAGATTAAGATTACAAAATTTGGGTAATAGAGAGACTCAACATCCTTTATTAAGATTTTAATTGTGCTTTCTAATCTTTACTTTGGAGAGTCATATCCTGGAGTTTTAGATAGTTAGTTTGAACATAATTCTTGTCTTTAGACCTTTCTATATTGCAGCCTCAACAACCCTTATAGAGAGAATCTTTAGATTAGTCATATAGGTTTCGGAACTTCACCGTACGAACCCTACCTTTGAACATTTAATCTTGGCAATATAAACTCTGTCCTATATCTATAGAAGTGTCTTGAATCAAAAGCCGAAATCGGATACTTGAATCCTTGGAATCATTTCACTCTTATTTGATCACAAAAGCTTTTACACTTTCGCTAGATAATTGACTTCGAATTTATTCTCACCAAATCCCTGAGTTTGACTCTGGAATTCTTACCTTGCTACAGCCGATCCGTACACTGCGGGTTCGCTTTGCTTTTGAGTTCTAGATACAAATTTAAGACTTTGACGCACACACCCTTTTGGGCGAACAAGTTTTTGGCGCCGTTGCCGGGGATTTGGTCTAGACCAATTTCGGTTTTCGGTTGTCTGGCTTGGGAGCTTTTGTTTTTGCTTTTAATCTTTTTGGTATGAGTTTTTGAGTTTTCAGGTTCACCAATGGCTGCATGTAGCTATGAACCTGCATTTGATCCAGCCTGGTTTGCATGGCAAGGTGCTAGGGCGGACCATTATGAATATTTGGAAGAGAAATACGCCTTCTATTGGTTTGATAGCGAAAGAGAACGTGAACAAACCATTGAATATGAATTTGCAAAATGGGAAAAGCTGCACTACCCAAAGAAGGTTAAGAAGAAACCTCCCAAAGATGCGGAGGACTCGAAATTTGAAGAATTGATGAAGAAATTTGAGATGCTCGAAAAAAGATTCAAAGCCTATGATGAATATAATCTAAAAGTGAAAGAAGACGCAAAAAAGAATATTTCTAAGGTTGAAAAAGCCTTGGAAAATCATACATCTAGCAAGGAAGAATTACAAGTTTCGAGCGTTCCTCCGCTCGAATCTGAAGCTCCTCTAGAAGTTCTCATTGAAGAAGAGGAGGAAGTGAAGAACCTTGACCAAATTACTTAAACTGTGGCCAAGGTTGAAGAGGATCCGGCTGAGTTGGGAGATATTTCATGTGTGGATCATCATCCCAACATGAAACTTGTCCCAAGCCTTGATGAACTTTACAAGGTACATTCTCTTACTTCTTTTGAAATTCCTATTAAAATTTGTGATTTTTTCAGGAATGCGCCGGAGAGTTGGAGGTCTCTTCCAAAAGAACCTCCTAAGGTGAAGATGAAACCTCCATTGACTTTGCTAGAGGTAGATGCTCCTTGGACTACAAGGAGTAAATTTGGCAAGCACTTCAACGCTTATGCCAATAAATATTTCTTATTCAAGTATGGGGTCATTCACATGACGAACACCATACATCATCCCCAATCTGGAGATGGGGAAGGTAGGAGGATTCTCGAGAAACTGATTTCTCGATCCAGGAAAGGATGGGACGCAAGGCTGAATTATGTCCCATTAAAGCATATGAAAGCTAGAAGGATTCCGGTGAGAATCAAACCGTACAAGCTTGTACGTGGGAGATCTTACCATTTGCCGGTGAAATTAGGAACCGAAATCTTTTTTGAGGAATTTTATGATGAGTTTGATGAGCAATCCAAGATGTTCAAGGTGCATTGAATCATCTATGGAGATAGGTCCAGCTAACGACTTTAAACAAAGCGCTTCTTGGGAGGCAACCCAAGGTAATGCATTCATGTTTTTCTTTTTCTTTTTCTTAGGATAGTTTAGTGTAGTTTGCTTTGTTTTTGATTTCTCGATGCGCTCTCGGTTTGTTTGTGTCATGGATGGCAGGAACTAGGTATAATCTTGAGGAATTGATGGAAAAAGGCAATACAAATGTGCCTAAGGACGTTTTCAAGGAACAAAAGGCAAGAAATCGACCACCCAAAAGAAGATCGGTCGATTTAGGCTTCAGAACAAGTCGATTTTTGACAACAGAAAGAAAAATCGACCCAGAGATCGACCCCCTCAGGAAAAATCGGGCAGAAAACTCGGCCGATTTTTTGAAAAATAGGTCGATTTTTTCAAAAAAAAAAAAAAAATTTTTTTTTTTTTTCGGAAAATTTTTGTTCGGCCAAAAGACGTTCCCCTTCTTCATTATTCGACACCGATTGGAATATCCGGAGTTCCCTATTGAGCTTATATAGAATCCCACCATCACCACTCAATGAATGATTCGCCATGTCTGATTCGCCATCTTATATTGTGAGTATCCTTTTCTTCCTTTTCTTTTCTTCACATTGGGGACAATGTGAGTTTTAAGTATGGGGTGGAGGTATTTGCAATACCATTTGCATGTTTTATGTCTTGCATCATATGATTTAAAAATTTTGAAAATTTTTAAAAAATTTTGTGCTTCTAGGATGGATATGATCTCTGTGATAACATTTGTTTTGTGGAATAGCTATGATGATTTTGATATGCTTGAATTGATTTATGACATATGTGGGATTTGAATACTTTGTTAGAATTTCATGCATGTTTTATAATTTGCTTTCATTCTAAATCATGTTGAGTATTGAAGGTTGAAACCGCATGATAAGTTCTTACACTTCTTATTGATATGATTAGGGCACCTCGATTTTTCTTGCTTCTTTCCTTATTCATTTAGCCCCTCAATAAAATAATTGCCTTCCCTACCTATCCGAGAACTAAGAAGAGTTGAGTTTTGGCATGTTTGATGTGGGAGGGCCATGAAAGCAAATGCTTGCATTCACAAGTATAGAAAATTGTAGGTTTAGGGAAGTCAATCTTGATGATGAGTAACTCGGCACCATTCACATAGCCGGGTGTTTGTGTCTTGCCAAAGTCGGATTGAGCGATATTCCTAACGGATTATGGTATGTGCATCAAGGGTTTGAGGCATCTCAAAATTGAGAAACGCCGATCTCCTAGGCTTCGGTTTTTGTGCACCACTGTCCATATTTCCAAAAAGTAAAGTCGAAAAAGAATTTTGTGTTGAAAAGAGAGAGCAAAGCTCTCAATGGTGATTAGTTCAAATAGTAAAAAGAAAAAGAGTTTGTGTTGTTCCTTTTTCCCGGATTCATACACCACATTCCTTTATAAGTTTCCCACCTATTCACGTTTCTTGACCTTTGCTTGAAAGACCTTAAGATCTTTGAGTATGTTGTTTGGCTTTGTGGTCTAAACTAGATTCCTCATGATTGATTTTGATATATTGCAAGTTATGATGCATGTTATGATTTTCTTTCAAAGTGTGATTATCCTTTCCATGATATAATTCCTTTTGATCATATGATGATTTTCATTAGCTATGAAGCAACCATTTGAGAGTGATCTATGAATAGAAGCACAACCAAAATATTGTGGTTTTTCTTTATTTTTGCATATTCATAATCCATATCATCTTTTATTTTAAGTTTGAACCTTGCTTGGGGACAAGCAAGAGGCAAGTATGGGGTATTTTGATGACATGAATTATGACCTATTTTTAGGCATGTATTTAT
>BSUD01000008.1:125019803-125031812 GCA_033239045.1 Fagopyrum esculentum | reverse complement strand
CCACCTATTCACGTTTCTTGACCTTTGCTTGAAAGACCTTAAGATCTTTGAGTATGTTGTTTGGCTTTGTGGTCTAAACTAGATTCCTCATGATTGATTTTGATATATTGCAAGTTATGATGCATGTTATGATTTTCTTTCAAAGTGTGATTATCCTTTCCATGATATAATTCCTTTTGATCATATGATGATTTTCATTAGCTATGAAGCAACCATTTGAGAGTGATCTATGAATAGAAGCACAACCAAAATATTGTGGTTTTTCTTTATTTTTGCATATTCATAATCCATATCATCTTTTATTTTAAGTTTGAACCTTGCTTGGGGACAAGCAAGAGGCAAGTATGGGGTATTTTGATGACATGAATTATGACCTATTTTTAGGCATGTATTTATATAGATTTTCCCTTTATTTTGCATGCATAGACATACATTCATGACATTTATGGTTATATTCACCTACTTTGTAAGAATAGAGGTCTACACAGAATTTTATTGCATTTGTAGGTAATTTGGCGAATTATGGAGCAAATATGGCACATTTAATGATTAAGCCTTGAAGCGGGACAAAAAGGAGCATAAAAGGAATTTAGGACGCGCCAAAGTATCTTCTGATACCGTTTGACGCGGCAAAGTATTTTTTGATACCTTCGGACGCGGCCCAAAGTATTTTCTGATACCTTCGGACGCGGCCCAAAGTATTCTCTGATACCGTCTGACGCGCCAAAGTATTTTCTGATACCTTGTGACGCGACCCAGAGTATCTTCTGATACCAGCGCACTCGACTTCTTTTCAGCCCAGATTTCTAGGGTTTTATCTTTAAACCCTAGATTTATCCCTACATATATTCGATAGCCTTCAATATTGAAGGAAGGACGGTGACAACCCCGGGACTTGGAGTCAAATTCTCCAAAGGGAGATTAGAGGAGGCCGCAGCGGAAAATCTTTACACGTTTGAGAGGAATTGAAGATTCTTGGAAGGAGATTGAAGAACTCTTTGCCGAAGAGCTAATCTTGATTCTAGTTGTGAGATCTCTTTGTTTATTGAAGTGTTTACTGTTTTTAGGCACGAATTTGAGTAACTTAAGAGATACGTTGATTTGTTTTGACAATCGTTTACAGATTTGAGAGTTATTGGATTTTTCATTCAAGATTCGGTTTCTTTGCGATATCTCTTTCAATAATTAATTTGATTCGATTTTGAAAATGGTTGGCTAAAAACCTCGTGATTCTGGGGAGAATAGTTGATGATTAAGGCTTAGATGATGATAGACTGAACTCATTCAAACATTAGGACCCTGAGAGTTTAGATTTTAGTTTTGCGATAAACAGGAAAATCGGGTTGTTCTTAGGGAAAATCGACCGATTTTTCTTATGAACAGGACGATTTAAATCTTCTGACGAGCTTTAATTGAATTAATCTTTAATCAAAACTAATCCTTGCCTAAATCCCAACCTTGTTTAACCTTTTTACCCTCTAATTGAATGTATGAAGACACTTCAAACTTGATTCTACATTTAATAGATTAAGATTACAAGATTTGGGTAATAGAGAGACTCAACATCCTTTATTAATGATTTTAGTTGTGCTTTCTAATCTTTACTTTGGAGAGTCATATCCTGGAGTTTTAGATAGTTAGTTTGAACATAATTCTTGTCTTTAGACCTTTCTATATTGCAGCCTCAACAACCCTTATAGAGAGAATCTTTAGATTAGTCATATAGGTTTCGGAACTTCACCGTACGAACCCTACCTTTGAACATTTAATCTTGGCAATATAAACTCTGTCCTATATCTATAGAAGTGTCTTGAATCAAAAGCCGAAATCGGATACTTGAATCCTTGGAATCATTTCACTCTTATTTGATCACAAAAGCTTTTACACTTTCGCTAGATAATTGACTTCGAATTTATTCTCACCAAATCCCTGAGTTTGACTCTGGAATTCTTATCTTGCTACAGCCGATCCGTACACTGCGGGTTCGCTTTGCTTTTGAGTTCTAGATACAAATTTAAGACTTTGACGCACACACCTTTTTGGGCGAACATGGAGCCTCTCATTCAAGAATGCATCCGAGAGGTGATGGTTGTGATATCGCAAATGGTATGCATGTGTACTTACTACATTTAAAATATCGACATACAAAATTGTTGATATATATTGTTGTTTACTTTTGTTATTTAATCTTTAATTGTTTAGTACTTTAATGGCTGACGTATGACAAAGACCATCTTCATGAACTGCACAAGGAGTGGCTCGAGTTTGTGGAGCCTCTCATTCAACAATGCATCGACATTGACTGACTTGTCTAGCTTAGTTTTTCATGTAGAGACCATCGGTAAAAATTGTAATATCCGGAATTTTTATTCCGTTTATTTCTATAACAAACCCGATCTCGATCAGTTGATTCATATCCGTCTACGTAGTTAGACACATTATTATGAAATTTATCATTTTATGTAGCTTCCCCTTCACATAAAATGATAGGATCTTTATAAAATTTATCATTTTATGTAGCTTACCTTCACATAAAATAATAAGTTTAGCCCTAATTTAGAATATGACAAGGCCCGGACAAGTCTGTGACGAAGCTGTGACAAGGTCCAGACAAGGCTGTGACGAAGCTGTTACAAGGCCAGACAAGGCTGTGACGAGTCTGTGACGAGGCCAGACAAGGCTGTGACAAGTCTGTGACAAGCCCAGACAGGCTGTTGACAGCCCAGCGCCAGCAACGCCCAGCAGCACGTTCAGCCCAGCGTTATACCATCTGCAGCCCCAGCGGATCCAGCATCCTCAGCCCAGCAGCGCAGCTTGCCCAGCAACTCAGAAACTTGCCCAGCAACTCAGAAAATTGCCCCAGCTCCAGCCCAGCGGAATTGCCGTCTTCAGCCCAACGCTTCTCCAGCCCAACGCTTCTTCAGTCCAGCGCCATCTACAGCCACCTGCTGCCTTGCTTCGGCCTAGCGAATGGAGGATGTAATGTCCCGTTTATTGGGTGCGTTTGGATATTTATTTTCCGACTTTTACTGACATTTTATTAGCTTAAATATTTTTATTAGAAGTGTTTTTACGGCGTAAATTATTTTTCCCCGAGTATAATTATATTTTGGATACCGTATTACTATTATTTTACGGAAGAATTCGGAAAATTTTCCGATCCAAAAATCCCGTTCCGTTTAAGTTTAACCGAGTTTATATAGTACTCTTTTTCCTTTTTCTTATATTATTTCTTTTCTTTTCTTTTTCTTTCTTTTTTTTCCTTTTCTTCCGTAGCGTGATGACCAACCGGTTGAAGCGACCCTTCGCTCCCTCTACTACCCAACCTGCGATCGACCCCTCGACCTCCTATGATGCCGCCTATGCTAGCTTGGAGCAGTGAGCATCTGCAACCCCGAGTTCTACATCCTCGCCTGCAACTCCTCCATCTCACTTTTCCTCTCTCTCGAACTCTTCTAGAATGAGGAACCATGGCAGCCCAATTCTATCTTCTCCTGTACTCTTGCTAGCAGCTGCCTCCTTCACCAAGGCTCCTTCCTCTTTGTCGTCGAAGAAAGCCCCCTCTAGCAGCCTCGTCCTCCGCCTCGAAGTGCTGCCGGAACCTACTGCTGCCAGTAATATCAAATAGAGGGAGAAGTTGCGCCCTTGACGCTACCTACCCGGCTGCAAGCCTTCTGCCGCCTTCGATCCGCCGGGATTGACACCGGAGAAGAGTCTCGCTCGCCGGGACTGCTGGCAGCGCCGCCAAGGGGCCCACCAGCGTCGCCTCGCCCTACCTGCCGGAGCACACCGAGCCGCCTTCTTCTCCCCTATCCTCTGTTCTCCTCTGTCACATGGGAAGGGCAACCGTTCCGCCGGAAGTGCCGCCTCGCCTTTGCCCTACCGGAATCCACCACCAGTGACTCCCTGGAGTCCCATCTGGTTGCCTCTTGTACTGTTGCCAACCGCCGGAACCCTCTTCCCTATGCTCTTCTCCAATCGAAACGCCGCCGGATCTAGGAACGGGAACCACCACCGGCGTCCCTTGCCTCGCCTTCGTCGGGGACCGCTAGTCCTCGGACTGCCGCCTGGAGCCCTCGTTGGAGCCAATGTCGCCGCCTGTGCTCCTTTTGCCCATCGTGCGTCACTCCAAGGTTGAAGAAACCCTTTCAATAAAAGTAAAGCGGGCCCCCCTCTTTTGTGTGTAAATTGCAATTGTGACCCCTGTTTTGTATTTTGCATATTTTTACCCAGGTTTTCAGAATTTAGCAATTATACCCCTGCAGGAATTATTTACAGAAAATGCCCAAGGTTTTATTTACGGAATATGACCCAAGTTTATGAAATTGTATGAATTGCCCCGGAAAATGTGTTAGCGGGTTTTAACATTGGATTTTAATTGCCGGGATATTCTTATATTTATAACTACCATATATATTATTCCCTTGTTGGATTTATTTCGGATTTATGGCCCGAAGGTTTATTGGCGGATTATGACCAAGTTTCTAAAATTGTATAAATTGTCCCGGAAAGTATTTAACCGGTTTTAACCTTGGTTTTGAAAACGAGTTTTACCTTAGATTTTACATAAGTTATATATTCCGTTCAAATTTAGCATATAAGCTAAATTTGTTTAGCTTTGGTGTTAGGACCGGAAGCGGCCCGATAAAGGCCAACGATTCCAATCTCGACATCCGTAGATCGACTTCCGTCTTTTGACGTTGTGTGAGTATTCTTTCCCTTGGATCTAGTTATGTTAAGTTTTAGTATCATGCTAGGATGGATCTAGCATAACTTAGAGTTAATGCCAAGTAGCGGCTTTGGACCTTAGGTGAGTTGAAGATTTATGATCGTTATAAGGCTTGAGGTGTTGATGTTTCTTGTAAGGATTGTAGGGCGTTGAGTGTTTGGGTTGATCTTGTGAGCTTATGAGGATTGAGATTATGGTTTTATGATCTTGTTGAGATTGTGGAGACTAGGACGAGAGTATCCTAGCATGTGTTGTGTTGGTTATGACCTTGTGAGATCGTGAGGATTAGGAGTCGTTATCCTATCATGGTTATGGTTTATGATCTTGCGAGATCATTGGGACTAGAAGTCTAAGGACTTCAAGCATGTGAGAGAGATGTTGATTGTGTGTCTTGTTTTGACCAGGCGTTGAGTGCCTTCCTACGGGAAGTTGAGAGTGGTGGTTAGCGGGATTATCTTTGGGACGAGGTAAGTCTCCGGACTTACTTAGCTCGTATTCTCTGTATTAGTTTCGATGTGTGTTTGGTGGTGTGTGTTTATTATTTATGTGTGTGTTTATTGTTTATGTTATAACCTCTAAACCGGTAATAGGATCACCGACTTTATATGTTTATATTTGGCCCAAGTGTATGATAACGGGCGGTGACCGCTTGTCCAGTCCAAAATGGGGATGACTGGGAGGTGCCTTGCGACCAGCCCATCGGGTGATGCTGATCCGCATCAAGTACAAACCCGTATGGTGAAAGGGGACAAGGGCGAGATCTTTAAGATTCTCGTGTCACAAAAGAATTTGAATTAGAACGGGATATGACCTAATAATAAAAAGATAATAAACCGGATTGTGTGTTTTGGAACATGTTGTGTGTTTATGATGCCTTATGTGTGTGTGTGTGCCAATACCATGATTCTAATGCCTTGAATGCTAGCTAACGGTTTTATACCGATATTATTGTAGTTGCCTTGCAGGTTAGGGACGCGGCCGAGAGATCCGGAAGAGTGGGCAGCCGGGGTCCGTACATTTTAGGATGGGTTTTGGGGTTGTACTTATGTATCGTTTATGGTATTATGTATGTCGCTTGTATGGCGTTTGCCTTTTGAGTTGTATCTCGGCTGGAGTCTTTCGTTTTTTCTTTTGGGGTTCATAACATTGCATTAAAATGAATTTCGGTTTTGCCTTTATTTGTGTCTTGTTGTAAGATCCGGTGAAATTGTTGTCAGGCTAAGGGTCGGGACCCATTGTGAGGTTCCAACCCGTAGCATCCCGAGTCCCGCGGATTTGGGGTGTTACAAAAGTGGTATCAGAGCCCTAGGTTGACAACAATTGCACTCGCAATCTTCTAAAGGCCGAATAAGGAATAAACAGAACCCCGCGAGTTCTGAGCTTTCGTTTTCAAAATCACATGCATGAATCGGGGTAGAATGTACGGACCACCACTCCTTCCGCGGATCTCGGTAGCATAGTTTATTGGATTTTTAGTATATATATAGATATGTATTGTGGACTTAGGATGTTTTTGGACTATTATTGTATTTGGATTGTAGTGGCATGATGGGCATGATTTATGTGTATAGTTGTATATGTGAACGATTATATGTTTTGGACCTTGTATTGTTGTAATGGAATGTTGAATACGTGATATTAGTAGTAATATGGACTTAAGACTTATATAGTTATGGATACGTATTCCTATTATATATAGTAGCATATGGAGATATAGGACCTTTTAGTTGAGATGCTATTATGATATCATCGCCCTTGGACGACGGCGTTTTACATAGGATAGTGTACATAAGAGGAAGAATATGCTCAAGTATCGAGTTGAGAGCTACGTTCGGGCGAACACCTTGGAGTTCTTGTACTCCTTTAAGAGGATGTCGAAGAGGAGGAGTAGAGATGATATAAACAAAGGGAAACCAAGTAAAAGAAAATTCGAGACAACTTAAGGGGTATCAAGATGGGAGTAATACAAGAAAAGAGAGAGAACGAACTTAAGTTCTCCGAGCAGAAGTGTGGACAACTAAAGATATAAACCGAGGAGGAGATGAGTACGTTCTAGCAATGTTAAGGTGGTGTTCCATTAAGATGTAAAGCTTTCCTTAGACGTTCCTAAGCCTTGGAGTTAAGATGAGTGAAGTGAACGAAACATGTGGGAAGGATTTAAAATATCTTAAGTTAAACTTGCGAGGTACTAAGAAGTGAAAAAAAAATAAAAATAAAATAAAAATAAAAATAAAAATAAATAATAAAAAATAATAAAAAAATAAAAATAAAAATAATATATATATATATATATATATATATATATATATATATATATATATATATATATATATATATATATATACGATGGTTACGAGGAGGACTACATGGAGGAAGTTCACATAGTAGAAATACCTTGTGGAGTCGATCGTTTTCCGTCATTGAGATGAGATTGAGCAACACTAAGAAGGAGGAAGTGTGTGAGGATGATGATGTTCGGAAGATGAAAGATGAAACAAGGAGTTTAGATCAAAAGACTTAAAGTTACCGACCCAGAAGAATGTGAGTGGATGCTAATTAATGATAGAATATTTGAGAAGTGGTTTTGCAAAACATCATGAAGAGCGGTTAAAACCTATGAAGGTGAGTCGTATGACAAGAAAGAGTCGGGAAGGTATAGTTATCTTACAGAAGCGGGAGGAAGAGAGGAGCTTAATAGGAGCTAACGGAGTTGGAAGAAGAATGATATGAGCAAGTGAAGTTTAAGGTAGAGTATCCCGAGAGGGTAGCCTTTAAGAGTAGGGTAACGTGGAGGGTAGAAAGAATGGTGAGCCGTTTAACTTGGAAAAGGTCAGCTATAAGCTACTCGGTGACAACCAAGAACGCATCCGTGCGGGTTGTATACTAGTGATTGTAGGAGTGAAGAGTAATTCAGGATGTGAGATCATGAAGAAGGGGAACAAGAACTGGAACATTCGTGGTGGTTGAATGTCAGTAATAGGAGGTGTATTAACGGAAGCATAACCGTTTTAATCAAGTAACGTATCTTGTGGAGGGATTGTAATGATCTGGTACGACCTTCTTAGGTCATGGGGGTGGTTATATGGAGATATGACACGGATCAAGGTAAAGCAAATTGGAAGAGCGATTAGGAAGATGAGTCTTCTATAGTTGTTGTGCGGAAAGGGGGTACATATAAGGAGAGGTAGGATACGTTTGTTCTAAGGTTATGAATGTCATGTTTTCACGAGCCAAGCTAAGTCAAGGCTTTTGTGACTCGTGTGGTGAAGCCATAGTGGCTATGACGTGAAACAATGAACCTAGTTTAGGGCAACGCTACAAGCTTAGAGTTTATGATGTTAGTGTTCGGTGAAGTAATGAGTGAATCTTTCAATGATTATGGTTGGGGAATTTTGCCTAGCATTTTCCACGGGGCATACTGGTACGGTGGTGAAGTTGTGCATGAAATAACAAGAGATGCATAAGGTGACCAACAAAAGTAAGAGAAGACCGAAGTTTGAAATTTGATGTCGATATGAGATATACAAGAAGTACATGAAAGATTAAGGTTAGAGTCTCTACGTTTGGTTCGACGTTACATAAGGAAATGAAGTAAGTTCTACACCTACTTGAAGAAAGGACGTCTATAGTGAAAACTGATGTGGGATGCGGAGAGCTTCTCCCATAGGTTGGGATGTCCGAGGAAGCGAAGGATATTGTATCGGTTCATTATAAGGCATGAACGAGTCTTGTAGTTAAGACCTTTGTGACTGAACACATGCACGAGAACAAGATATGTTATTATCGCCATCTGTTTGAAGTGAGATGAGGGATTAAGTGAATTATTGTTTAACCAAGGCTTCAGGAGTCAGAAGACTCGAGCAAGTCCCTCGAGTTCAGGAGATGAAGGATCTTTGGACGGTTAGCATTGCAGCTACAAATGGAGCGATGCATGTGTTTAAAGGACGTCACCCCAACAGATCGGGGTAGATCATTAGTACCATGACCACTTGTAAAGTGATAAGACAAGATTGTGTCGGTTATTATGATATGTGACGGGAAGAGAAAAGATGGAACCCGGAATAGATCGGATTCCAATGCATCGGAAGGTGAATTTTACCATTAAGCTTGATTTGAAGTTCATGTTGAAACACATCTTTAACTCTTGATTTAAGGTTCATGTTGAGGCATATCTTTAATTCTTGATTTGAAGTGTTATAGAGGACACCAGTTTGTGAAGAGAGAGACGAGTATCTCCGTTTGTACATCGATCTCTATAAGTTGAACAAGATGACAATGAAGGACCAGTATCCCTTACAACGAATGGGAGATCTACCCGATCAGCTGCAAGGATCGGTAGTCTCTTCTAAGATTAAGTTAAGATTTGATTGTCACCGTTTGAGAATTCGATACTCAGGATATTGCAAGTACGGCATTTTGGACCAATCAAAGTCACTACGAGAGAGAAGTCGTATGACAAGTTGTCTCGGGATGACAAATCCCGAAGGATGTGAAAGGATTTACAAGTTTCCTTAGATGTTTTGAGCATTACTAGATCTATGAAGAGAGAAGTTGTATAACATCAATTATGGTAACCTACTCCGGATGACAATGATGTGCTGAATGGGACAAAGAATTAACAAAGGAGTTGCTAAGAGTTAAGAGAGGATTCACTCGTGCAATTGTTTTGACTTACCTTGAGGTATTATGAGTTTGAAGTGTACAAGTGATTCTTCAAGACAAGGTCTTGATCGAGTATTGCGGAGCGATGTAAAAGTAATAGGATATGTGTCTGGTTAAAAGAAGTAGTATGTAGTAGAGTACTTCCTTTATTACTTGGAATTGCAACAAGAATTGAGAAAACATAACATCAGAGTTTAGTTTGACAAGAACCAAAGCCAAGAGTGTAGATGGGAAGTTCAATTTTCTTTGTTAAAGAAAGCAAAGAGAAAATAATGGAAATGCTACATTGAGAAAGACCCGAGAAGGAAGTGGATTTCTGATATATTGGACCTTTTTGAGATCTTAGCGTTAGTTGAGAAAGTGGTTTACCAGTTGGTATGGCCACCAAAAGAAGAGAGTGATCACCCGGTGTTTCAGGTTTATTAATCGAGAGAGTACATACATGACTCGAGATGTATTGTCATTCACGACGATCTAGTGGCAGACGAGAAATTGATGAGGCTAACAAGAAGACAGAAGATAGTATTTTTGGTTCAGTTTTACGCTGAGTTAGTAGCACCGATAGAATCGACGGGTTAGACCTAATTCTTCCCTTAGTTGTGTTACGTGTATGACGTGGTGTATCTTGCGGTTGTAGTTTGAGTAGATTGTGTGTATAGTTTAGATTCTTTAGAACGTTTAAATCTTCCTAGTTGAAGAGTTCATACCTCGGCCTTAGGGACCGAGAAGTTCGACGTATATCAAGTTTCGGGACGAAACTTCTTTTTAGGGAGATCTGATGTAATGTCCCGTTTATTGGGTGTGTTTGGATATTTATTTTCCGACTTTTACTGACATTTTATTAGCTTAAATATTTTTATTAGAAGTGTTTTTACGGCGTAAATTATTTTTCCCCGAGTATAATTATATTTTGGATACCGTATTACTATTATTTTACGGAAGAATTCGGAAAATTTTCCGATCCAAAAATCCCGTTCCGTTTAAGTTTAACCGAGTTTATATAGTACTCTTTTTCCTTTTTCTTATATTATTTCTTTTCTTTTCTTTTTCTTTCTTTTTTTTCCTTTTCTTCCGTAGCGTGATGACCAACCGGTTGAAGCGACCCTTCGCTCCCTCTACTACCCAACCTGCGATCGACCCCTCGACCTCCTATGATGCCGCCTATGCTAGCTTGGAGCAGTGAGCATCTGCAACCCCGAGTTCTACATCCTCGCCTGCAACTCCTCCATCTCACTTTTCCTCTCTCTCGAACTCTTCTAGAATGAGGAACCATGGCAGCCCAATTCTATCTTCTCCTGTACTCTTGCTAGCAGCTGCCTCCTTCACCAAGGCTCCTTCCTCTTTGTCGTCGAAGAAAGCCCCCTCTAGCAGCCTCGTCCTCCGCCTCGAAGTGCTGCCGGAACCTACTGCTGCCAGTAATATCAAATAGAGGGAGAAGTTGCGCCCTTGACGCTACCTACCCGGCTGCAAGCCTTCTGCCGCCTTCGATCCGCCGGGATTGACACCGGAGAAGAGTCTCGCTCGCCGGGACTGCTGGCAGCGCCGCCAAGGGGCCCACCAGCGTCGCCTCGCCCTACCTGCCGGAGCACACCGAGCCGCCTTCTTCTCCCCTATCCTCTGTTCTCCTCTGTCACATGGGAAGGGCAACCGTTCCGCCGGAAGTGCCGCCTCGCCTTTGCCCTACCGGAATCCACCACCAGTGACTCCCTGGAGTCCCATCTGGTTGCCTCTTGTACTGTTGCCAACCGCCGGAACCCTCCTCCATATGCTCTTCTCCAATCGAAACGCCGCCGGATCTAGGAACGGGAACCACCACCGGCGTCCCTTGCCTCGCCTTCGTCGGGGACCGCTAGTCCTCGGACTGCCGCCTGGAGCCCTCGTTGGAGCCAATGTCGCCGCCTGTGCTCCTTTTGCCCATCGTGCGTCACTCCAAGGTTGAAGAAACCCTTTCAATAAAAGTAAAGCGGGCCCCCCTCTTTTGTGTGTAAATTGCAATTGTGACCCCTGTTTTGTATTTTGCATATTTTTACCCAGGTTTTCAGAATTTAGCAATTATACCCCTGCAGGAATTATTTACAGAAAATGCCCAAGGTTTTATTTACGGAATATGACCCAAGTTTATGAAATTGTATGAATTGCCCCGGAAAATGTGTTAGCGGGTTTTAACATTGGATTTTAATTGCCGGGATATTCTTATATTTATAACTACCATATATATTATTCCCTTGTTGGATTTATTTCGGATTTATGGCCCGAAGGTTTATTGGCGGATTATGACCAAGTTTCTAAAATTGTATAAATTGTCCCGGAAAGTATTTAACCGGTTTTAACCTTGGTTTTGAAAACGAGTTTTACCTTAGATTTTACATAAGTTATATATTCCGTTCAAATTTAGCATATAAGCTAAATTTGTTTAGCTTTGGTGTTAGGACCGGAAGCGGCCCGATAAAGGCCAACGATTCCAATCTCGACATCCGTAGATCGACTTCCGTCTTTTGACGTTGTGTGAGTATTCTTTCCCTTGGATCTAGTTATGTTAAGTTTTAGTATCATGCTAGGATGGATCTAGCATAACTTAGAGTTAATGCCAAGTAGCGGCTTTGGACCTTAGGTGAGTT
>BSUD01000008.1:124885447-125015125 GCA_033239045.1 Fagopyrum esculentum | reverse complement strand
GTTTGGATATTTATTTTCCGACTTTTACTGACATTTTATTAGCTTAAATATTTTTATTAGAAGTGTTTTTACGGCGTAAATTATTTTTCCCCGAGTATAATTATATTTTGGATACCGTATTACTATTATTTTACGGAAGAATTCGGAAAATTTTCCGATCCAAAAATCCCGTTCCGTTTAAGTTTAACCGAGTTTATATAGTACTCTTTTTCCTTTTTCTTATATTATTTCTTTTCTTTTCTTTTTCTTTCTTTTTTTTCCTTTTCTTCCGTAGCGTGATGACCAACCGGTTGAAGCGACCCTTCGCTCCCTCTACTACCCAACCTGCGATCGACCCCTCGACCTCCTATGATGCCGCCTATGCTAGCTTGGAGCAGTGAGCATCTGCAACCCCGAGTTCTACATCCTCGCCTGCAACTCCTCCATCTCACTTTTCCTCTCTCTCGAACTCTTCTAGAATGAGGAACCATGGCAGCCCAATTCTATCTTCTCCTGTACTCTTGCTAGCAGCTGCCTCCTTCACCAAGGCTCCTTCCTCTTTGTCGTCGAAGAAAGCCCCCTCTAGCAGCCTCGTCCTCCGCCTCGAAGTGCTGCCGGAACCTACTGCTGCCAGTAATATCAAATAGAGGGAGAAGTTGCGCCCTTGACGCTACCTACCCGGCTGCAAGCCTTCTGCCGCCTTCGATCCGCCGGGATTGACACCGGAGAAGAGTCTCGCTCGCCGGGACTGCTGGCAGCGCCGCCAAGGGGCCTACCAGCGTCGCCTCGCCCTACCTGCCGGAGCACACCGAGCCGCCTTCTTCTCCCCTATCCTCTGTTCTCCTCTGTCACATGGGAAGGGCAACCGTTCCGCCGGAAGTGCCGCCTCGCCTTTGCCCTACCGGAATCCACCACCAGTGACTCCCTGGAGTCCCATCTGGTTGCCTCTTGTACTGTTGCCAACCGCCGGAACCCTCCTCCATATGCTCTTCTCCAATCGAAACGCCGCCGGATCTAGGAACGGGAACCACCACCGGCGTCCCTTGCCTCGCCTTCGTCGGGGACCGCTAGTCCTCGGACTGCCGCCTGGAGCCCTCGTTGGAGCCAATGTCGCCGCCTGTGCTCCTTTTGCCCATCGTGCGTCACTCCAAGGTTGAAGAAACCCTTTCAATAAAAGTAAAGCGGGCCCCCCTCTTTTGTGTGTAAATTGCAATTGTGACCCCTGTTTTGTATTTTGCATATTTTTACCCAGGTTTTCAGAATTTAGCAATTTTACCCCTGCAAGAATTATTTACAGAAAATGCCCAAGGTTTTATTTACGGAATATGACCCAAGTTTATGAAATTGTATGAATTGCCCCGGAAAATGTGTTAGCGGGTTTTAACATTGGATTTTAATTGCCGGGATATTCTTATATTTATAACTACCATATATATTATTCCCTTGTTGGATTTATTTCGGATTTATGGCCCGAAGGTTTATTGGCGGATTATGACCAAGTTTCTAAAATTGTATAAATTGTCCCGGAAAGTATTTAACCGGTTTTAACCTTGGTTTTGAAAACGAGTTTTACCTTAGATTTTACATAAGTTATATATTCCGTTCAAATTTAGCATATAAGCTAAATTTGTTTAGCTTTGGTGTTAGGACCGGAAGCGGCCCGATAAAGGCCAACGATTCCAATCTCGACATCCGTAGATCGACTTCCGTCTTTTGACGTTGTGTGAGTATTCTTTCCCTTGGATCTAGTTATGTTAAGTTTTAGTATCATGCTAGGATGGATCTAGCATAACTTAGAGTTAATGCCAAGTAGCGGCTTTGGACCTTAGGTGAGTTTTGAAGATTTATGATCGTTATAAGGCTTGAGGTGTTGATGTTTCTTGTAAGGATTGTAGGGCGTTGAGTGTTTGGGTTGATCTTGTGAGATTATGAGGATTGAGATTATGGTTTTATGATCTTGTTGAGATTGTGGAGACTAGGACGAGAGTATCCTAGCATGTGTTGTGTTGGTTATGACCTTGTGAGATCGTGAGGATTAGGAGTCGTTATCCTATCATGGTTATGGTTTATGATCTTGCGAGATCATTGGGACTAGAAGTCTAAGGACTTCAAGCATGTGAGAGAGATGTTGATTGTGTGTCTTGTTTTGACCAGGCGTTGAGTGCCTTCCTACGGGAAGTTGAGAGTGGTGGTTAGCGGGATTATCTTTGGGACGAGGTAAGTCTCCGGACTTACTTAGCTCGTATTCTCTGTATTAGTTTCGATGTGTGTTTGGTGGTGTGTGTTTATTATTTATGTGTGTGTTTATTGTTTATGTTATAACCTCTAAACCGGTAATAGGATCACCGACTTTATATGTTTATATTTGGCCCAAGTGTATGATAACGGGCGGTGACCGCTTGTCCAGTCCAAAATGGGGATGACTGGGAGGTGCCTTGCGACCAGCCCATCGGGTGATGCTGATCCGCATCAAGTACAAACCCGTATGGTGAAAGGGGACAAGGGCGAGATCTTTAAGATTCTCGTGTCACAAAAGAATTTGAATTAGAACGGGATATGACCTAATAATAAAAAGATAATAAACCGGATTGTGTGTTTTGGAACATGTTGTGTGTTTATGATGCCTTATGTGTGTGTGTGTGCCAATACCATGATTCTAATGCCTTGAATGCTAGCTAACGGTTTTATACCGATATTATTGTAGTTGCCTTGCAGGTTAGGGACGCGGCCGAGAGATCCGGAAGAGTGGGCAGCCGGGGTCCGTACATTTTAGGATGGGTTTTGGGGTTGTACTTATGTATCGTTTATGGTATTATGTATGTCGCTTGTATGGCGTTTGCCTTTGGAGTTGTATCTCGGCTGGAGTCTTTCGTTTTTTCTTTTGGGGTTCATAACATTGCATTAAAATGAATTTCGGTTTTGCCTTTATTTGTGTCTTGTTGTAAGATCCGGTGAAATTGTTGTCAGGCTAAGGGTCGGGACCCATTGTGAGGTTCCAACCCGTAGCATCCCGAGTCCCGCGGATTTGGGGTGTTACAGAGGAGCCCAGAAGATCAGCTGTTACAGATTCATTCAGCCGTCTACTCTCCTCCTTCTCTCTCTCTCCTACTGCATTAACGCCTCATTTATCGCCCGGATATCACTCTCCTTCTCTGCGTATCTTTATCCTTCACACCTTCCGTTACACCGACTCATTGCTGTCCAAGTACAGACATTCACGGATCCACTCTACTCTCCTCCTCTCGTCGCAGCAACCAGAACAACGTCAACTAGAGAGCTTGTAAAACGCAGCAGGTAGGCTTTTCCTCTCCTTACCCTTCTACCTTCTGCTAGTGTCACTGCTGGACTCACGCAACTATCCTTTTGTGCCCGGACAACCCCCATCTCGGCCAATCCATGACAGCAGTGAGGCTGGAAAGAGTCTTCCAACCACTGCAGTTGTAGAGCCAAACCGAGTCCTGACTTCCTCCTTTTGATCTGTCACGCAGGAGCCGGGTTAGTCAAGTTCTACAAGTAGGAAACCGAACTGCCTCGTCTGCATCACAGACCATCCCAGAGATAGCACATCCTAGCAGCTTGTAAGTTATCTTTGTTTTGTTCTTTCCCCACCTGTTGTTATTTTATGTAGAAGAGAGGTTGTAGTCATCTTAGACCTTGAATGGTAGAAGTGATTAGTTAGGATGCATAGCTCTAGGAGCTGCCTATGAGTATGAGTCCAGGGAGTTTAGGTAGAGTGAAGATTATGCTGTTAGGAAGGGGAGAAACAAGGAACTGCTGAATATATAATCTTGTTTGCTTCAGTTTTGAAGTTAGAAACGGGCAATCTTGGAGACCAATGTTTGAGAGTTTGAATGAAGATCCACCGTTGAAATTTTAATAGATGATAGATGGATATATGTAGTTTAGCATATTAAAATTTGAGAAGAAATGAACGGTCGGATTAGAAGTTATAAGCTTCCGAAATTGGGTAGTTAAGCAGTTTTGCAAACTTTGGATTTTTGGTTAAGTATAGAAATTTTAAGTGTAGTAGCCAACTTTGAGAATTTTTATAAAAATGATGGATGAACAGTTTTGAGAAATTCTTTCTCCTAAGGTTAGATGGAACATCATAGATAATCTAAGGAATTATTTCGGAATTTTTTTAAGCTTTTACGAATTTTATATTTGAAACCAAAGTTGGACTTTTACGATCTTTTGGAAAATAGGAAAATCGGAAAAGTACCAGTTTGTAACCAAACTAAACTTTAGGAGTTAGAATATGACTTTAGAGTCTCAAATAGGAGTTTAGACATGAATTTCGAAAAATTTGGAAGTCTCGGGACTAAGGGTAAAATGGTCATTTTTCCATAAATTAGAACTGTAATTAGTTATGTCCTATTACGATCTTCTATCTTAGAAGTCTTAGACTTCTAATTACGTTGGAGTGTGCTAATGCACTTATCTCCTTTGACAGGCAACTGAGTTGCTACAGTTTACAGAGCGAGTTTGGTTTACAGAGAGTCGAGCTTTATAACAGGTAAGTCCTTTGGGCTTACTTAGCTGACTTCTAAATATGAGCATGAATGATGATAGTGGTGTGTGATTGAAATGTTTAGAGAGATAGGTTGTGATATATATTTACCGACCTATACTTGGCCTAAGAGTAACGGGCGGTGGCATTCTGCTCAATTAGCTTGCGGGCGCTGGGGGTTTCTTTAGGGACTAGTCCATACTCGGTTTGTAGTGATGCTACCGGCGGAGGTCAGCTAGACCTACACCCAGTTGGATAAGGAACGGAGGCGAGAGCTGTTAATAGCTCTCGTGCCACAACTGTAAAATTGAATAAGATGGATCACCTAAACAATAGATAATAAACGGTTGAGTGCCAGCATGATGTTTGTTTATTTTGTTTCTGCGTGTGTGTGTGCTGTTGTTATTCTACTTATATTTGGATAGTTAGCTAACGGTTGATATGTTGTGTAGACTTACCACAGGTTAGAGCAGATGCCGAGTGATCCGGATGGTAGTGGTCAGCCGGGGTGTCGTACTTTTAGGAGGTGTTGCAGTTTCTTTATTTGTGGTATTTCCAGTGGGACCTTGGTTCTTTTCTTTCTTTCTGTACTTTGTTATCTTTGTTTCCGGCTGTCAGTTGTTCTGTCACATTCATACATTGTTAAGATTTATTTTATGATTTCTGGTTTTCCTTATCTATGCCTTGTTGCAAGATCTTGTTAAGTTGTTGTCAAACTTAGGTCGGGACCCACTGTGCGGTCCTAACCAATAACTCCCCGAGTTGGGAAATTTGGGGTGTTACAACATGGTATCAGAGCTCTAGGTTGGCAACAATGGCACTTGAAATCTTCTAAAAAGGTCATATAAGTAAATAAACAGAACCCGAAAGGGGTCTGAGTTTTCCAAAGAAGATTTTGGTTTTAAAATGGATACAGAGTCGGGTTGGGATAGAAAGTACGGACGACCACCACTACCTCTGCGGATCTCGGTATTCTTAGTATTATTATTATAGACTTTTACTGTTATGATAGATTAGTTAGATTATAACTGTAGTTGTTACCGTTCGTGCAGATGGCACGTACTAGGGCTACATCAGTGACTGGCCGAGGTAGGAGTCGCCCCCCCTTCCCCCAGTCAGACAGGACCGAGCTGATAGCACCCCTGATGTTAGAGGGCGTGGTCGTGGGGGTAGACCTCCACTAGGGAGAGGTCGAGGACGAGTTCCTCGAGAGGATCCACCTGCAGCAAGCATACCAGAGGCTGATGTGGAAGAGGTAGCAGAGAGTGTAGGCCCCGAGGTCAGGCATGAGACCGCCGCTAGGTCTGGAGCGCAGGGAGCACGTTCGACTGAGTCGGGACGTGTTTCTATTGGAGCATCTGAGTATAGGGAGTACCGAGCATACGTCGAGCGTATGGAGGAGGCTGCCAGAGTTGAGAGGCTTACCCAGGTACCACCAGTGGTACCGGCTAGGTCAGCTCAAGTGACACAGGGAGTGTCTCAGGTGCCGGTTGTACCTGAGAGGAGAGCTAATGCTGATAGAGCGCCTGCTGGATTTAGATTACCGAGACCGGATGAGTGGTTGAAGGCTTTCAACTCTCAGAAGGTTCCCTCATTCAGTGGAGAAATAGGTCTAGAGGTGGAGCACTGGATAGGGAAGATAGAGACTGCTTTGGAGGCAATACGTTACCCCGAGGATCGACAGGTGGATTTGGTGCAGACCTGTTTCACAGATGCTGCTCATTCATGGTGGCGTACCATTCGTAGCCAAGTCACCAGCTGGGAGCAGATGAGGAACATTGTTAGGGACAAGTACTGTCCTGTTTCGCTAAGGAGGGAGAGATTCCAGGATTTCATTGAGGCGGGATTTGAGGATATCCCGATTGCTGCAGCCATAAAGAAGTTTCAGAAAGAGTTGACCTTACTTGGACCAGCTGCACCTCCAGAAGAGCAGCATGTTTACCTTTTCTCCAGGATATTGAGAGAGAGTACCCGATCATATCTGGCTGGATTCCGCTGTGAGACTTTGTCTGATTATCAGGATAGGGCCTCTGCTTATGAGAGAGATAGGCCAGCTTCGAGGAAAACAGCTCAGTCTAGTGGGCCGGATAAACGGCAGAGGACAGGACATGCTGGTAGCAGTGCAGCAGTAGCAGGTTATGGTCGAGGACAGACTCAGGGGAGGTCCAGCTACCACTCTACAGTTCAGACTCCCAGTAGAGATCGACAGTGCTTTAACTGTGGTAGCCGTGATCACATTAAGACAGATTGCCAGAGACCACCTACCACTTGCTTCACTTGTGGGAAGCCGGGACACAGAGCTACCTTCTGCCGTCAGGGTAGGGCCCCTTCCCAGCAGGGATCTTCTCCTGCAGGTGCTGAGAAGAGTGTATAGAGACCTCCTCAGTACCGAGCTCCGAGTCAGCAGCAGCAACAGTACCGGGCTCCAGGACATCCTGCTTCATACAGTACGACACAGGGATCAGGTCGTGGCAGGGGACGTGGTAGTACCACTGACACCAGAGGAGGACCATCGAGAGTGTTTGAGCTGAGGAGCACCGAGCAGCCTACTACACCTGCGACCATGTTCGCTCCAAACGGTGTGTGCAAGCTTTAAATTTATAACCCTAGACTTAAGCTTAAAACAAGGATGCGAACCCGCAGTGTACGGGTCAATCGTAGTAAAAGCAAGGAATTCCAGGGGTCGATCACAGGGACTCGGTGAAACAAAGTCGATAACGGTAAGCTTCGTAAATACTAACCACAAAGAGCAATTAACACAATCAAAGATGGATAAGAAGTCAATAAAGCAAACATGCAATTCTAAGGATTAAATCATCTAGTTGTGGTTCCAACTCAAGATCTAAAGATAAGCGGACAAAGTTGAGGATTTTGCATGGGGAAGGTGTTACTAAAGTGGAATAGATCACCGGGTAAGTCTCAACTACTCACTAATCCAAAACCGTAACTCCTATTACCGGGTAAGTCTCAAGGAATTAAGATAAAGAACTATAACCTCAAACTAACACACCATCTAAGGAAATAGAATCAACCTTTACCGGGTAAGTCTCAGGCTAACTCGCAAAGATGGGATGTAAGCACACTCAAACCCCAATAAAAGATAAACCTTTATTACCTACACTTATGATCGTTGGTACACAAACTAAGGAATTACCGGGTAAGTCTCATCCTAAGCTTGCTTTGAACCAGGAAAGGTGTAATAAGAATAGGATTTGGCAAACTCTAACACTTAACTCTCAGTTTAGGATCAGATAAGTCACCTCGGTCAGCCAAATTCCACCCCGGCCGAGATGTTCATCGACTGAGCGAGATGCTTAGGGTTAAGGTTAAAGACTCGAACTTTCAGGGTCCTACTGGAATCTAAGATTATTCTATCATTGTTTTTCCCACAACCTTCAGCCAATCACCCTAGAATCACACAAGGAAATTAGCCACTCATCATCATTATGAAAGTATTAATCAAATATATGGGAAGAAGGTGAATATTTGAACAGGAAGAATTTAACGAAAAGACTTCAATAACTGAATCAAATATCACAACAAAAGCGTTCCTTGGATAGCAATCCAACAAGATAAGACGACAAGGAAGGGAATCAAAGACAATCTTATAAAACCCTCCAAAAGCTATAAAAGCTATGATCTTCAATCTTCCTTCAACCTTCAAAAAGGTTCTTCAAAACTCCCTAACTGGAGTATACTTGCTGCGGTGTATCCTGGCTGTATGCGAGATTTTGCGCTGATAGCGGATGTAGTGGGGTACCGGATTTGTGGGAAATCCGACCCTTTTTATAGGAAAATAACCCTCCAAAGATAAGATATCTTAGAAAGATCTTTTCCCATAAAAATAGGTAAAATATAAGATCTTCTTCCTTCCAGGAGCCAAGCCCAAAAATATAAGATCACTTTCCAAAGATAAAAGATCTCAGCCAAGAATAAAATATTCTCGCCGCGTCCTAGGTGTTCGCCTCGGTCGAGTCGGCGTCTCTGGATCACCTCGGTCGAGATGAATCTCTGGTCAACCGAGGTGAGTCACAACTGAATGTGAAATCTCTAAAAACTGGTCCAAAGTAAATCTTTAATCCATGGCTATGCTTTCTGGATGGTTCCTTATGTTCCTCATTGTAGCTCCGATGACTCCATAGCTCCTTTTCGATGCAAAACGTGCCATTTTACCTACAATTACAACAAAACTAGGTGTAGACCTCGATTCTCGCAAAGATAGATGAAATGGTAATATAATCACATAATATACATACAAACATGCAGATTATGAAAGATAAAACGTCCAAACGAACCCCAAAATATAGACTATAATTCATGCTATCAGACCAAAGGTACTATTTGGATCCATGACTTACCTGTGCGAGTTTTATTTGATACTGGTACTACGCACTCCTTTATATCGGATGCATGTGTAGATAGGTTGTCTTTAGCTACAGTAGAGGGTGTACCTTTTGTGGTTGGGTTACCAGATGGGGGTAAGGTTAGAGGATCCCGAGAGATTTATGACTGCCCTATTCATTTGGGAGGCCGGATTTGGTTAGTAAATTTTCTAGTCATGCCCTTAGCACATGAGGACGTGATATTGGGGATAGATTGGATGACTAGACATGGAGCAGTCTTAGATATTGGTAGGAGGACTGTGAATGTCGCCACTGAGGAGGGTCACAGAGTGATATTCCGAGGTTGGGACCTCGGAAAGTCCGGCACAGTTATCACCGCAGTGAGAGCAGCCAGATTGATAGCACAGGGTTGCGAGGCCTTCTGGTGTTATGCCATGAAGGAGCGCAAGAGCCTGACAGTAGAGGAGATACCAGTTGCATGCGAGTTTGCAGAGGTATTCAGTGACGACTTACCAGGGCTACCTCCACAGAGGAGTGTTGACTTTAGCATCGAGTTAGAGCCGGGCACGAGACCGATCTCGAAGGCCCTGTACCGCATGGCCCCGATAGAGCTGCTTGAGCTGAAGAAGCAGTTAGAGGAGTTAGCAGAGAAGGGCTTCATACGCCCTAGTGTTTCTCCCTGGGGCGCACCAGTGTTATTTGTGAGGAAGAAGGATGGATCGATGAGGCTGTGTATCGACTACCGGGAGTTGAACAAGGTCACCATCAAGAATAAGTATCCACTGCCTCGCATAGATGATCTGCTGGACCAGCTACATGGGGCGTCAGTGTTCTCGAGGATAGATTTGAGATCGGGTTATCACCAGCTGAGAGTGAGAGACCAGGACATACCTAAGACGGCATTCCGGACTAGGTATGGCCACTATGAGTTTGTAGTGATGCCATTCGGGCTCACTAATGCGCCAGCAGTATTTATGGAGTTGATGAATGGGGTTTTCATTGACTTCTTAGACTAGTTTGTAGTGGTCTTCATTGACGACATTCTAGTTTACTCTAGAAGTCGAGAGGAGCATGCCGGACACTTGAGGTCAGTGTTACAGATTCTACAGGATAGCCAACTATATGCTAAGCTATCCAAGTGTGAGTTCTGGATGTCAGAGGTGGCTTTCCTAGGCCATGTAGTGACTGCTGAGGGGATTAAGGTCGACCCGGCGAAGATTGAGTCAGTGTCTTCTTGGCAACCTCCGAAGAATGTTAAGGAGGTTCGCAGCTTCCTTGGATTGGCAGGTTATTACCGTCGGTTTGTGGAAGGATTTTCCCTAATTGCCCGACCACTTACTTGTCTCCTGAGGAAGACTACTCGGTTCGTCTGGTCTGAGCCGTGTCAGCAGAGTTTTGAGGAGTTGAAGAGGAGATTGACGTCTGCTCCGATCTTAGCACAGTCTGAGGGTACAGAGGACTTTGTAGTGTATAGTGACGCATCCAAGCTGGGCTTGGGGTGTGTCTTGATGTAGAGGGGTAAGGTCATAGCGTATGCGTCTCGACAGCTGAAGACGTATGAGGAGAACTACCCCACCCATGACCTGGAGTTAGCTGCGGTAGTACATGCTCTTAAGATCTGGCGTCACTATCTCTATGGAGCGACCTGTCAGATCTTCACAGACCATAAGAGTCTGAAGTACATATTCACTCAGCGGGAGTTGAATAACCGCCAGAGGCGGTGGCTAGAGTTGATCAAGGATTTCGACCTTAAGATTCTCTACCACCCCGGGAAGGCGAATGTAGTTGCTGACGCTTTGAGTCGGAAGACGCCTCGGGAGAAGGCGATAGCTCGATTGACAGTACAGCCACAGTTACAGAGAGACTTAGCTTGGTTGGAGGTAGAGATCCAGTTCCCCGATACAGCTCACCAGTTAGCCACCTTAGAGTTACTTCCTGATCTGTTGGGCGAGATCCGACAGAAGCAGGAGACTTGTCCGACTTTGACCCGGATCCGAGACCGGATGTCACGAGATGAGGCACCTCAGTTCACTATTGGTGCCGATGGAGTGATGAGACGGCAGGACCGTATCTGTGTGCCATCAGACAGTGAGTTGAGATAGAGGATACTAGTTCAGGCTCATGCTACCCCTTACTCCGTACATCCAGGAGCGAGTAAGATGTATAAGGACGTGAGACGTTCCTTCTGGTGGGGTGGTTTGAAGCCTGATGTGGCTCGGTATGTAGCCCAGTGTGCGACCTGTCAGCAGGTCAAGATTGAGCATCGTAGGTCCGGAGGAGAGCTCCAACCACTTCTAGTACCACATTGGAAGTGGGAGGATATATCTATGGATTTCGTCACAGGGTTGAGGCTCAGTAGAGGTTTTGATGCCATTTGGGTAGTGGTAGACCGTCTGACGAAGACCGCACGTTTCATTCCGATTAAGGAAACGTGGCCGGTAAGTCGTCTAGCTGAGGAGTTCACCAGACACATTGTGAGACTCCATGGAGTACCGAGGACCATCGTCTCCGACAGGGATGGACGTTTTACCTCGAGATTTTGGCAGCAGGTACATACTGCTCTAGGGACGAGTCTCCACTTTACCACTGCCTATCACCCACAGACAGACGGTCAGTCCGAGAGGACCATTCAGACCTTAGAGAACATGTTGCGGGCATGTGTGATAGATTGGGGACAGGTATGGCCAGATCATCTCCCACTGGTAGAGTTTTCATATAATAACAACTGGCATGCGTCTATTGGGATGGCACCTTATGAGGCTTTGTACGGGCGGAGATGTCGTACACCGTTGTGTTGGGATGAGCCTAGCAAGGCTGATGGGGTAGTACCAGACCAGATACAAGATGACATCGCCCGGATTGCCTTAGTCCGGGAGAGGATGTTAGTAGCTCAGAGTCGTCAGAAGTCCTACGCCGACAAAAGGCGTCGACCGTTGGAGTTTAGAGTAGGTGCACAGGTGTGGTTGAGAGTGTCACCTACGAGAGGAGTTAGACGTTTCGGCATTAAGGGGAAGCTGAGTCCCCGATATGTCGGTCCATTTGAGATCTTAGAGAGAGTCGGAGAGGTTGCCTACCGACTAGCACTACCACCGAGATTGAAAGGAGTCCACCCAGTTTTTCATGTATCTCAGCTGAGAGAGTACATATCGGATCCTAGACACGTCATCAGTCATGAGGATCTGATAGTCGAGCCAGACCACACTTTTGTGGAGTATCCAGTAGCCGTCCTAGAGCGTAGTATTAGGCGCCTGCGTTCTAAGGAGATACCGATGCTGAGGATCCAGTGGTCTAGACGAGGAGCTGATGAGGCTACCTGGGAGACAGAGGAGAGTATTAGACGTAACTACCCTGAGTTCTTTGCGGAGTTAGTCGCTACCTCAGTACCGACGGGTTAGTACTGAGACGATACTTTATATGATTTCTGTGATTATATGTTTAAATGATTGTTATGTTTATGTGCTTGATGGCGTGAGTGGTTTGCCTGCTAGAATATAACTCTTGAGGGGAAATGCTTGATGGCGTGAGTGGTTTGGGGTAGATACCTTATTCTAAGTTTCGGGACGAAACTTATTTTAAGGGGGTACTGATGTAATATCCGGAATTTTTATTCCGTTTATTTCTATAACAAACCCGATCTCGATCAGTTGATCCATATCCGTCTACGTAGTTAGACACATTAATATGAAATTTATCATTTTATGTATCTTCCCCTTCACATAAAATGATAGGATCTTTATAAAATTTATCATTTTATGTAGCTTACCTTCACATAAAATAATAAGTTTAGCCCTAATTTAGAATATGACAAGGCCCGGACAAGTCTGCGACGAAGCTGTGACAAGGTCCAGACAAGGCTGTGACGAAGCTGTGACAAGGCCAGACAAGGCTGTGACGAGTCTGTGACGAGGCCAGACAAGGCTGTGACAAGTCTGTGACAAGCCCAGACAGGCTGTTGACAGCCCAGCGCCAGCAACGCCCAGCAGCACGTTCAGCCCAGCGTTATACCATCTGCAGCCCCAGCGGATCCAGCATCCTCAGCCCAGCAGTGCAGCTTGCCCAGCAACTCAGAAACTTGCCCAGCAACTCAGAAAATTGCCCCAGCTCCAGCCCAGCGGAATTGCCGTCTTCAGCCCAACGCTTCTCCAGCCCAACGCTTCTTCAGTCCAGCGCCATCTGCAGCCACCTGCTGCCTTGCTTCGGCCTAGCGAATGGAGGAGCCCAGAAGATCAGCTGTTACAGATTCATTCAGCCGTCTACTCTCCTCCTTCTCTCTCTCTCCTACTACATTAACGCCTCATTTATCGCCCGGATATCACTCTCCTTCTCTGCGTATCTTTATCCTTCACACCTTCCGTTACACCGACTCATTGCTGTCCAAGTACAGACATTCACGGATCCACTCTACTCTCCTCCTCTCGTCGCAGCAACCAGAACAACATCAACTGGAGAGCTTGTAAAACGCAGCAGGTAGGCTTTTCCTCTCCTTACCCTTCTACCTTCTGCTAGTGTCACTGCTGGACTCACGCAACTATCCTTTTGTGCCCGGACAACCCCCATCTCGGCCAATCCATGACAGCGGTGAGGCTGGAAAGAGTCTTCCAACCACTGCAGTTGTAGAGCCAAACCGAGTCCTGACTTCCTCCTTCTGATCTGTCACGCAGGAGCCGGGTTAGTCAAGTTCTACAAGTAGGAAACCGAACTGCCTCGTCTGCATCTCAGACCATCCCAGAGATAGCACATCCTAGCAGCTTGTAAGTTATCTTTGTTTTGTTCTTTCCCCACTGGTTGTTATTTTATGTAGAAGAGAGGTTGTAGTCATCTTAGACCTTGAATGGTAGAAGTGATTAGTTAGGATGCATAGCTCTAGGAGCTGCCTATGAGTATGAGTCCAGGGAGTTTAGGTAGAGTGAAGATTATGCTGTTAGGAAGGGGAGAAATAAGGAACTGCTGAATATATAATCTTGTTTGCTTCAGTTTTGAAGTTAGAAACAGGCAATCTTGGAGACCAATGTTTGAGAGTTTGAATGAAGATCCACCGTTGAAATTTTAATAGATGATAGATGGATATATGTAGTTTAGCATATTAAAATTTGAGAAGAAATGAACGGTCGGATTAGAAGTTATAAGCTTCCGAAGTTGGGTAGTTAAGCAGTTTTGTAAACTTTGGATTTTTGGTTAAGTATAGAAATTTTACGTGTAGTAGCCAACTTTGAGAATTTTTATAAAAATGATGGATGAACAGTTTTGAGAAATTCTTTCTCCTAAGGTTAGATGGAACATCATAGATAATCTAAGGAATTATTTCGGAATTTTTATAAGCTTTTACGAATTTTATATTTGAAACCAAAGTTGGACCTTTACGATCTTTTGGAAAATAGGAAAATCGGAAAAGTACCAGTTTGTAACCAAACTAAACTTTAGGAGTTAGAATATGACTTTAGAGTCTCAAATAGGAGTTTAGACATGAATTTCGGAAAATTTGGAAGTCTCGGGACTAAGGGTAAAATGGTCATTTTTCCATAAATTAGAACTGTAATTAGTTATGTCCTATTACGATCTTCTATCTTAGAAGTCTTAGACTTCTAATTACGTTGGAGTGTGCTAATGCACTTATCTCCTTTGACAGGCAACTGAGTTGCTATAGTTTATAGAGCGAGTTTGGTTTACAGAGAATCGAGCTTTATAACAGGTAAGTCCTTTGGGCTTACTTAGCTGACTTCTAAATATGAGCATGAATGATGATAGTGGTGTGTGATTGAAATGTTTAGAGAGATAGGTTGTGATATATATTTACCGACCTATACTTGGCCTAAGAGTAACGGGCGGTGGCATTCTGCTCAGTTAGCTTGTGGACGCTGGGGGTTTCTTTAGGGACTAGTCCATACTCGGTTTGTAGTGATGCTACCGGCGGAGGTCAGCTAGACCTACACCCAGTTGGATAAGGAACGGAAGCGAGAGCTGTTAATAGCTCTCGTGCCACAACTGTAAAATTGAATAAGATGGATCACCTAAACAATAGATAATAAACGGTTGAGTGCCAGCATGATGTTTGTTTATTTTGTTTCTGCGTGTGTGTGTTGTTGTTATTCTACTTATATTTGGATAGTTAGCTAACGGTTGATATGTTGTGTAGACTTACCACAGGTTAGAGCAGATGCCGAGTGATCCGGATGGTAGTGGTCAGCCGGGGTGTCGTACTTTTAGGGCGTGTTGCAGTTTCTTTATTTGTGGAATTTCCAGTGGGACCTTGGTTCTTTTCTTTCTTTCTGTACTTTGTTATCTTTGTTTCCGGCTGTCAGTTGTTCTGTCACATTCATACATTGTTAAGATTTATTTTATGATTTATGGTTTTCCTTATCTGTGCCTTGTTGCAAGATCTTGTTAAGTTGTTGTCAAACTAAGGTCAAGACCCACTTTGCGGTCCTAACCAGTAACTCCCCGAGTTGGGAAATTTGGGGTGTTACAAAAATTGTTTGTTATCTTTTGTTAAGATATATAATCTACTTTCAGAACGAAGAACGGTAGAAATATGGTTTGTTTTTTGATATTACTTTCGGATTATATGATTGGAATATTAATTACATGATAAGTTTGCTTATGTATTTTAGCTTAATTTTTTTATTTACTGATTAATAATTTTGGTTAAGTACAATAAGTATTGAATAATTTAAGCAGGTGCCAAATTAGCTATGTTTCATATTAAAAATAATAAATTACGGTTAAAAAATTAGCACGGTTTTATATAGAAACCGTGGAATAAAATTTTAAAAACTCGTAAAAAATATCTCGGTTATTATATTAAAATCGAGGTCCGCAAATTTCCAATCTTTTTTGAAAATTACCACGGTTTTTTAAAATAACCGGGGTAAAAGTCGGACCCCGGTTATTTAAAAAAAACCGGGGTAAAAATTGGACCCCGGTTATTTAAAAAAACCGGGGTCCGACTTTTACCCCGGTTTTTTAAAATAACCGGGGTCCGATTTTTACCCCGGTTTTTTAAAACAACCGGGGTCCGACTTTTACCCAGGTTATTAAAAAACCGGGGTCCGAAAATATTAACTCGGTGACATTTACCGGGGTGCGAACTGTCGGACCTCGCTCCCGTTAACCACGCTTCCTTAACCGGGATCCCATGTACAAAATAACCGGGGTCTAGGGGGGTATTTGTACTAGTGGACTCACAACGAAATCCTCCCAGATACGAACGAGTGCTCTCTCGCAACCTCCGGGAGATAGGGCTGAGCATCGGTCCAAAACCGCAAACCACAAACCGAACCGCAACCGAACCGCAAACCGCAAACCTGAAAAACATGGACCGCAAACCGAACCGCAAATTTGCGGTTCGGTTTGCGGTTTGAACCGCACGGTTGCGGTTCGATTGCGGTTCGAACCGCAAATGAACCGTAATTTGCGGTTTGCTTGCGGTTTTCCGCTTTTGCGGTTTTTTTGCGGTTTTTTTTGCGGTTTGGTTGCGGTTTTGCGGTTTTTTTGCGGTTTGCGGTTTTTTTGCGGTTTTTTTTGCGGTTTTGCGGTTTGAACCGCAAAGCGCAAAACAAGAACTTGCGGACCGTAAATCGAACCGATTAAGTGCGGTTTGGTTGCGGTTCGGTGAACCGAACCGCAATCTGCTCAGCGCTACCGGGAGAAGAGGTATACGTGGTGCTCTTTCGGAGGTGCATCTGGCCCCAGTAGTGTCAACTCCTTCTGAAACTTCTTCACTACCTCAGCAACAGGGATATCCTCAAATCCTACCTCAATGAAGTCCTGAAATCTCTCTTTCCTCAACGAGGCAGGGGAGTACCTCTCTCTAATAATGCTCCTCATCTGCTCCCAACTGGTGACTCGGCTACGAATGGTCCGCCACCAGTAATGTGTTTGCTCTTTGGACAACGTCAGACCCAGCTCCACCTGTCGGTTCTTTGGGCAACGTATAGACTCCAGTGTTGTCTCCACGTGCCCTATCCAATACTCCACTTCCAACCCTATCTCCCCATCAAATGAAGGAACTTTCAAGGTGTTGAAAGCCTTCAACCACTCATTTGACCTTGGTGCTCTAGACCCAGCAGGAGCCCTATCCACCTCAGCTCTCCTCTCAGGCACAGCTGGCGCCTGAGTCGCTCTCTGTGACACCTGAGCTGACTCTAGCCGGTACTGGCGTTACCGGGGCAAGTCCCTCTTTCCTGGCAGCTTCCTCCATACGTTGGACGTACGCTCTGTACTCTCTGTACTCAAATGCCCCTATAGAGACACGTCTTGATCAAGTCGAACGTGCTCCTCATGCTCAAGACCTAGCAACGGTCTCATTCCCGACCGCGGGAACAACACTCTCAGCCACCTCCTCCACTCCAGCATCTAGCATGCTCACTGCTGGTGGATCCTATCGAGGAGCTCGACCCCGACCTCTCGCTAATGGAGGTCTACCTCCACGGCCGCGTCCTCTAACCACATGAGTCCTATCGCCCCTACCCTGTCCAGCTGGAGGGAGAGGTGGGCGACCTCTACCTCGACCAGTAGCTAGTGTAGCCCTAGTACGTGCCATCAGCACGAGTGATAACAACTACAGTTATAATCTAGCTAATAAGTCAAAAGAGAGTAAAAACCTAAAGTCCATACTAAGCATACTGAGATCCGTGGTAGTACTGGTGGTCAGCCGTACTTTCTATCCCAACCAGACTATGCATGCATTTTGAAAACCAAAAGTCCTTTTGAATACTCAGATCCCTTTTCGGGTTCTGCTTATTTACTTATCCGGCCTTTTAGAAGATTTCAAGTGTCATTGTTGCCAACCTAGAGCTCTGATACCATGTTGTAACACCCCGAATTCTCGGAACTCGGGAAGTTACTGGTTAGGATCTCGCAATGGGTCCCGACCTCAGTTTGACAACAATTTTACTAGGATCTTGCAACAAGACACAAATAAAGAAACTGAAATTCATAAAACATATTTTAAAAGAGATGAATGCAACACAACGTCTAACAGCCAAAAGCTTAAGAACATAAAAGTCTAACTGTCTTCTGACGATATTAGAAACAATAATGCAAAATCTCAACCCCACTCTAAGGACTACGGAGACCCGGCTTACCACTACTTAGGGATCACTCAACTTTTGCTCTAACCTGTGGTAAATCTAAACAACACAACAAAACAACCGTTAGCTAGCTATCTAGATGTTAGATAAATGAAAATAGCACACACACACAATAGCAAAAGTAAACACACATCATGCTTTTAAACAATCCATTTTTTATCTTTACTTAGGTCATTCACTCTTACTAATGATACTTATTTTGTGACACGAGGGATTCCCAAACCTTGCCTCCGCCCCTGTGTAACCATCAGGAATGGATCCGATGCATCTGACCTTGTACCTGTATGGTCTGGGTATAGAGAACCTTCCAGTCTCTTGTGAGAGTTGGGCAGTGATGTCACGGCCCGTTATACATACACTTGGGTCCTAGTTTCAAATTCTCCTTTGGAACCTATTTCCATAATCTAGTTCACAAGAGGTAGTTTGTTAAAGATTTATAAAAGTTAACCAAAATTCTAGATTTTTATAATAGTCGCTAAGGTCCGACTTTGCTTAAGATGTGAGGCTCGAATAAAAATATAAAAATTACGAAATATTTCTCTAGGTCCTCTATAATATACATGCTACTCATACGAGCAAAGATCTCTCAAAACTATCAAGCCACTACTCTTACATATATACCTAAAGTTGGTTAAAACATCCAGAATTTCTATACTTGGCCAATTTTTCCTCTGCTGGAAAAACAGCCCAAGTACTGTACTTTGGGACCTTATAAGTTTTAATCTGACCGTTAACTCTCTCCCAAATTTTAACACAGTAAACTACATATTTTTTTCTACAAAATATCAAAAATTTAACGGTGGATTCTCGATCTAAGATAGCGAAACTAGATCCTAAAGTCAGCAGGTTAAGGCTGGAACATAAGGTGTTCAGGAGGTCCTAACTTCGAGTCTCCTTGTCAACATATGCTTCCCTTATTTTCTAAGTACGTTTCCTACTTAACAAACAAAGATTAATTAGCTAACCTAAATATAGATGAGATCAAATCTAATATCTAAACATAAAGTTATTTTTATTTTAAACAAATCTTCCACCATGCGATTTTCTTTTTTAGATATTAAGACCTTCATCAACCTCGTCAATACTCACCTTCACGCAAGAGTCTATATATTCTACTAAAACAAACGACGTAATGCTGACGTGGCGTGTCCACGATTTTTCTCGAATTAAATTTTTTTTTCAAATTTCAAATTAAGACAATAAATTATTTTAACAAAAAAAACAAAAATATACATCTTAAAATTTAAAATTACGCAAAAAAATCAAATCAATTTTTAACAAATTTCAATTGAAATCATAATCGAATTAAAATTCCTCCAAAAAAAATCAATTTAAAATTTTCTAAGTACGTTTCCTACATAACAAACAAAGATTAATTAGCTAACCATGAGATAAAATCTAATATCTAAACATAAAGTTTTTTTTATTTTAAACAAATCTTCCACCATACGATTTTCTTTTTTAGATATTAAGTTATCAACATCGTCAGTACTCACCTTCACGCAAGAGTCTATATATTCCACTAAAACAGACGACATAATGCTGACGTGACGTGTCAACGATTTTTCTAAATACTAAAATATACATCTTGAAATTTAAAATTACGCAAAAAATCAAATCAATTTTTAACAAATTTCAATTGAAATCATAACTGAATTAAAATTCCTCCAAAAAAATCAATTTATTATTTTCTAAGTACGTTTCTTACTTAACAAACAAAGATTAATCGGCTAACCTAATTATAGATGAGATCAAATCTAATATCTAAACATAAAGTTTTTTTTTATTTTAAACACATCTTCCACCATACGATTTTCTTTTTTAGATATTAAGACCTTCATCAACCTCGTCAGTACTCACCATCACGCAAGAGTCTATTTATTCTACTAAAACAGACGACATAATGCTAAACGTGGCGTGTCCACGATTTTTCTCGAAATAATTTTTTTTTCAAATTTCAAAATAAGCCAATTAATATTTCTTAATAAAATAAAAACTTAAATATACAGCTTAAAATTTAAAATTACGCAAAATATCAAATCAATTTTTAACAAATTTCAATTGAAATCATAACCGAATTAATTTCCTCCAAAAAAATCAATTTAAAATTTTCTAAGTACGTTTCCTACTTAACAAACAAAGATTAATTAGCTAACCTAATTATAGATGAGATCAAATATAATATCTAAACATAAAGTTTTTTATTTTAAACAAATCTTCCACCATACGATTTTCTTTTTTAGAGATTAAGATCTTCATCAACCTCGTCAATACTCACAATCACGCAAGAGTATTTATTCTACTAAAACAGACGACATAATGCTAACGTGCCATGTCCACGATTTCTCTCGAATTAAATTTTTTTTCAAATTTCAAAATAAGCCAATTAATCTTTTTTAATAAAATAAAAACTATAATATACATCTAAAAATTTATATTTATGCAAAAAATCAAATCAATTTTTAATAAATTTCAATTGAAATCATAACCGAATTAAATTCCTCCAAAAAAAATCAATTTAAAATCTTCTAAGTACGTTTCCTACTTAACAAACAAAGATTAATTAGCTAACCTAATTATAGATGAGATCAAATCTAATATCTAAACATAAAGTTTTTTTTTATTTTAAACAAATCTTCCACCATACGATTTTCTTTTTTAGATATTAAGAACTTCATCAACCTCGTCGGTACTCACCTTCACGCAAGAGTCTATATATTCTACTAAAAAGGACGACATAATGCTGATGTGGCGTGTCCACGATTTTTCTCGAATTAATTTTTTTTTTCAGATTCCAAATTAAGGAAATAAATCTTTTTTAATAAAATAAAAACTAAAACAAACATCTTTAAATTTAAAATTACGCAAAAAATCAAATCAATTTTTATCGAAGTTCAATTGAAATCATAATCGAATTAAAATTCCTCCAAAAAATCAATTCAAAATTTTCTAAGTACGTTTCCTACTTAACAAACAAAGATTAATTAGCTAACTTAATCATAGATGAGATCAAATCTAATATCTAAACATAAAGTTTTTTTATTTTAAACAAATCTTCCACCATACGATTTTCTTTTTTAGATATTTTGTAACACCCCAAGTTCAGGGAACTCGAAGCGCTACGGGCTAGGACCGTACAATGGGTCCCGAGCCTCAAAGTAGCAACAGCAAACGGATCATACAACAAGGCACAAACGAATGAAAACCAAAACTCAATATAAAACCAAAGGATTAAACAAAAGAAAGCGTAAAAGACTCGCAACCGAGTTCAAAGCAAAAGAGAAATCACAAAAGAAACATAAACTCGATCCCGTCCTATAATGTACGGGAACCCCGGATGACCACACCATCCGGATCACTCAGCAGCATCCTGCACCCGTGGAACATCTAGAACGACGGTATAAACCGTTAGCTAACATTCTACATACTAGCAAGAGCGTAAAGACCCAAACACACATAAGGTAAAGAAAACATATAACATGCTCACACTCAACCGGTTATTATCTTCCTTAAAGTTATCCATTACTAATTCAACTTTTTTTGTCACACGAAAATCTCCCGAAACGCGTCTCCGCTTCCGTCTATCGATAGGAATAGATCAGTACTATCCATTACCTACGGGCCTCGGTTGCAAGAGCACGTTCTAGTCTCTTGTAGAACTAGACAAATGGTCACCGCCCGGTTATAATACACTTGGGCTAGTTAAGGGTAATAAAGGGTGAATCCTATTCCGGTTATCCGTTATAACATGATAAACAACACAAACAAGCCAATACAATCCAACTAATACGTGGAATGAAGGTAAGTAAGTCCAAGGGACTTACCTCACTCGAAGATAACACAAAGGCTCAGCAACAGCTCAGAGAACACTCAGGAAAAGCTCTGTTTCCCTTAGGAAAGGAGTATGGAAAACAAGTACATACAGGGCGTCAAGAATCAGGAACGATACGGTTGCTAGAAGTCTATAACTTCTAGCCTCAATGATCTCTAAGAGATCTCCACAAGCTAAGGGCTCAACCTTAGTCTTACAACATACCCAGGGGCAAGGAACAACCATAAGAAACAAGGAAAGGAACGAGGAAAGGAATGAAGGAAGCAACTCACCAAAGACGGGAGCTACTGTAGAGGAAACCGCGGGGCCGGCTGGACAGATGCCGGGGTGGCTATCCGCGAGGGCGGCATAGTAGATGAGCGGGGGCTGATATGGTGCAGATGCAATGTCGACTTCTCGACGACAGCAGAACCACGACAAGGCCAAAGCTTGTTCTTCCAAAACTTTCACCCTTCACAACTCATCCAAGGGAGCTTGTGAACATCAAAGGATCAACAACGAAACGCTCCACAAGAATCAAGGCTCAAGCTTGATCCTTGGAGAAGAAGAAAAGAGAAAACGAAGAGGAAAACGAAACAGAAGAGAAGCAAGCTGCAGCAGCACATGAACGTGATGAAGAACAAGGGAGGAAGAACTTACACGTTCAACAAGAACACAGGGGCAAGGTTGCAGCACTCTAGGGTTGAAGAAGACGTAAGCAAGAAACGGGAAAAAGAGTAAAAGACGGGAATATATAGGAGAGGCGGAAAAGATAAAAAGGAAGGACGTCAAGGGTTAGGAAAAATATAAGGAAGTCGGCTCATATATAGAAGATCGGATATTCTATCTATGGAAGGAAGATAAAACGAACAAAAACAGATCGGGCGCGATTTGTTATAAATCCACAGGGGCGGATCACTTCAGCCGCAGGGGCGGCCCTGTTTCACCGCGGGGGCGGTGAAGGCAAAACTGGGGTCTTACATCAGATCCCCCTAAAAAGAAGTTTCGTCCCGAAACTTGCAAAACAACAGCACCCAAAAACAGAAATGAACTCATATATTCCCACTCGGGGAACGTAACTCAAAACGTCACAAAAAGCGTACGCAGCACAACAAAGGAAAAACCAAACATCTGACTACGCTAACGGTGCATCCAACTCAGCGTAAAACTCCAGATAGTTCCTCTGGATACTATCCTTTGTCTCCCAAGTTGCCTCATCAGCTCCTCGCATCGACAACTGAATCTTCAGCATCGGTATGTCCTTCAAACGCAAGCGTCTCGTGCTACGCTCCAAGACAGCCACCGGGTGCTCTACGGACGTGTAGTCTGGATCGATCGCTAAATCCTCATGACTGACGATGTGCCTCGGGTCTGGTATGTACTCTCGTAGCTGAGACACATGGAAGACTGGGTGAACACCTTCGAGTCTCGGTGGCAAAGCAAGTTTGTATGATGCCTCTCCAACTCGCTCAAGAATCTCGAATGGTCCAACATATCTAGGACTCAGCTTTCCCTTGACACCGAAACGTCTGATGCCTCGTGTCGGGGAAACTCTCAACCAAACCTGAGCCCCAACTCTGAACTTCAGAGGTCTGCGTCTCTTATCTGCATAAGACTTCTGTCGACTCTGCGCTGCTAACATCCGCTCGCGAATCACTGCTACTCGATGTGTGTCAACTGTTATTGTATGAAAACTCCACTAAGGGAAGGTGATCTGGCCACACCTGTCCCTAGTCTAACACGCAGGCTCTCAACATGTCCTCCAGAGTTTGGATGGTCCGCTTGGACTGACCATCGGTCTGAGAATGATAAGTAGTCATGAACTGCAGGCTCGTACCTTGGGCGGCATGCACCTGTTGCCAAAACCTCGAAGTGAACCGTCCATCTCTGTCATAGAATATAGTTTTAGGTATACCATGAAGTCTCACTATCTGTCTAGTGAATACCTCTGTCAATCGACTCACCGGCCACGTTTCCTTGATCGGAATGAAACGTGCGGTCTTCGTCAGTCGATCTACAATGGCCCAAATAGCATCAAAACCTCTACTCGGCCTCAAACTAGTAACGACATACATAGAGATGTCCTCCCACTTCCACTGTGGAACATGAAGTGGGTGTAGCTCCCCTCCTGGTCTATGATGCTTGATCTTGACCTGCTGACAGGTCGTACATTGAGCTACATATCTTGTGACGTCTGGCTTCAGACCTCCCCACTAGAAAGAGCGTTGGATATCCTGATACATCTTACTCGCACCAGGGTGCACTAAGTAAGGTGAAGAGTGGGCCTCATGAAGGATCCTTTGTCTCAACTCTCGATCTGAAGGCACACAAACACGCTCGTGACGTCTCAAAACTCCATCAACATCAACTGCAAATTGCGGTGCCTCTCCTCAAGACATCCAGTCTCGGATCTACGTCAAAGCTAGACAACTCTCTTGCATTTGTCGGATTTTGGCCAACAGTTCAGGTACTATCTCCAAGGTAGACAACTGGCTGTCGGAATCCGGGAAGTGGATATCCATCTCTAGTCACGCAAGGTCTCGCTGTAATTATGGCTGAGCTGTTAGCCTAGCGATCGCCATCTCCCGGGGAGTCTTCCTACTAAGGGCATCTGCTACCACGTTAGCCTTCCCCGGGTGGTATAAGATCTCAAGATCAAAGTCCTTGATCAACTCCAACCATCTGCGCTGGCGGTTATTCAACTCCCGCTGAGTGAATATGTACTTCAGACTCTTATGGTCTCTGAAAATCTGACACGTACCTCCGTATAGATAATGCCTTCAAATCTTCAAAGTGTGAACCACCGCAGCCAACTCAAGATCATGGGTAGGGTAATTCTCCTCGTACGTCTTCAGCTATCGAGACGCGTAAGCATCACCTTACCCATCTGTATCTGAACACATCTTAAGCCCAGCTTGGATGCGTCACTGTAAACCACAAAGTCCTCAATGCCTTTTGGATGGGCTAAGATAGGAGTAGAGGTCAACCTCTTCTTCAGCTCCTCAAAGCTCTGCAGGCACGGCTCGGACCACACGAACCTCGTAGACTTCTGCAACAAGGAAGTGAGCGGTCGGGCGATAACTAAAAAGACCTCAAAAAAACGCCGGTAGTAGCCCGTCAATCCTAAGAAGCTGCGTACCTCCTTAACGTTCTTAGGAGGCGGCCAAGATGATACTGACTCGATCTTCGCCGGATCTACCTTGATCCCTTCAGCTGAAACGATATGACCAAGGAATGCTACCTTGGACATCCAAAACTCGCACTTAGAGAGTTTGGCGTAGAGCTCTCTATCCTGTAAGATTTGAAGAACGATCTTCAAGTGTCCTGCATGCTCCTCTCTACTGCGAGAGTAAACCAGAATATCGTGTATGAAGACAACTACAAACTAATCTAGGAAGTCGATGAAGATATTGTTCATCAACTCCATGAAGACTGCGGGAGCATTCGTAAGCCCAAATGACATCACTACAAACTCGTAGTGTCCATATCTGGTCCGAAATGCCGTCTTGGCTATGTCCTACTCTCTCACCCTTAGCTGGTGATATCCGGATCTCAAATCGATCCTCGAAAACACTGAAGCTCCATGCATCTGATCCAACAGGGCGTCGATACGGGGAAATGGGTACTTGTTCTTGATCGTCACCTTGTTCAGCTCTAGGTAATCGATACATAACCTCATTGGCCCGTCCTTTTTTTTGACGAAGAGAACTGATGCGCCCCAAGGAGATACACTAGGGAGGATGAAGCCCTTCTCTGCTAACTCCTCGAGTTGCTTCTTCAACTCAAGCAACTAGATAGGCGCCATACGATAAGGAGCCTTAGAGATCGGTCTAGTACCGGACTCTAGATCAATGTCAAAGTCTACACTCCTTTGTGGAGGTAAACCTGATGGCTCTCCAAAGACGTCAGCAAACTCGCACGCTACTGGAATCTCCTCCAAAGCCGGAATCATACTATCCTTCATATATTAAGTACCAGTCTTCCTGAGATCCCATCCTCGGAAGATCTCAACATGGCATGCATCTGTAGTTACTTTCATTGTCCTCTTGTCGATATCCAGGACTGCTCGATGTCGATCCATCCAATCCATATGTTCGCCACTTAGCGTGCGTGCAAATAAGCTTTAAATATAAAACTAGAAATCAAGCAAGCGACCCCGCAGTGTACGGATCGATATAGTTAAGCAAGAATTCCAGAGTATCGAACACAGGGATTTGGGTGGGAACAAATTCAATTGTAGATTATCAAGCGAGTAAGTGTAAGAAGCTTTGCAAGTATTGGGAAAACAACAATCCTAAAGATCCAGGAATCCAGCTGTGGCAATCGATTCAAGATATACTAATGATATAAGGACAGAGTTGAGATATGCAAAGGTATGCTAATGTAAGGTAATCGTACGGTGAAGTTCCAAAAACCTTATATGACTCACCTACAAGGCACTCTCTATAAAGGTTGTTGAGGCTTCAATATAGAAAGATTTTAAAGGTAAGAATTAATGTCAAATACCCAAACTTGTAATCCAAGGATCAAGACTAACTTAATCGATTAAGGTTATGACACTCACAATCGAGGTAGAGGTTGTTAAGGCTTCACTACCACCTAGAAAAGGCAAGCCAAGACTAAGTTAAAGCAAATCTTTAACTTTGGATTAAAGTAAAAGCAGGTTCGTAAACTTAAGGCAAATCACGGGTAGTTCTTGAGGTTCCACGGTCGTGGACTCAAGAACAGGCCGTAATTTAGGGTTCGTCGACGATTCTCTCTAACTCTCAGGGTCCAATCTATTTACGATCGATCTATCATCATCTAAGCCACAACTATCAACCCTTCACCTTAGAATTGTTAAGGGTTTTTAGCCAACAATAGTCATATTGATATCAAATTCAAAGATTAAAAGATTGAAAGATGAAAACTTCCGAAAACTTTCAATAAACTTCCAAACCAATCTCAAAGTCACAATCAAGAACAATTATGTCACTAGATTCGGAATAGAACAAATAAACACAATCTTAGATAAGAAGCAAGAACGGGATGTCAATCCGTCTTCTAAATCAAACCTAAACAAGAAGAGGAATCTTCTTACGAACAATCTTCCGAATCTTCGAGATTCCGTCAATCCGGAAATTTCAATCACAATCTCCACCAAAGTGCGAGATTAAAGCAACTCCAAGGATGAGCGCAAAATACGTCTTTTGCAAGAATCGCAAAGATCTCTAAGTCGCGGCGTAGGCGAAAGTGCGTCTATGCGTAAGCGAAGGTGTAAAACGAGGTTGCAAAAGTCTCTAAGCGGAGGTGACGGAATCTCTCTTCGTCCGTCCTTTTATAGGGCAAGATAAAATATCGGCCCGGCCCAATCTTCCAAAAGATCGTGGCTTAAAGTGTGGCGAAAAAGATTGCCAAGATCACGGTCGTGGAAGGGTTCCACGACCGTAATTTAGAGCGTGGAAATCAACACGGTTTGAACCAATGATTCCACGGCCGTAGAAGTTACTGGAATGAACCACGTTTCCTAACCATGATTCCACGGCCGTGGACTTGAACGTGGAATGTGGTACGGCCGTATTTTAGAGCGTGGTTTAGGGTAAGAACGTGATTCTTCCTTAGCCTCGTGCATTCTTCAAGTTGGCACTCCTTTGGCTCCTATGAATGTCCTCAATCCATGGACATGCTCAATCATCTCTATACTTGCTCAATTCCGTTCGGAAATAGCTCTCAATCACCTATAATCAACATAAAGCTTGTGTAGACATCTATATCAAAAATATAGGCAAACTAGCTCACAAATGCAACAATGCTCAATCAATGACTATCATAATGGATGAAATGCACTTAGAAAACGTGCCTAAAATATCACAATATTTCATGCTAACAAATAACCCCATACTTGCCACTTGCTTGTCCCTAAGCAAGGTCTTTCAAAAAGCTTTAAAACAAGAGTTAGGATGAAATATGTGTACCTTCTCAAAGCAATACTTCTTTTGGATGAAGGTGTCTTCTAAACAATAGATCATTCTCAAATCTTGCTTCAATCGTTTATAAGACTTTCATACACTTAATCAAAGAGTAAAGGGTAAAGAAAAATCATGAATCAATCAAACTTCCATACAAACATCATAACCTTCAAACATTATCAAAATCAATCATAAGAAACTTCGATTTAGATCACCAAGTCATATAACATTCTTTTGATCTTAAAGACTTTCAAAGAAAAAGGTCTAGAATGTGGAAAGGGAAGGAAACTTTTAGGGAATGTGGTGCATGAATCCGGGAAAATGGATAACAACTCTTTTCTTTTTCTCTTGCGGTTTCCGCACACCTTCGACTTAGAGCTTCGCTCTTTTCCTTTCATTTTTCGACTTTACTTTTGGAGTTATGGATAGAGGTGCACAAAAACCGAAGCCTAGGAGATTGGCGTTTCTCAATTTTTATGAGATGCTTCAAACCCTTAGTGCACATACCATAATCCGCTAGGAATATCGCTCAATCCGACTTTGGCAAGACACAAACACCCGGCTATGTGAATGGTGCCGAGTTACTCATCGTCATGATTGACTTCCCCAAACCTACAATTTCTTTCTATTCTTTTGATTGCAAATAATTGCTCTCATGGCCCTCCCACATCAAACATGCCTTTTTTTCATTCACTTCTCCAAATTCCCAGATAGGTAAAGGAGGTCAATATTTCAATGAGGAGCTAAATGATCAAAGAAAGAAGAAAGAAAAATCGAATTGCCTTAATCATCTCAACAAGAAGCATAAGAACTTATAGTGTGATTTCAACTTCAATTTCTCAACATGATTTAGGTAACATTTATCACATTATGAAACTTGCAAAAAGAAGGGAAATCAACTCATTCAATTTCTTTTCAATTCACTAATCGTTTAAGCATGCAATTGTCATCAAACTCAATTCACAAGTAGCGATTATCATAGAAATCATCTCAATTCCTTAGAAGCACAAAACTTTCAAAAATTTTCAATTTTTATGGGTTTTTCAAGTTCTTTTTCATGCAATGCAATAATGAAACGTGCAACAATATAATGAACATGCAAGATAGTCTCGAATAGAAGCAAACATAGTGAGTAAGAGTTATTACAAACTTTTAGTCACACCCCACCCCATACTTGGAACAAACATTGTCCCTAATGTTCAAATAAAAGAAAGAAAGGAAGAAAAGAAAAAGAAACTCACAAAATGGCGGTGGAGCGGCTAAAGCTATCGGTCATGCAAATCATCGTCACTGCGGCGGTGGTGGAGGCGGGAATGGAGAGAAGCTGGGGTCGTAGGGTCGCCCAAACTGCTGGCGGTAGACGTCTCTCATCATGTGATCGAGGTCGTCCATGCGTCCATCTCTAGCATCGGCTCGAATCTCCAATGCTCCCACTCTCTCTGAAAGGCCAGTAGCCCAACCCGGCATCTGCTCATACCATCCCGGAGCCTGACTATACCACCCCGGCGCGTCTGCTGGTGATGGTGCTGGTGCTGGTGCTGGTGCTGGTGCTGATGGTGTCTGTGTAGCCCATGGAGGTGGAGCTCCATACCATGCAGGAGGCGTAGCCATCCACGTAGGTCTCTCACTCAAGCTAGCGCGGCGAGAAGATGATCCTGAAGCTCTAGATGGACGTGGAGAACGTCTGGGTACATTAGGGGCCGCATCCGGCTGATCCGGAAACGTGCCAAAATCCTGCTCTGCTCCTCCTCCATCCTCAAACTGATCCCTCATCTCCTCCTCCTCAACTACGGGCGGTGGTGGAACATACGGAGGAGCTGCATTCCTGTTCGCATGCATAGCAGCGAACGTCTCCTTCCAATTATGGCGTCCAGCCATAATGGAGTACTCTTGTAGCCACTCAATACCCCTACCCGTCCTGCTCTCCCAAGGCATGGCCACATAAGGCGGACCTCTATGTGTGGGGAAGATGAGACCTCTAGTCATGAAGGCATGAAGTCCTAAGGGTACGGCTGGTATGCGGGTACATGCAGAAAAATCAACTCCCAAACTCCTAGCAAGGTGGGTAACTATCCCACCATATCCAATATTGCCCTTCCTCTTATTCTTAAGCTTGCTCATAGTAGCAGCTAAGAGGGTGGCACAGTCAGCTCGGCGCCCATACAGCATAGAGTATAGCAGAAAGAGCTCATCCGTCTTGATCTTTTGGGGCGTCTCCGTCCTAGGGAAGAGACACTCCGAAAGAACACGGTGAGCAATCTTCAAGGCTAAGTGATACATCAACTTAGCCTTGGTGTCAGCTGGTTGCCAGCGGTCCTCGCTGGCGTAAACCATAGCAACCTCCTCCCAAAAATCTTTGGCGTAAACGCCACTAGGAAAGCGACCATTGAAGGTCTCATGGAACCCAAAGAAGGTTCCGAACTCACGGATGGAAAAGTCATACTTTCTTTCCATAAGACGGAAAGAAACGGTATTATCCACATGGCTGTGCTCGAACGATGTCACAACCTCTCTCGTAATCTCATCATAAGCGTCTTCTCGGATAACCGAGAAGACAACTAGTCCGGCTCTATCCAAGAGCCAAGTAAGGTCCTCTATGATGTTAAGAGGAGCTAGATCCTCTAACAATAGGTACCTAGGTCCAATCACAGCCCTCTCTTGGATCCTCTCGAGTGCATCGAGGTGATCCTCATGAATGGTCGGTACTCTAGGGCTAGGAGGTGCGGGTGATGAAGGTGATGATGGAGGTGAAGGGGAGGAAGGTGGTGGTGCTCTAGAGGATGAAGAGGAAGAGGGGTTACCCTTCCTCTTTTTGTTCTGCTCATTCTTCTTCTCCTTAATCCTCCCTGAAACTCTCCTCACAAAATCCATCATTGTTCAAAATTACGGCTGTTCTTGATGATTCCCCGGCCGTGGAACTGCCAGGGACCGTGATTCGTCTCAGTTTTTCTCAAATCTCAACAATCAGCACTCAAATTCAGCAATCAGGCAGCCCTAGTCTAATTCCTTCCAGTTTTAAGCAGTTCTTCCTAAAATTTCTAGCAAAAACGAACCAAATTGACAAAGATCAAGAAGAGTGAAAAAAAACTAGGTTTCGGATTTTAAAATCCGAATTGTGCGTTCCTTGGTGATTTGCCGCTTGATTCGTTGCTTGGATCTCGTTGGTGGTTGAATTTGCTTCAATTTGGGAAGAAGAATCGTTGAAAACGATTAACGAACGGAGATTTGGGATGAAGGGTGTGGATTCGGCGTTTTGAGTCGTGGAATTGGGTATTTGTGGAGTGTTTTTGTGAAGAACGTGGTTTATATAGTGACAGGCAAAATTTTGAAAATCACGGTCTGTCGGGGGGTTCCACGGCCGTGGAAATGTACGGAACCGTGGTTTTGGTGATTTTTCAAAGGCTTTTGGAAATTACGGTCATTGTAGCTGTCACGACCGTGGTTTAGGCCGTGGAACTCTCTGTAAAGCTCCAAAGTCCAACTTTCGTCACTTTTCTTCAACATTACCCTTCCCTTTTTCTTTTCCATCGTTCCTACATCCAAAAACACGAACATACCGGAAGCAATCGAAGGCAAAATAGAGCAAAAACGTCTAAACTAAGCTAAACTATGAATTGAAAGCAAAAACAAAAATGCAATACCTTGGGTTGCCTCCCAAGAAGCGCTTTGTTTAAGGTCCGTAGCTAGACCATTCTCGCACTTATTCGAGTGCGGTAGGCGCGAACTCTTCAGTTTGGAGTTCCGGCGTATACTTCTTGAGTCGTTGGCCGTTCACCTTAAAGCTTCCGCCCGCTTCACCCCATACTTCAACTGCACCATGGGGGAAAATATGCTTAATTAGAAAAGGTCCGGTCCAACGAGATTTAAGCTTACCTGGAAAGAGACAAAGCCTTGAATTGAAGAGGAGAACTTGATCTCCTTCTTTGAAGTCCTTAGGAATGATATGCTTATCATGCCAACGCTTTGCTCTCTCCTTATAGATCTTAGCGTTTTCATAAGCGTTCAAGCGGAGTTCGTCCAGCTTATTAAGGTTTAGGAGACGCTTCTCTCCCTCTTCCTTCATGCTGAAATTCAACCACTTGATAGCCCAAAACGCCTTGTGCTCCAACTCTACCGGTAAGTGACAAGACTTCACATACACAAGGTTGTATGGTGTGGTTCCTATGGCTGTCTTGTACGCAGTCCGGTACGCCCACAATGCGTCATCAAGTTTCAAAGACCAATCCTTCCTAGTCCTTGAAACCGTCTTCTCTAAGATTCCTTTGATCTCCCTATTTGAGATCTCAACTTGTCCACTTGTTTGTGGATGATAAGGGGTAGTGATCTTGTGAGTAACCCCATACTTAGCTAGAAGAGCTTCAAAGCACCGGGCAATGAAGTGAGAACCCCCATCACTAATGATAGTTCTTGGCGTCTCAAATCGTGGGAAAATGGTCTTGTTAAAGAACTTGAACACCACCATGGCATCATTGGTGGGAGAGGCGATTGCTTCCACCCATCTAGAAACGTAATCCACCGCCAAGAGTATGTATTGGTTTCCACAAGAGGATGGGAATGGTCCCATAAAGTCTACTCCCCAATCATCGAAAATCTCCACCTCTTGGATGTTGTTGAGGGGCATCTCATTCCTCCTAGAGATATTACATGTTCTTTGACAAGCATCGCAGCAAGAAACAAAGGATTGCACATCTCTAAACAAAGTAGGCCAAAAGAACCCAGATTGCAATACCTTTGCGCTAGTCTTGTTCGAACTAGCGTGTCCTCCACAAGGTAGTGAATGACAATGGCGGATGACACTTTGCATCTCATCTTCCGGCACACATCGCCGAATGATACCATCCGGACCTCTCTTAAAAAGGAGAGGCTCATTCCAAAAGTATTCCCGGACATCCTTAAAGAACTTCTTTCTTTGTGCGTAGGATAGTCCGGGCGGTATCTCCTGACAAACCAAATAGTTAACAAAATCAGCAAACCATGGTTCGTTACCTTTGGAGATCACATCGATGCACTCCTCAATAATGTGTAGGTGTTCGTCCGGAAAGGAGTCGTCGATGGGTAAATGATCGTCCTCTAGATGTGTTAGGCGACTCAAATGATCTGCAACAGAATTTTCTGAACCTTTCTTGTCGCGGATCTCAAGATCGAATTCTTGTAGAAGAAGAATCCATCTAATTATCCTTGGCTTCGCATCTTTCTTTGCAAGGAGGTACCGGATCGCAGCATGATCCGTGTAGACAATCACCTTTGCACCTACAAGATAAGAGCGAAACTTGTCAATAGCATAGACAATGGCTAAAAACTCTTTTTCGGTAGTGGCGTAATTGAGCTGCGCTTCATCTAGCGTCTTGCTAGCATAGTATATGGCATGGGTTCGCCCTTCCTTTCGTTGTCCAAGAACAGCTCCTATAGCTACGTCACTAGCATCGCACATAACCTCAAAAGGAAGAGTCCAATCAGGAGGTTGGATAATAGGTGCTGAAATTAGAGCTTGCCGAATTGTGTTAAACGCATCCAAACATTCCTGCGAAAACTCAAAAACTGCATCCTTCATCAATAGATTAGTGAGCGGTTTTGATATTTTAGAGAAGTCTTTAATGAAACGTCTATAAAATCCAGCATGTCCTAGGAAACTTCTTATCCCTTTCACCGAAGTTGGGGGAGGGAGCTTCTCTATGGTCTCTATCTTAGCTTTATCTACTTCTATCCCTCTATTAGAGATTAAGTGACCTAATACAATTCCTTCCTTAACCATAAATTGACACTTCTCCCAATTTAGAACTAGGTTAGTGTCTTCACACCTTTGTAAAATAAGAGAAAGGTTAGAAAGGCAATCGTTAAAAGAGGAACCGTATACGGAGAAGTCGTCCATGAAGACCTCCATGATTTCCTCAATGTATTCGGAGAAGATGGCCATCATGCACCTTTGAAAGGTGGCTGGGGCGTTGCAAAGCCCGAACGGCATTCTCCTATAAGCAAACGTACCCCATGGGCACGTGAATGTGGTCTTCTCCTGATCGTCCGGGTGTATCGGGATCTGAAAGAAACCACTATAACCGTCAAGATAGCAAAAATATGAATGTTGTGCTAACCTTTCAAGCATTTGATCGATGAATGGCAATGGGAAGTGATCCTTCCTCGTCGCATTGTTAAGCTTGCGGTAGTCTATGCACATCTGCCATCCCGTTACGGTTCGGGTAGGAATGAGTTTGTTGTTCTTGTTGGTGATGACCGTCATTCCTCCCTTCTTCGGAACTACTTGAACCGGACTCACCCACTTACTATCGGGGATAGGGTAGATGATACCTGCATCAAGAAGTTTAAGAATTTCCTTCTTGACAACCTCCTTCATGGTCGGATTCAACCGCCTTTGAGGTTGTCTTGAAGTTCTAAAATCTTCCTCCATTAGTATCTTATGCATACATAGGGAGGGTTTAATTCCTACTAAGTCCTCAATAGTATAGCCTAAAGCTTTCCTATGTTTCCTAAGGACAATCATGAGCTAATTATGTTCATCTATGCTTAGATCGGAACTAACAATAACCGGAAAGATAGAATTAGGTCCTAGAAAAGCGTACCTTAGATGAGTAGGAAGTGGTTTTAGTTCCATCGCTTTCGGAGCTTCCAATGATCCTTGAGGAGCATCCGATGTCTCCTTAGAAGTTTCTAAGGGTGTTGAATGTGTGGGAGAAGAATCAAAGGAAGTTGAAGAAGTGTCTCGATCATCCCTTTCCACGGCCAAAATTACGGTTTCCCTATGTCCTCCACGGCCGTGGTTTAGGGCGTGGAAGGGAAATACGGTTGTTACATTTTCTCCACGACCGTATAACTCTCTGGAGTGGGACATGGTTTTGTTTGTGAAATCCACGGCCGTGGAATATAGTGTATGGCCGTGGATTCTCACGTTTTCTGCCTCATCGTGGAGTTTTTCAAACTCCACTTCATACATCTCTTCTTGTGCTTCTAAGGCTTCAATTGCCTCATTGCACTCCTCTTCTTCCCCTACATTTGTTAGACTCATAGTGATAACCTTTTGTAAAGGATCGTTGAAGAGAATAGCACTTACCTCCTCCCTAGACAACCCTTCTTCATCTTGGATATTGAATATATCCTCATCAAAGATTGGCTCCTTCACTAGAGTGGAAAGAACGAACTCTACCTTCTCTTCTCCTATATCAAAAGCGAGTCTACCATTCTTGCAATCGACTATGCAGCCGGAAGTTGCAAGAAACGGTCTTCCGAGTATGATCGGGACCGGACTATCTACAGGAATGTCAAGCACGACAAAATCAATGGGAACAAAGAATTTACCTAGCTTGACTGGGACGTCTTCTACAATACCGACGGGGCGAGTGATGGATCGATCCGCCATGTACAACGTCATCTTCACCGGTTTAGGGTCACCTAAACCGATCTTCCTGCACAATGCAAGTGGTATGATGCTCACACTTGCTCCTAAGTCACATAAAGCGTCATATGTGACATCTCCCACTCCTATGGGAATGCAAAACGACCCCGGATCCTTTAGCTTTGGGGGCATTTTCTCCTTCATGGTCTTGATGAGATCCGAAGAATCCGAACTCATCTTAACCTCACCGAAATCCTCAAGCTTCCTCTTGTTAGAGAGGATCTCCTTTAAGAACTTGCCATAAGTCGGCATACCTACAATAGCATCAATGAAAGGTATATTAATGTGCAGCTTTCTCATGAGTTCTATGAACTTACCAAATTGTTTATCTAGGCGCGCCCTCGCTCTAGATTGAGGGAATGGTAGGGGAGGTTTGTAAGCTGGAGGAGGAACGTAGACATCTTCCTTCTCCTTCCCCTTCTCTTTGTCTTTCTCTACGGGGACTTCAACAAACTTAGGTTGCGGATCGGTGGTAGTCACTCCGCTCCTAGTTGTGATTGCCATAACCCTTCCCTTAGGGTTGTCCTCCGTCTTTCCTGGAAGTTTCCCTTGATTCCTAGGAACTTCCTCCGCTTGGCTGAACATTTGGTTTTCTAAAACCTTTTGGGCTTTATCAACCTTAGAAATCTGATCATCAACCTTAATGATGCGGTTCTCCAACCCTTGAAGCTTTCCCAAGATCGTTTCCAACATGGGATCGGGCTTCTCCTTCCCCGAATTGTTTCCTCCATTGGACGATTGCCCCTGGCTTTTCAAAGGAGTAGAGGAAGAGGAAGGTGGAGTTAGTGAATTAGAATTAGAAGGATAAGAGTCACCGGAATTTTGTTGATTGGAGCGCCAATTGTTGTTGCTTGAACCCCTATTGTTGTTCCAATTGTTGTTCCGGTTGTTGTTGTTTCCATTCCAATTGTTTTGGTTGTTGTTCCGGTTATTGTTGTTGTTGTTGCGGTTTGTGTTATCACCGCCATTGTTGTTGTTGGCCAAATAGCCAACGTCCTTTCCTTGTTGCTTTGGAAAGTTAGTCTTAATAGCCTCCTTCAACTCTTTAATCTCATTGTTGAGAGAAAAGATTTGAGTTTGAGCTTCATGTGTGAGCTTTGCTCCTTGCTCCACACGATTTCCCTCCACTTTCCGGTGGGAATACTTCTCTATGACTCTTGCTTGCTTCTCAATGAAGTCCCAAGCGTCATCTTCCCTCATGTCCATGAATGTACCACATGAGAGGGATTGGAGCTTGAATTGTGTCTCCACATCCAGCCCCTTATAGTATATTTCCATCAAGGCAAGTTTGGATATGCCATGATGAGGACAATCCAAAAGCAAATCCTGAAACCTTTCCCAAGATTGAAACAAACTTTCGTTAGATCTCATGGAAAATGCATTGATCTTACCTCTAAGTTCCGTTGTTTTGGATGGCGGAAAGAATTTGGTGAGGAACTCCGCGGAAAGGTCTTCCCACGTGTCTAGTTTCCCACTAGGAAGAGCTTGGTACCAAGACAACGCTTTCCCTTTCAAGGAGAAGAAAAAAGGCTTGAGCTTATAGTTGTTGGTAGTAGCATTCTTCGGCCTCATTGTCTCCATCATACACTCAAAGTTTTGCAAGTGTTGGTGTGGAGATTCGGCGCTTGTCCCGCCAAATTGGTTTTGGCGAACAAGAGTAATAACTTGAGGGTTGAAGCTAAACCCTTGTACATCGTCAGCATCAAAATTCACGCCCAAACGGCGTGGTTGTTGTGTTGGATCCATCCTTTGGCCAAGAGTTCTTGGCTCATCATCCACACGTTCGATCCTCGCATTCCTAGGTGGAATGCGGCGATTAGCAGCTCCCCGTGGATGGAAAGGATTCACATTGATCGTGGGATCAATTTCCTCTAGTGGTGGCATGGAGGAATCGCTATCATCAGCGGATGAATGACTTCTTCTTCTTGATCTTGATGCCCGTCTTGAGGATTTCTTGCTCCCCTTATTCTTAAGGTTGCTTAGTTCTATCCTCATCTGGAACATCATATCCTTTAGATTGTTAACTTGAGATTGATGACGATCCATTTCATCCCGACGAATATTCTCATTCCATTGGAGTTGAGCTTCTTTCTCCGCCAACTCCGCTTGAAGATCACGTTCGTGTTCTTCAGCCATCTTCTTTTCCTTGCGCTTTTGCCTTAGAGTCTTCTCAAGCTCTTGATCAAGAGGTAAGAGATCCTCGGTGTTCCTAGACCTGCGCATGCACTCAAGGAAATATCAAATAACGAGAGCAAGCTCCCAAGCTTGACAACCGGCAACCGAATTCGGCCGAAACCAAATCCCCGGCAACGGCGCCAAAAACTTGTTCGCCACTTAGCGTGCGTGCAAATAAGCTTTAAATATAAAACTAGAAATCAAGCAAGCGACCCCGCAGTGTACGGATCGATATAGTTAAGCAAGAATTCCAGAGTATCGAACACAGGGATTTGGGTGGGAACAAATTCAATTGTAGATTATCAAGCGAGTAAGTGTAAGAAGCTTTACAAGTATTGGGAAAACAACAATCCTAAAGATCCAGGAATCCAGTTGTGGCAATCGATTCAAGATATACTAATGATATAAGGACAGAGTTGAGATATGCAAAGGTATGCTAATGTAAGGTAATCGTACGGTGAAGTTCCAAAAACCTTATATGACTCACCTACAAGGCACTCTCTATAAAGGTTGTTGAGGCTTCAATATAGAAAGATTCTAAAGGTAAGAATTAATGTCAAATACCCAAACTTGTAATCCAAGGATCAAGACTAACTTAATCGATTAAGGTTATGACACTCACAATCGAGGTAGAGGTTGTTAAGGCTTCACTACCACCTAGAAAAGGCAAGCCAAGACTAAGTTAAAGCAAATCTTTAACTTTGGATTAAAGTAAAAGCAGGTTCGTAAACTTAAGGCAAATCACGGGTAGTTCTTGAGGTTCCACGGTCGTGGACTCAAGAACAGGCCGTAATTTAGGGTTCGTCGACGATTCTCTCTAACTCTCAGGGTCCAATCTGTTTACGATCGATCTATCATCATCTAAGCCACAACTATCAACCCTTCACCTTAGAATTGTTAAGGGTTTTTAGCCAACAATAGTCATATTGATATCAAATTCAAAGATTAAAAGATTGAAAGATGAAAACTTCCGAAAACTTTCAATAAACTTCCAAACCAATCTCAAAGTCACAATCAAGAACAATTATGTCACTAGATTCGGAATAGAACAAACAAACACAATCTTAGATAAGAAGGAAGAACGGGATGTCAATCCGTCTTCTAAATCAAACCTAAACAAGAAGAGGAATCTTCTTGCGAACAATCTTCCGAATCTTCGAGATTCCGTCAATCCGGAAATCTCAATCACAATCTCCACCAAAGTGCGAGATTAAAGCAACTCCAAGGATGAGCGCAAAATACGTCTTTTGCAAGAATCGCAAAGATCTCTAAGTCGCGGCGTAGGCGAAAGTGCGTCTATGCGTAAGCGAAGGTGTAAAACGAGGTTGCAAAAGTCTCTAAGCGGAGGTGACGGAATCTCTCTTCGTCCGTCCTTTTATAGGGCAAGATAAAATATCGGCCCGGCCCAATCTTCCAAAAGATCGTGGCTTAAAGTGTGGCGAAAAAGATCGCCAAGATCACGGTCGTGGAAGGGTTCCACGACCGTAATTTAGAGCGTGGAAATCAACACGGTTTGAACCAATGATTCCACGGCCGTAGAAGTTACTGGAATGAACCACGTTTCCTAACCATGATTCCACGGCCGTGGACTTGAACGTGGAATGTGGTACGGCCGTATTTTAGAGCGTGGTTTAGGGTAAGAACGTGATTCTTCCTTAGCCTCGTGCATTCTTCGAGTTGGCACTCCTTTGGCTCCTATGAATGTCCTCAATCCATGGACATGCTCAATCATCTCTATACTTGCTCAATTCCGTTCGGAAATAGCTCTCAATCACCTATAATCAACATAAAGCTTGTGTAGACATCTATATCGAAAATATAGGCAAACTAGCTCACAAATGCAACAATGCTCAATCAATGACTATCATAATGGATGAAATGCACTTAGAAAAGGTGCCTAAAATATCACAATATTTCATGCTAACACCATACCCAGAATAACTTGTTCATATATTAAGTACATGACGAAGAATTCAGCTGGCCAATCGCGACCTCCCAATCTAATAGGGCATACGCAAACCTCTCTTGTACCTCGAATCTTACTTCCATCAGGTAATCCTATAAAGAAGGGTATATCTTCTCGGTAACTAAGGTCAATCTATCTACACATGCATCAGATATAAAAGAATGTGTAGCACCGAATTCTGACAGGAAAACCATTAATATGAATGGTATTTGTGGCTGCTGGCGTTGTCGGCTCTACAACACTCCTCAACTCATACACTCTGGTTGATGCATCTATGGTGTCTGCAGATCCACCAACACGTCCTCTACCTCTCCCTTGTCCCGGAGTGGAACCCTGAGGAGCGGTAAAATCAGAAACTCTCTGCTGCTGCTGATACTGAGATCTCTGCCCTCCTCCAACGACACTAGCAGGTGAAGAACCCTGCTGAGATAGCGCCTTGCCCTGTCGGTAAAATGCAGTTTTGTGTCCGGGCTTGCCACAAGAAAGGCAAGTCACTGTCGGCTTCTTGCAATCAGCTCGGATATGTCCCGCACCTCCGTAGTTATGACACTGTCGTCCTCTAGCAGAACTCTGCTGGAAACCATAACGTCCCGGCGTCTGACTATGCCCAAATCCACCTGCTTCAGCTCCAGCATTGGTTGATCTAGTCTTCTATTTTTTCTCAGGACCTCCTGTCTGAGAAGCCCTCCTCTGACCTGGTCGGTCTCTCTCATAAGCAGAAGTTCTATCTTGATAGTCCGTCAAAGAATCACAACGGAAACCAGCAAGATAAGAGCGGGTAGACTTCCTCAACCTCCGAGAGAAAAGGTAAACATGCTGATCCTCAGGTGGTGCAGACGGACCCAACAAAGACAACTCATCCTAAAACTTGCTGATGATCTCAATAATAGGCAAATCCTCAAATCCGACCTTGAGAAAATCCTGAAGACGGTCTCTCCTCATAGCTACAGGGCAGTAGCGATCTCTGATCACCGTCTTTATCTACTCATAACTGATGACCTTACTACGAACGGTCCTTCACCAAGAAAGAGCCTGATCCTTCAGCAGCGTATGTGCTATGTTGAATCCAGTTGTCCATAGCATAATCCAGTTGTCCAAGCAGAATCCAGTTGTCCATAGCAAAAACCAGTTGTCCATAGCATGATCCTTCAGTAGCGATCTATGATCACCGTCTGGGCAAATGATAGCCTCCATAGCAGAATCCAGTTGTCCAAGCCATAACTCAACCTCCAATCCAGTCTTCCCCATGAAAGTGGGAACCTTCGCCTCAGTCGGCGCTCTAACAACCTCAACAACTCTAGCAGGAGGGGCAACAACTTATGTAACTGACAAGAATATTTTCTTAGGTCGTTTATATCCTATCAAAGTAATTTCCGAACTCAATACTAAAGCAAGTATAGTGATTAAGTAAGGGTCGAACCCAAGAGAGAAAGAGAGTAATTAAAGCACAAATGTGATTAAACTATCAACTATATGTAACCAAGGGGGGTTTGTGATTGTTAAAGTGACAAATAGGCAAAGCAAACAAGAAGTTGATTTCAATGATTTTAAGAAAACGTTGCACTTGACAAATATCCGCTTCAACATAAGATATGGTTGATCATTGTTTTCATGAAGTTTATTTCAAAGTTTGTTCTCATCTTGATCGTATCTAAATACCGGTACAACAGCCCCGATATTACTTATTGTTAATCCTAACTCGTAAACCTACAAAATCAGATTTTAACAATAGCATTCAAATAAAGATAAAGAGACGCATGAGATTTAGAAACAACCCGTTACTAAAATCATGTGGTTATGTTCCACTCACGGTTTACGCTTGCAACCCGCTTATGTAAACGTGTTTGCTACTAGAAAGATGACCCGAACCCGAAACCATAATTCCTAGCACATTGGATAAGACCCAAGTACCTAGATGATCAAGCTAGATAGAGGGTGAGATACAATCAAGAAGTTAAGCACAAGAACATAACACAAATCATTATGGAATAACAACTTCAATTATAAAACTTACAACCAGATCTATGTCGAGAGCTTCCAATGTCAAGCACAACTAAAGGTTCTTAGCCCTCCATAGAGAACAAAACAAAACAAAGAAAATAAAAGTGTTTTGATGTGATGATGTGAAAAATGAGATGCCCTAACACTAACCTAGCATCACTATTTATACTATTTAGGACACTAAATTGCATTAAATAGGCAGCCCAAACCGTCGCTTTAAATGCCATAAAGTGAGAGTCTAAACAGCCAAACTTATTACGACTGTTGCATAACCGCGGCGCGGATCTGAGAGCCACGGGGGCGGTTTAGTGCAAAACGCTTCATCTTCAACTGATCCGCGGGGGCGGCATGGCAGGGCCGCGGGGGCGGGTCATTAATGCTTTGGAACGGCTGATTGTTGATCTTCTTGACCTTTCTAGTGTCAAACCGCGGGGACGGCTCAGTGTCACCGCGGGGTGACAAGTGTCGCCGCAGGGGCGGGACAGTGTCGTCGCGGGGGCGGTGACAGGGTTCCTCTAGAGTCAGTGTCGCCGCGGGTGCCGTGACAGGGTCCCTCTGGAATCAGTGTCACCGCGGGTGCCGTGACAGGGTTCCTCTGGAATCAGTGTCGCCGCGGGGGTGGGACAGTGTCGCCGCGGGTGCCGTGACAAGGTTCCTCTGGAATCAGAATCGCCGCGGGGGCGGGACAGTGTCGCCGCGGGTGTCGTGACAAGGTTCCTCTGGAATCAGTGTCGCCGGGGGCAGGACAGTGTCGCCGCGGGTGTCGTGACAGGGTTCCTCTGGACTTCTCTTTGCTTCCGTTCTTTTTCCAACTGTTGCTAAATCTTTGGATTTCTTCTTTGCTTAGTTCTTCAGCTGGATTTACACAGTTGGCAACAAAATACAGCCATTTGACTCTAAAAACATACTTAAACTATCTTAATAAGATAGTGATTCCATCACCTATCAGTAACTCTCTGCGAAACCTTAGCTGATCTCGTGGGAACTGGCGGCATTGGTGCTGGTCCTCTAGTCTTGATAGCTTCCTCAACTCTCTGCACATAGTCGTGATATGCAGAAGCTCCGATGGACACTCGAGCGGACTTTGTCGATGAGGCTCTCTGTGCTCCGGACCTAGTAGCGGTCCCGTTCCCAGCCTAAGGAACAACACTCTCAACAACTTCTTCAGCGAACGCCTCAGCGATAGGTGGATCAGCAACTGGGGCTTGGCCCCGACCTCTAGCTAGTGGAGGTCTTCCTGCATGTCCTCGTCCACGGATAGCAGGTGGAAGTGGTGGTCGACCCCTTCCTTGCCCTATAGTAGGTGTAGCTCTAGTGCGTGCCATCTGCTATAAGGATAGATATATAAGACTATATAAAGATATAAGGTCACGCTACAGCTAAAGCACAAAACCAGGAAAAGCTCATATAAAGGCCAACATATAAGAAACTACACTGCTGAGATCCGCGGAGGTAGTGGTGGTCGCCCGTACATCTATCCTAGACCAAAAAGTTTAAAAACAAAGCCCCCTTTTAAAAAATCTAGACCCCTTGCGGGTTCTATTTATTTATCCATCCGACCTATAGAAGATTTCGAGTGTCATTGTTGCCAACCTTGCTCTAATACCATATTGTAACACCCCAAGTTCTGGGAACTCGAAGCACTACGGGCTAGGATCGTACAATGGGTCCCGACCCTCAGAGTAGCAACAGCAAACGGATCATACAACAAGGCACAAACGAATGAAAACCAAAACTCAATATAAAACCAAAGGATTAAACAAAAAAAAGGGTAAAAGACTCGCAACCGAGTTCAAAGCAAAAGGGAAACAACAAAAGAAACATAGACTCGATCTCGTCCTATAATGTACGGTAACCCCGGATGACCACACCATCCGGATCACTCAGCAGCATCCTGAACCTGCGGAACATCTACAACGACGGTATAAACCGTTAGCTAACATTCTACATACTAGTAAGAGCGTAAAGGCACAAACACACATAAGGTAAAGAAAACATATAGCATGCTCACACTCAACCGGTTATTATCTTCCTTAAAGTTATCCATTACTAATTCAACTTCTTTTGTCACACGAAAATCTCCCGAAACTCGCCTCCGCTTCCGTCTACAATAGGAATAGATTAGTACTATCCGTTACCTACGGGCCTGGGTTGCAAGAGCACGTTCTAGTCTCCTGTAGAACTAGACAAGTGGTCACTGCCCGGTTATAATACAATTGGGCCAGTTAAGGGTAATAAAGGGTGAATCCTATTCCGGTTATCCGTTATAACATGATAAACAACACAAACAAGCCAATACAATCCAACTAATATGCGGAATGAAGCTAAGTAAGTCTTAGGGACTTACCTCACGCGAAGGTAACTCAAAGGCTCAGCAACAACTAAGAGAACACTCAGGAAAAGCTCTGTTTCCCTCATTAAAGGAGCAAGGAAAGCCTGTACATGCAAGGCGTCAAGAATTAGGAATGATACGGTTGATAGAAGTCTATAACTTATAGTCTCAATGATTTCTAAGAGATTTCCACAAGGTAAGGGTTCAACCTTAGTGTTACTACATACTCAGGGGCAAGGAACAACCATAAGAAAATAAGGAAAGGAACGAGGAAAGGAAGGAAGGAAGCAACTCACCAAAGACGGGAGCTACTGCAGAGGAAACCGCAAGGGCGGCTGGACAGGCGCGGGGGCGGCTGGACAGGCGCAGGGGCGGCTATCCGCGGGGGCGGCGCAACAGAGGCGCGGGGGCGGATACGGTGCAGAGACACTATCGACTTTTCGACGACAGTAGAACCACAACAAGGCCAAAGCTTGTTCTTCCAACACTCTCACCCTTCACAACTCAACCAATGGGAGCTTGTGAACATCAAAGGATCAACAATGGAATACTCCACAAGAATCAAGGCTCCAGCTTGATCCTTGGAGAAGAAGAAAAGAGAAAATGAAGAGGAAAATGAAACAGAAGAGAAGCAAGATGCAGCAGCACATGAACGTGATGAAGAACAAGGGAGGAAGAAATTACATGTTCAGCAAGAACACAGGGGCAAGGTTGCAGCACTCTAGGGTTGAAGAAGACGTAAGCAAGAAACGAGGAAAAGTGAAAAAGACGGGAATATATAGGAGAGGCGGAAAAGATAAAAAGGAAGGACGTCTAGGGTTAGGAAAATGATAAGGAAGCCGGCCCATAAATAGAAGATCGGATATTCTATCTATGGAAGGAAGATAAAACGAATGAAAACAGATCGGCCCATTAAATTATATTTACTTTTAATTTAAAAATAAATAATTCCACAATACGCCATACCCCTATACCTATTCTTTTTTATTATATAATTGTCACATATATTACTGTGATAACCAAATCTTTTCTTAAAAAAATAAGTCATATCACTTTTTTTTTTTAAGTACGTATAGTTTGTAATATTTTTAGTAGTTTTAAAAACATTATTTTTACTTCTTTTTTGTTTTTTCTTTGTTTATGGAAGAGCGTTGAACAAATTAACAAGTGTTTAGAAAATTATGTACTGTATTAACCTTATTTCTTATGCTCGACGTCAATATCGTGTGTGTGTATATATATAGCTAGAGTGTCATTTATTTTTGATCTGGGTAGAGCTGAACATATTTGAAGTCCGGTTGGATTTTCCTAAAAGGAATTGCTGGTGTATATAGATTGACTAAACAAATATAAACATATTTTTTCGATTATAAACGAATTAATCACGACCATACAAAGCTTAGCGACTCGAATAATAGCCCCAAGTATGAGTTTAGACCGCATTGGTTGAAAATTTACTGTGCGACGTGGTGGCAAAACAGTCGGTAGCCAACGTTGGTTCACAATTATTTTTTTTTTGAAAGGTTAATTGTATTAGACAGGGAGGGAGGAGGTTACATTCAGTCAACATTACACAACTCAAACCGGAACCCAATAACCAACAACAAACACACAACAACAAGGATCAAGAGAGGATATCTATCAAACAATGAGGAATTAAGCGAATTGAAGGGCAATGTTGAGGGTGAATGCCATGTCGCGGGTGAGGGCCGATCTATCCCTCCAATTTTGGGTGAAATGCGTCTTTACGCTACGGATGATCATCCCAGCACACTCAATAGGTGAAGTGAAGAACTGGCAGTAGAGTAGTTTGTTCCTGGCGACCCAAATGTAGTAAATGTAGGCAACAATTGCAGCAATCCTAGCACAATCCAGTGGGCGAGGCTTCTTCCTGGACCAGGAGGCCATCCAAACCCAAACGTCATCAAGGAAGGGAGCAGGATGGGGAATGTTCAACCAATAAGAAACAATGTCCAAGACCAGTACACTATAGCTGCAAAGATTCCAAAGGTGTTTGCTATCTTCAGGGGCTGCGTTGCAAAGTTTACAGGTATCATCATTGGTGAGGTTCCAATCCCTAATCTTGGTAAGAGTGGGGAGGCGATTAAGGGAAGCAAGCCAAGCGATATAGGAGGTTTTGGGGGAATTGGAGGATAACCAGATTTCTTTGTAAGGGGAGGGGTGAGTAGCTTGGAGAGGAGGCCTGAGGTATTCATAGATCTTCTTCCTAGCAAAGGAGCCATCCGGATTGACGAAGAGGGCATTCCTAGGAGTTCCAGGGGCATGATTTGTGAGATCATCTCTGAGGCCGAGAAGAGATTTCCAAAATTGCGAATTAGATGCCCTAGGGGGGCAATTCCAGATGCTTTCATCCCTTTTTAACAGATGCTTGGCTACCCATGACTTCCACATGCTAGGATGGTCACGATCAAGGTCATACAAGAGGTTGGAGAGAGCAACCTTGTTCTTGGTACCAAGGTCAGGGAAAGCCAGCCCTCCAACCAACTTAGGGGAACAAATAGACTCCCACGCCACCAAGGCTCTCCTGCTAGTAGCAATGCCAGACCAGAGGTATGATCTCATGAGCCCATTGATGGCGCTGATCACGTTAGCAGGGAGGAAGAACAAGGAGCACCAGTACTAACTTGCCGAGTAGAGGATTGTTTTGACAAGTTGGGCACGGCCGGCGTAAGATAGGGTTTTTGCGCTCCAGGAGTGGATACGCCGAGTGATCTTGTGAATTAGTGGGAGAAAATCGCAGATCATTAACCGTTTACTTCCAATAGGAACCCCAAGGTAGAGGAAAGGTAGAGAACCAAGCCTCATGCCGGTAAGATGGACCACATTATCAATCTCAGCGTGGTTCATGCCTCCAGTGAAAATGTGCGATTTATTAGGGTTGATAACAAGTCCAGAGCAAGCGCCAAACTCATCAAGGGTGTCGATGAGGATAGAGATGGATCTGGCATCCCCACGGCATAGGAGGAGAAGATCATCCGCAAAAGCAAGATGGGAGATGGCAGGTGAAGCACACTTGGGGTGGAAGTTAAAATCAGGGTTAGCGGTTCTCTCAGTAATAAGCCTAGACAAGAACTCCATAGCAATGGCAAAAAGGGGAGGGGAGAGCGGGCATCCCTGTCTCAGCCCACGAGATCCGATGAAATGGCTTTTAAGCTCACCATTGACATTAACAGAATAGGAGGCAGTGCCGATGCATTCGCTAATCAGACAAATGAAAGTCTCAGGGAAGTTCATCGATCGAAGGCAGTGCAGTAAGAACTCATGGCTCACAGAATCAAAAGCTTTGGAGATGTCGAGTTTCATTGCCACCCTAGGAGATATATGTTGCCTACCATATTTGTGAAGGAGCTATTGGCAAAGTAGCACATTATGCTTGATTGACCGCTTCGAAACAAAGGCGCTTTGGTTGGGGCTTATGATGCTAGGGAGTATGAGGTTAAGTCGTCTTGCGAGGATCTTGGATATGGTCTTGTAGATTGTATTACAGCAGGATATGGGTCTGAAGTCCGATGGCATGATGGGGTTGTCATGTTTGGCAATCAGAGAGATGGTGGCATGATTAACCTGCTTGAGCATTCTTTTGCTAACGAAAAAATCCTGGATCGCAAGTGTGAAGTCGTGGTGGATGATACTCCAAGCTTCCTTAAAGAAAAGAGAATTGTATCCGTCCGGCCCATGAGCTTTATTGTTTGCAATGCTGAAGAGGGTATGCTTGATCTCATCAGGCGTGACAGGCTCAGTAAAGGCGCCAACCTCAACCTGATTGAGAGATGTCAGCCTTAATGAAGGAAAGGACCTTCTGGGAGAGGGGCATTGTAGGTTGAGTGTTTTCCTAAAGTGATCAACCAGCAAGTCGCCAATGGTATCGGGCTCGTAAGCCGTCTCCCCATTAGGCCCCTTAATAGCAGTCATGAGGTTAGAACTTCTACGCATCTTGACACCCTTGAAGAAGAAAGATGTGCACTGATCACCGTACTTGATCCAATTCTCTTTAGAAAGCTGAGCCAACGTCAGTTGCAGCTTAGAGTGATAGTCCTTGAGTGAAAGAGAGATCCTCCTATCCATCGCATGCAATTCAGAGTTGAGGGGATCGGCCTGCAGTTTCGTTTGCACGTCCTCAAGCTGCCTGTGACTTTCATCAATGCTAGAGTGGAGCTCCTCCAACTTGACACTGGGGAATTTCTTGAGGAGGGGTTTGAGCATCCTCAACTTCTTTGATAGTCTGAACATGGGGTTCCCTTGAATTTCAGCAGTCCAGGTATCTCTAACCGTCTCTAGAAACTTCTCATGATTGGCCCACAAGTTATTGAATCTGAATGGGAAAGATCTCCGAGGGGCATTATGCTCAGTGAAGAGCAAAGCAGGAGAGTGATCAGATATGTCCGCAACACCAAAGTGGGCATAAGAGTCAGGGTAGGTGGCGATCCATTCATTGTTGGATATGATACGGTCCAGCTTGCTCCATATCCGATTTCCCGCTTGCTTATTGGTCCAGGTGTACTTGCATCCTGAGGATGGCAGGTCAGAAAGATCATTTTGCTCAAAACTGGTTTCGATCTCATTGGACGTCTGAGAGAAGTTATGTTGGTTGTTGGAAATTTTTTCGTCAGGGGATAAAGTGATATTAAAGTCCCCCATCAGGGCCCAGTGGCAGTTGGATTTGAGCAACCGAAGGGTAGTGATCGTGTTCCAAAGACCAACGCGATCCTCCATAGCATTGTGAGCGTATACAAAGGAGAACTCAGCAAAGGTGATTTGATTAGGGTTTGGGAGTGGTTTAGATATGAGGCAGTGAATGAGTTGATCTGTGATAATGGTGGTGGTTACGTTGATCTTAGCCGGGTTCCACCACACCCAGATACGGCAGTTATGAGCCATTGAGGAGTTTGAGATGTGTTTCCAGGATGGGAAGAGAGAAGTCGAGACTCTAAGTTCATTATTAGAGCGAAGACGAGTTTCCAGAATAGCAAACAGATCGAGGTGGTGCTTCTTAGCAAGCGATTGAACAGCTTTTTGTTTCAGAGGGTCATTGAGTCCCCTGATGTTCCAAGCACAAGATCGTACTAACATTAAACAAGGGTTTTTGGTTCATTGATTGCACTTGCGATCAATGGGGAGGATGGAAGGCTCTTTGAGGGGGTAGGAGGGGAGGAGTTTTGGATGAAGGAGTCAGTATTTGGTAGGGAGGGAGCTTGGAAGGGAGGGTTAGGAGGGGGGAACAAGAGATATCATGTTTAGGTAAGGCCTTCGGAAGTATGCTCTGGGGGCCTTGGCAAGTTGGAAGCATGCTCAAGGTTTGAGGAAGGAGCGCTCAACTGTACTTTGGGAGGGCTAGTAGGGGCGATGGGTCCATTATGAGGGTGATGAATCTTACGGGAAGGTTCAGGGGTGGGGAGAATGGGGGGTAGGTTATGTTGAGGGTTCGGGGAGAAAGTCCTGGGGGGGTTTTGCGTTCCAAGGTCTGATAGTGACAACCTCCAAACTTGCCGGTTTAGGGACCAAGCAGCTGTGTCCAAAAACAAGACAAGAATCACAGCGAGGGGGTAGCCAGTCATATGTGACTTTTTGAACGAAGGTGGCACCATTAGGACCGGAGAGAGTGATCTCTCGGAGCAGTGGGCGGGAGGCATGGATCTCGACAAGAATTCGAGCAAATCCAAGGCGGTCATGGTTGATGGAGCATGCATCGGTCAGAATGGGCGTCCCCAGCGCGGACCCAATCTTAGCCAACATCGTCTTGGACCAAAACCTGAAGTTCAAGTTATGAAGTGTGACCCATATCGGAACAAAATGGAGACTAGAATAATCCAGGGGAAGGTCGGTGGTCCATCTTTTCAACAGAATGGTGGTGGATCCGTTTGCAATCCAAGGGCCACCGAGCAGGATAGTATTTAGGTCATCCTCGCATTCAAAGTGGAAAACGAAGATACCGTTCTCGTTCCGCAGCATTTTAGGCTTGGAGATGGAGTTCCAATTCTCATCGATGAATTTGGATAGTCTCTGAAAAGAGATAGGGCAGCCTAGAGGGTAACCCACAAGGGTTAGATTCCACTTCCGCATTGTTTCATCAATGTCCTCGTTTGTGAATGGGATAAGTCCTGAATCAAGCCTTGGAATGAAAGGGAGGGGAACATGGTTCCAGGCGATGCTTCTGGAGGCAATATCACAGTAGGTAGCTGGAGGGACAACGTGTGTAGTAGGGTTATTAATGTACGCAGGCATTAAGGGGGCTTGGGGGGAGGTCGAGGGGTCAGCAGGCGAAGGGGTATGTTTTGTTTGAGGAACAGCGACCTCGGAATCAACACCTTTAACTAAATAGGGAGATGAGGGGTCCATTTCAGTTACAGCTTTTGGGGTATCCGAGGAGGCGGGAGGTGAGGGGTCCGGGTCAGATCCCTCCGTGGGGGATGCTGGGAGACTGGAGGCTCCTGAGAGAGTGCAGTCATCGGACGCTCATCCGTGCAATTCTCAGACAGGATGGAGTATGATGGACAGTAGTCGGCCTTGGGGGCAGTCGAGGCTGGTAAGTTCGTAGAAAGCGGGCTCAACGGCGGGAACACCAGCTCAGATGAAAGGACGGGTGGCGAGGGGTTCTTTGGAAGGAGCCTGAGGTTATTCGTGCGTATGAGCTCGTCCGATAAGGGGTCAGGAGTTTTTTCCTGGTTAGGGCTAAGGCATGCACTGTTTTTGGGACAGGGAGTAGAGGTGGATCCAAGAAGCTCAGAGATCTTGATGTTACGACGACAGGGCTTCCGAGAATCAGCCATGGGGAGGGGGCCTAGGGGGGGATGGGCGCAGCCAGGGCTGCGCAAGGGCGGAGCAAAGCCAATCTCCGGTGATACCAGGAGAGAGAAGAGAGCTCTATTTTGGTTCCAGAATAAAATTGGGTAGCTTAGCTTCTTTTGGATTAGCTTGGTTCACAATTATGATTCCGTCACAAACATATATATGCTACAATCCAGCATGTTTTTCATTTCAAATGTTTGGAGCGGGAAAAACCGTACGATATCTATATACATATATTAAAGCAGAAGCGTTTACTTCAACGTGGTTCATCCTAACAAAAAAATATGCCACATGTCATTTTCTTAAAATTTTAGTTATTTTTTAAATGATATATGTAGTTACCATATTTTAATTATCCTATTATAGAACTTATATTTATCTACTTACCAAACATATATGTATATATACTATTAGTGTTAAAATATATATCTATATACTAATAATAAAGTAGAATAAAGTAGAAGTCTTTAATGCCATATGTTTTTTTTCCGTTCTTTTTGTCAATGCAATTTAAAACGCACTCTCATTTTAAAAAATTAATTAAAAAATTATATAAACTAACTATCTATTTATATATAATAATAATAATAATAATAATAATATTAAAAAAACCTTAATTACATAAACCATGGTTCCGTATATTTTTATATTACGGGTCGTTTTAACGTTCAGTTTCATTTAAGACCTTTTTTTTTTATCAAGAACATGTAAACTATTATTTATTTAAAAATATCCCTTTCTATTTTTATTATCTTTTACTTTTCCTTATAATATTATCTTCCAACTCACTTTAATTAATAATTAGATTTGTTTTACAATTTATTAAAGTTAATCCCGCACACGGTGCGGGTATTAGACTAGTAATATATTTATGTTAATTGTGACTAGTGTCCAATGGAGCTTATATTTGTTATGGAAAAAATAATCTAAAATAAAATATTAATATTAAGCTTAAAATAATCTAAATAAATAAAATTATCTCGGGTGATGACGTTACAAACGAATTTTTACCTACTATACAAAAGTAGGATAAGGGGTGTGACGTAAATCAATATCATTTATTATGTTAACAAACCTAAATTAAGGAAATATATTTTATTTTGTACTAAAAAAATTGATTTTTTTAGATCCTGTTTTATGGCAGAAATACAGCGTTTACTATCATGGAGCCTGATGCCCTGATCCATGTACAAGGCACGACGATAGTGCACCTGTGTAGAACAGGTGGTGAAATAAAAAAAAAAAAAGTTAATTTATTTAAATTGAACATATTTTTAAAATTATTTCTCATTACCTTAATTTTGGCCTTATATATAAATAATACAGAGATTTTGGTTATGTAATGTTATTGCGGAGGAAAATAATTATCTATTGATATATTACGAGTTCGATCTTAATAAACTAAAGTTTCATTTTTTTCCAATTAAAGAAAACACTTGTCCTTAGAAATATTATATTTTGTACATGATTATAAATAAATAAACATTTGCACCAAAAAAGGTGGTACAATTAAAATGAATAAATTTGCAGTAAATGTTCTACCACAAACTAGTCTGTCTCTTTAATATATATAAATATAATTCAGTTTGTTTTTTTTAATACAACCAAACTGTCCAAACGTCCATACAAGATACATAAAGGTTATTCCCTTCAAAAGAAAAAAAGATACATAAAGGTTATTATAAGGACCACATTTCTTGACAAGTATACCCAATACATTCATTCGATTGTATTTACGTGAGCTCATCGAAATGACATCAGCCGCACAAAACTCGTGCATTTTATGTCGATTACAAAGTTCTCCTTTTGACCTATTCACAAATTAAATGTTCTTTCACACATAAAAACATGTTGTTTTTGGAGGCATTTCTTGGTCTTTTTTGGATTTCTAAGTTCTTAAAGGATTTTCTTATACTTTATACAACCGTTGAAATAGCACACTCAGTTTGGTTGACACGGTCTTTGTTTGTTTTGCTATATTTGATAGTTATCTGCAATATTCACATATCATGATATTCATATATGTAATTTTACTTTAATTCATTATAATGGTGATTTTTGTTTGGGCAAATTTGGTTAGTAGGCTATTTAGAAAAATAGTGATAATAAGTAGGCTTTTTTGTTTTTCAATTAAGTAAATATACCCCTTTATTTTTTTTTACCATCAAACCTTCTCCATCCTCTTGTTTTATTCTTTCTTCCTAATGCTTTTTAAAAACTGAATTTCTTTTTTTATTTTCTTTTATTAATTTTTTTGTCTTTTTTATTTTCTTTATTTTTTATTTATTTTCTAGAATGAAGAATTTTTTCACACACCGGAATTATCACATACCGGAATTATCACATACCCGAATTTCCACATACCGGAATTTCACATACCGGACCGGAATTTTACATACCGGAATTATCACATACCAGAATTATCACATACCGGATTTTCACATACCGGAATTTTCACATACCATAATTTTTACATACCGGAATTTCACATACCGGATTTTCACATACCGGAATTATCACATACCGGATTTTCACATACCAGAATTTCACATACCGGACATTTACATACCGAAATTTACATACCGGAATGAATTTTTAATTGTCTAATATTTAATTTTGCAAATTTTAGGGGGCTCGTTGTAATTTTGCAATTTTTTTTTATTGTAATTTGCGTATATGATGACGGTTTGCAAAAATGAGTCTATCACCGTCTCTTTTGGTTTCCAAAAGACTTGTTCTTTTTCCCAGTTGACAATGACAAATTGACAAGACGTGGAGGAGTTGAGCATTATTTGAGTGAAGAATTATATGTTAAAATTGTCTCAAAATAAAAGTATTATGTAAACAAAAATAAATAGCGGACGGAAAGCACAAGGATCAAGTGCTGATTGTGCCGCTAGTTTTAATTCAGAAATTTCTGGAATGAAATTTCTAGTATGAACTTTTCGTATGAAATTTCTGGTATGAAAAATTCTGGTATGAAAAAATTTTAGTATGAAAAAAATTCTGGTATGAAATTTCTGGTATGAACTTTTCGTATGATAATTTCTGGTATGAAATTTCTGGTATGAAAATTCCGGTATGAGAATTTCCGGTATGAGAAATTCAGTCCAGAAAATAAAAAAGAAAATAAAAAATAAATAAAAAAGGCAAGAAAAATAATAAAAGAAAACAAATTCAGTAATTAAAAATTAAAAATTATACTTATATAACAAATAACAAACATCATTTATTCTTTCTTTCTAATAGAAGGGTTAATAATTTTTACCTACTATTAAATGAAAGTGGTAAAAAATTTGGGGTACATTTTCTTAAACAAAAACTAAAAAAAGCCTAGTATGTCAAATTCTCCCTTTTTGTTTTCTTAAATCGTTTCCCTTCATTATTTGCCAACAACAATCATTGTTTTTGCTTGTTTTCCCTTCTATCATTACTTTCAACGAACATTTTTTTTTCTCAACCCATTCTCCCTTCACTGAGAAAAATTATTAATTCGTAATTTTTAACTCATACGTGTTCCTTGTAAATTTATACTGGATTTACTATAATTGACCACCATCAAACTTTTGGCGTCGCTGTCCGGAGTTACCGATAGGTTTGGTTTATTTATATTTTTTGTTATTCTAAGTTTCTTATATTACTGATCTTTGTTCCCCCATTTTGTTATTTGTCTTTGCAAAGGGTAGATTGGTGAATGCAAAGATTCTGTGATCCAAGAAAACTTGTCCCCTTTGATATATAACGAGCTTGAGTGCATCCTCCGCATGCAAAAATCTACCAAGAAGACCCCTCCGAAACAAACAATGGAAGAACAAGGAGGAGAAAATTACCAACGAGATCCGAACAATCTTATGGATGGGATGATCCGTTACCTATGATGGATCAATGTGTTGAAATTGAAAGACTTTGTTGTTAAGAAGACTCGTCTGTCACCCACAAACACTAGACGCTAGGATGAATCCGAGACATGCAAGTGATTCCCACTCGTGCTTTCGCTCTTCCCGCATTTGGAGCTTTGAGATTTCAACCTCTGAACGGACACCATTAGGCTCATTCAAAATAACAAATTTTATATATTGTTGAAAGAGAATCCACACCAACACTTAAGAAACTTTGAGAATATTTTGAATACCCTTAATTATTAACTAAATATTTATAATGATGCATTGAGAATGATGGATTTTAATTTTTTTTTCTTTAACACGAAGGGATGCTATTTGGATGCAAAATTACCTTGTAGATACCTTCATCCATTGGGAGGAATTGACCACAGCTTTCCTCATCAAGTATTTTCCTCCCCACATAACTGCTAAAATTAGGGAGAAGATATCTCACTTTGACATGGAAGATGATGAGAATACTCAGTCCGCATGGAAAAGATTCAACGACTTGCTACACTCTTGTCATAATCATGATTTTGAGAAAAGAGTCTTGCTTGAATATTTTTATAAAGTCTCAACGATACCATCAAAAATCTTGTTGATACCGTTAACACTCATGGTTTCATTAAGTTTAATGAGGAAGATGCTTGAAATGAGCTTCTGATTGTTGTACAACATACAGTGAAGTACACGAAGAAGCGTAATTACGCTTGAATTGCTTGAATATTGTTATAGTGGTCACGTACTTGTTTGTATGTGGTTCTTAGGTATACGATTGTGTATCAATCACGCACAATCTTGCATTTTTCTTTTGTAAAAGGGTTCCCGCTATTCGTACCACCTTAGTCATGTTGTATGTACCCCTACTACGCCTACGCATTGTGTAGGCGTATTAAAAAAATTGTTTTTTTAACCTTATTACGTGCCTACGCAATGCGTAGGCATAGTAAGTTCTCCTTTATTTTTCGAATCAAATGCATGTTATGCACTACTACACATACGCTCTACGACTACAAGGTATAATTACAGCCTGAGGCAAATAAAAGACATATTATGTTGGAATATAATGGTGTAAAAATCCGGTTTACAAGGTATAATTACAGCCTGAGGCAAAGTTAAATACGGTTTGGAAACCGTATATACTTTACACCATGTCATATATGGCATTTTCAATCATGTCGTATTCTAACACTAGCAAAGGCTTCTTCTCTAGATTCTTCAATTCTCTTTCTCCACCATAGATTTACCTTGTAACTTTGAACCTCAGTCGATATAGATGCCTTATATGCTTTGCTCGACCTCAAGGAGGATTAAATTCACAGTTTGACATTCTTCGTCATTTTTGCACATTTCAGACCTCGAATGCTTGAAATACGAAATAAATATAAGTAGACACCATCAATGCAATATGAATGTTTTTTACACTAAATTAATGCAATACTACACTATATAAAGATGAAAAATGAATGAACCTAACAATTAATATGATGCATGAATAGATGACATCAGCCTTCGACTAGACATCTTAGACTCCTTGCTTTGTATTCATAGGGCTTGGGACTTTGGGTTGATGGGACAACTTCTTTAGATTGTGGGAAAATATGCACTAGGTGAAAGTATCATAACCAATTATAGCTATTTATGAAATTGAACATTTGTAGAAAGAAATACTTATGAACAATAGAAAAAACATAGAGAAAATGTTATAACTAACGATATCTATTATGAACCTAAACATTTGTAAAAGAAAAATCTATAAATAACCGAAACATCCCAAATGAGAATGATTTAAATAATGATAGATATTTATAAACCAAACATTGTATTAAAAGAAAACCTATGAACAATGGAAAAACCTTGTGTGAAAATATTATAACTAGATTTTTTCTTTTTTACTTTTTTCCTTGCATTTGCACCATCTTGTTCATGTTGTATGTTTTTTTATTCCCTGAATATGGATGAACAACACAGCAATGTGAAATGAACAAGACTTTATTTTCACATAAAATATCCGCTCTAAAGCAAGTGCACGATCGTGCGATTATGTCACACGCACACCACATGGTCAAATCAAAGCATTTGATTTATTTTTATCCAATGGATCTTTATTATCACTCATTACCGTAAGAGAGGTTCTCATACAGTTATATATAGAAATTTGTTCGGGTGAGAACCATTGTCATGGTAAGGAATAAGAAACAATATCAGCCATCGGATTAAAATATAACCAACTGTTGTGATAAGCCTTTGAATATACTAAAATATCCTAATAAATAACGTGATTATATAGTTTCCTAACTAGTTTAGGACCCGTGCCTTGCACGGTTATTTAAAAATATATACTAATTTTGAGTACATTGATAAAATACGTCAATATACGTCGAGTATTAATTATCATATAATTATTTAATGTACAATATAAAGACAATAATTAAGTGGTTGACTCGTATCCAATTATATACTCAACGTTCATAATCACCCGGAGAGATTTGAAAAGATTAAAATTAATTTAACTACATTTTTATCTTCTACCGATACGGTTTCGAAAAAAATTACCAATTTAATTTTCATAAATTTAGTAGTCATCAATTTAGATTAAAATTTTTTATTATTTTCCATAAGAAAAAAAAAAGAATATACGGACTTTATAAGAAATATATAGAGAGAAAAAGATTTATTTTTAACCGAGTTTAAATTTTTAAAAATAAATAAAATTTATTCAACAATTGATAAGGCCAAGAAAATGTATTTTTTTCAATCTTCAAACCCTCTATTTATACAATTTATCAAACTATTGGTCTTACTTGATAATCGATGTGGGATTGAAAATATTTAACAATCCACAAAACATTAAGTCAACAAGCAATAAACTCACAAAACATTTGGTCAACGACCCATAAAGCCGTAGGTCAACAACCAACAAAGTAGATATTAATCAATTATGAATAAAAATTATACTTCAACTTAACCAAAAGAGCAAAAAATGTTATCAAACTATCAGCTTTACTTGATAATCGACGTGAAATTGAAAATATTTAACAACCCACAAAACATTAGGTCAACGACCCACAAAGCTGATATTAATCCGTTATGAATAAAAATTATACTTTAACTTAGCGAGAAGGCTAAGAAATATTTGATTTGTTTAATCTTCAAACCCTCTATTTATACAAGTTATCAAACTATCAGTCTTACTTGATAATCGATATGGGATTGAAAATATTTAGCAACCCAAAACATTAGGTCAACAACCCACAAAGTTGATATTAATTCGTTATGAGTAAAAAAAGTACTTCAACTTACCTAGAAGGTCAAAATATATTTGATTTGTTTAATATTTATCAACACACAAAACATTAGGTCAACGGCTCACAAAGTTGTAAGTCAACGACCCACAAATACATATTATAAATAAAAATTATACTTCAAGTTAGCTAAAAGGCCAAGAAATGTATGATTTGTTTAATCTTCAAACCCTCTATTTATACAATTTATCAAACTATCAACCTTACTTGATAATCGAAGTGGGGTTGAAAATATTTAGCAACCCACAAAACATTAGGTCAACGGCCCACAAAGCAAATATTAATCCGTTATGAATAAAAATTATACTTCAACTTAGTCAAAATGTCAAAAAATGTATGATTTGTATAATTTTCAAACCCTTTATTTATACAAGTTATCAAACTATCAACATTACTTGATAATCGATGTGAGATTGAAAATATTTAGCAACCCACAAAACATTAGGTTAACGACCCACAAAACAGTAGATCAACTATCAACAAAGTAGATATTAATCCGTTATGAATAAAATTTTTACTTCAACTTAGCTATAAGGTCAGAAATTTTTGATTTTTAATCTTCAAACCTTATATTTATACAAGTTATAAAACTATCAGCATTAGTTGATAATCAATGTGGGATTGAAAATAGTTAGCAACCCACAAGACATTAGGTCAAAGATCCACAAAACAGTTGATTAGCAACCCACAAAACAGTTGGTCAATGACCCACAAAACATATATTAATCCGAAATTATACTTCAACTTAGCGAGAAGTTAAAAAATGTTTAATTTGTTTAATCTTCAAACCCTATATTTGTACGGTTATCAAACTATCAATCTTACTTGATAATCGACGTGAGATTAAAAATATTTAACAACCACAAAACATTAGGTTAACGACCAACAAAGTGGTAGGTCAACGATCAACAAAGTAGATTTTAATCCATTATGAATAAAAATTATACTTCAACTTAGCCAAAAAGGCCAAGAAATGTGTGATTTGTTTAATCTTCAAACCCTATATTTGTACAAGTTATCAAACTATCAGTGTTAATTGATAATCGACGTGAGATTAAAAATATTTAGCAACCACAAAACATTAGGTTAACAATCAACAAAGTGGTAGGTCAACGACTAACAAAGTAGATTTTAATCCATTATGAATAAAAGTTATATTTCAAATTAGCCAAAACGGCCAAGAAATGTGTGATTTGTTTAATTTTCAAACCCTCAATTTATATAAGTTATCAAACTATCAGTCTTACTTGATAATCGATGTGGATAACAAAATTTTGAAAATATTTAACGTAAATAGATTGAGCTTATAATCTTTCAAAAATAAATTTAAGAAAAAAATAAAAAAAAAACTTTCTTAAAAAATACTTTGATTTGTTATACTTGTAAAAGAAAAAAAGGATGAATTTAGTTTAAATTCGGTTGAGATTATTATAGTTGTTATAAATAATTGGAATAAGTTAAAAAAAAATTATAAGGGTGAAATAGTATAAAATATGATATATTATGATGATTATTTTTTATACAATAAATAATCGAAATAAAAAAAAAATTCACAATTTTTTAATCAAAACTCGTAAAAAAAAATTATATTCGAAATATGAAAATATAATGCAAATAAAATATATAAAAAAACGTAAAACATAAAATATGATATATTAAGATGATTAAATTTATAAAATAATAAAAAAAAAGATAAGTAATTACATTTTTAATATCAAAATAAGTTACAAAATTTTTATTCGAAATAGGAAACTTATATAATGCAAATAAAATATATAAAAAATTATTTTGAAAAAGTTAATTGTAATGTAAAATAGTTAATAAAGTTGTGAAAATAGTTATAAGTTATTTCGAGATATTTTTTAATTTTTTATTTAATTGAAAATAATTATAATTTTATTTTGATTTAATATTTATGTATTTTTTTCTATATTTTTGTTTTTTAAATTGAAAATATTTATAACTTTATTCAAAATACATTGAATAAATAAAAATTATAGATACTTCAAAAAAGAAAAGAAGAGATTTGTTAAAGAGATATTGTAGCTGGTTAGTTTTAAAAAAATTTATATAGGTAATTTAAAAAAGGTTTTTTGTGGGTTTTAATGAGAGAGTTCGATTTTAAAATGTTCACACCAGGTAACCCCACGTCAGCAGGTTAGAACTCTACTTTAGTAGTATATATTGATTGATTGGACGATTGTGATTGCACGACCGGAAATATCATTACAACACATTTACTTTCCAATAAATTTTGCAATTAGTGGCACTCGGTGAATCCCCTTCATTACAGTCATCGTCGCAAGACAAATCACAAGAAAATTTTTCCTTCAACCCGTTCTAAACCAAACAATTGATTCAATCGTAACCATGAAAAAATGTGTGCTTAAGTGAATTTGCATATGTATGTTGCTCTCAAATGAACGAAATAGTTATTCGGGAGATCGATCACCACCATCTGACCGCTAAGAGGCCCCCTTCCAAATCATATTCAAGTTCAAACCGGATCAAGAAATAGTTATTCGGGAGATTGATCACCACTATCTGACCGCTAGGAAACCATAGTTGTCGTATCACTTTCTCAAAAGCAGCATGGGAGATCATATTCGGCCCAAAAGTTTCACAACTAGGGAGCACTTCCATGGTGCATCTAAGGAGGCAGCGACCTCTTCATCGCAAGAAATCCATGGGTCTTGGGTGTTTCATTGGGATACTCAACAAGAACTTTCCCCGTCTGAATGAGGTACAGTGGGGCCACTGGGGCCTGATGCCAATCATCTGAACGAAACAAGCGGGAGCTCCACGAGGGTTTCAAACGAGGATCCGGGGGTTCTCCCTTAGATTGATTATGGGCATGGGACTGAGCAACTGGGAGTGGAGGAGGGATGTTCATGGAGAGGGGGGCCTAGTTCTCTTGTGGCTTTGTGGACAGAAGAGTAGGCGGCGAGGTTGTGGGACGAAGAGAAGTAGAAGACTGCTTGTGAGGGAGTTTTAATGCGTGAAGAGATCTGAGAAGGTAAGGTGATGGCTTGCGAGAGATTACAGAGAGAGAGAGGTAGTATGTTTAAGCTCATAAAATATTAAAAAAAGTACGGGAAAATATTTATGCAAAAAACGTCTAATAATTGGGACATTTCAATGTTCTCGTGCATCGTGCAATGTAAATTACATTGTTTCAAGATCGTGAATATATGATCATAAACTCATGCAATTGCATGTCTCAAAGTCGGGTACAACCTATGTTCATATAGCAAAATTTGATTTGTGTTAGGATAGTGCACTCATACATATACTTTTAGGTATTTCATATGCTCGTGCACTTGTATGCTTATATCTTGTTTTAATTGAAGGGAGAATTTGATATACTAGGCCTTTTTGAGAATATAATTTAGTAAATGTACCCCAAATTTTTTTACCACTTTTATTTAATGGTAGGTAAAAATAATTAACCCTTCCATTTAAAAAAAAAAAAAGAATGTTTGTTGTTTGTTATTTAAGTGTAAGTTTTAATTTTTAATTACTGAATTTATTTTTTATTTTATTTTATTTTATTCTCTTTTTATTTTTTTATTATTTTTTTATTTTCTGGAATAAATTTATCATACCAGAAATTTCTCATACCAGAAATTTTATCATACCAGAATTTTTATCATACTAGAAATTTATCATACCAGAATTTTATCATACCAGAATTTTCTCATACCAGAAATTTCTCATACCAAAAATTTTATCATACCAGAAATTATGCATACCAGAAATTATACATACAAGAAATTATTCATACCAGAAATTATTCATACCAGAAATTGTTAATACCAGAAATTATACATACCAAAAATTGTTCATACCAGAAATTATACATACCAGAAATTATACATACCAGAGAAAAAAACATATTATACCTAATTTACGTACACCTAAGTTAAAAGCTACATTTCATGATATTTCTCATACAAGAAATTATAATATAAAATTCTGGTATTTATCATGAATAACTTTGTTTATACTCAGATTCATATTATACAATAATGTCTAGTCTTTTAAATAGTGAATGTACGCCTTATCCCCAAATCCTTTCTCATCAACAACATAACTCTCCACTAACTAATGAAATGCCGACAACTTTGATTAGGAGAAATGTGATAATATGCTTCATTAGCTTAAGTAAATAGGAAGCATTCTTAGCTACTTGTAGCAGATTCAAAAATTTTATTCTCAAACTTCTCCTCTGACTGACTCGAACACATTGAACTGAAGCCCTATAGCCAACTCTTTCCGACGAATGGCCAAGCCAAAGCCAACCTGTATGCCCAGCCTGTGTACCGTCCACAACCAGACTCACCTCGTAGCACAAACAAACAACAATCAGATCTAACAGAACGTCAAACCTGAGATCAATGAGTCTCTATGATGCGAGAAGATGATGTGGGCCTAGATCTAGATCCAGATCTAGATTTAGATCCAGATCTGGGCGAGTTCAGAGAGTCGGTCCGAATCGAAGCAGGAGGGGAAACATAGTAGCGATGTGCAGAGCTCGGCGAGCTTGTCCCGGAGGAAGGAGAGGGGATGGCGGCGGAGCACGGTGAAGTCGGCAGTAGCGGCGGAGCGACGGTGGAGTCGGCAGCAGCGGCGGAGCGACGGTGGAGTCGGCAGCAACGGCTAAGATGAAATGGAGGAGAAGGAATTCGATGTGGAACTGAACTTGGTTGCAAAGGAGGATGAGCGAAAGAGAAGAGAAGAAGTTGTTCGCAAGGGAATGAAAATAGAGCGGAGAGGCGGATGAAGAGAGGTGGGTTAGGTTTCACTGTAAAAAAGAGATTTGGGGTATATTTTTATTAATGAAAATATAAAAAAGCCTACTTAGTATCTTTGTTTCTTAATAAAGCCTACTTACCAAATTATCCCTTAATTGAATCATATAATCATGCACTTGTATATTCATATACTTATATGTTTCGGAATTGTGCACTCAAACACATACTTTTAGATATTTTGTGATGAACATGCCCGTGCATTGAACATACAAGTGCACATAACTATATAAAGAGACAAGAGCATTCTACGTAACATATATAGGACACGGGCACTAGATAATTCATAGTGCACGATCAAGAACACAATTGGGACACATGCTTTCATGAAATAAACCTTTTTATCGATACATATAATAAAATCTTACATTTGAACCGTGGTGAAAAGTAGTGAAGTGATAGAATCCTTAGTTTCTGGAGTAACATGAGTATATCCATCGCTCTCTTTATACAATGTATCCATCACACGTACAAGGTTCAATACCCTCATTAGAACGGAGTTTGCCACGGGCATAGACCTTAGAAACTCTTCATTTATGTCCTTCCATGCTTCTTCTATTTCAAGTTTGAATACTTCACATGCAACTTTTTCTCCCACACCGTGTTGCTTTGTGTAGCACTCGATAACAGATGGTGGGTGCTCTCTCTCTTGCTCAAACTATAACCTCATCCGAGCACAAAAAAACATTAGTTTTATGATCAATGCATAATTTCATTTGCCATCTTATTATTGTGCAAAAACTAAAAAGAAATAACAATAGATTTACAGTGGTTTGTTCAAACTAACTACGTCTATTTTAGAGAGAACTTATTAAGAAGTTCAAAATATTGAGATTGTCCGAAAATTATGCTAAAGATAGAATATAATGGTATATACATAGCAAACGAAAACCCTAAAGGATAAATTGGTCTATAGTTAGACCCAAACACTCCGGAGATCTTCATCTCCCTCGACCCCCACGATATAACTTTGTGAATTGTGAAATTCAAACTATATTAAAACTAAAATTTACGTACCTTATGTGACACAATGTCATCCATGAGTCTAGATAAGGTGGATGCAGATGTGACAAGTTTAGGCCGATTAAGCATCCAATCAAATACGATTTTACTTTCAGCAACACCGCCCATCCAAACGAGGGATGCAACTGATAGCATTGGGTAACCACTTGATACCGATGCTACTTCCAAATACTCATCAACTGTAGGAAGCCCATCTTCTCTGTCCAACCATTTTCTTTCCGCATGATACGCTTTCACTAGTCTCTTCATCTAAACAACCTCAATACAATACATAATAACAATGTCAAGTTACGTACTTAAACCACAAAATGCTAGTACTTTTAGCAATATACGATCATTTCTACCAAACAGTATATACATTTTCAAAATTTTCTAGTCAAAGATTTAATTAAAATAACTCAAAAAAAATCAAAGTTAAGATTTTTATGAGTAATTTAGGTTGCTATAACTTGAAATATAAACGGGTAAAAACGAGAGGTAGAGAGAAAATACTTTTAAGTTTTTTAATACGAGATGCAATCGGTTAACATAAATTATGAAAATAAAGTTAAATTTTATTGGTTTATGAGGATAAAAAAATTATGGATTTTCTTCGCCCTCCTCACAAATTATGAGAATTAGAGAGATGGATATGAATTTCATCATTAAACCATACAGCTTCCTTTGCAGAATGTACACCAAATGTTGGCCTTCCTTGCTTCATCATTTCCTCCTCTGCTTTGCCAAAAATATCCAAGAGTTGTTCATAACATGCTTTCGTGCACTTTGGTAGATTAACCATTGCACTTACCTCCCACCTATATATATAGAGAGCATGAATATAAAAATATCTCACCTCGAATATAAAGAAATATGTGGGTCGAACCTGTCTATTGCGTCTGTGAAGAGCTCTAGTTCCTCTGCTGTACCATAAACATCATAGATATCATCAATGATGGATGTCGTAGCAATGACTTGAGTTAGAAATTTTCTACTCGCAGAATATTTCGGCTCGAAATACACACCTAGTGTCCAAAAATAAAGTTCAACTATTCTATTTCTTGCAAATGGATATTTGGTTGCGCAGTCTACCTCCTTCCACCATCTGATATAAAAAAACGAACCAAATATAAATAAAATTGAATCCTTATTCAACAATGTAAGGAAAACATATATATTATACTTACTCTAAGATACTATGTAGTTCATTTTGATGCAGTTTTTGAAGTATGTTGAAGTCTAATTTTGCGAATTGAAGAAGAACTTCACAATGTTGCTCCTTTTGCTCGTAGACGGAGAAGTAATTCCTTGCCTCTAGTCGCGGCAATCTCTTACGAAGAGGTCTATATAGAGCGTCGCTCACTTGTTTGGAAACAAAAGGACTTAACTGAGGAATAAGGGATCGAAGGCTACTTGTGGTGAATTTAAGAGCATCATCTAGAATTGTTTCTCCTTTCACCCTAAGATGAGTTGCTTCATACAAGCTGAGAAGTCCCTCTACGTCATCACTCAGTGAATTGTTGAAGTTACTTTCGGTATCGAGGAACTTCTTGAATACATCTGCATCAATGTATATGCACATATATAAAATTATGAGACAAGTTATCCTCAGGGTTTTTGTTTAATCAAGACTTTGAGGCATGAAACTATTATCTTTTAAGAGATATACACTCCGTCTTAAATACTGAAACCGTCAAACTCAATTTCCAAAACAACCATAAAACTTTTGATAATAGGCAGATGATTGCATATGTAAAGAAAACTCTTCTATGCTCCCAAATCAAGGTGCGACCAATTTCAAGTATCAAATAGAGACTAACACAAACCATTATTGGAAGATATGTTAAAATATTAAGATATATTGTTGTTAGAGGAATAAATATAGCATGTCGTTAGTTTAGGCTAGGTTATATTTCAATTTATTTATATAATTTTTATTATTTTCTTTCTACTTTCTTGTAACCTCTATATCTTATATAAAGGATCGTAATAAAGTATTTATAATTGTGATCCTTTTCACTAAAATCTATAATGATATAGAGTCTACGGATCCTCAACCTCTAAACCCGCTACCACCAACCTACCTCGTGCAAGTTTTAGCATTGGGTTTTTCTGGTAGAATAAAATCCCTAAGACCCTAGAATGTGTTGACTATGTGAATTTGTTGTTGATTGTGAAAAGAGAGAATGAGCTTACCAGATGGGGCATTATAGCCGTGCTCCCTAAGCAATCTGAACCTGACGGCCGTTGTATTGAGATCATTTCCGTCGTCATGGACATCATTGAAATTGCGTTCTAATTCCTTCTCAATCTCTTGTTCAAAATGGTACGCAATACCTAACCTTTGAATAGCATCAATCAAATGTATATTTGTGTTGTGCAAGTCTCCATCTTCATCTTCACTTAACATCTTCAGAACCTCTCTTTTCAAAGCCTCTGCATTCTCCCTCCCTTCATAGCTACCCTGTTCAGATTAAACTCGTTCATTTGACTAAACAAGTTGAATACATACACAATTTTAACCTTTTTTGAGTTATAAGTTAGACTCGATTATAAACAAATTAAACATGATCATACAAATGTAACCTACTCGAATAATCGCCACATGCAAGTATGATACAACTCTAGACGAATAATTGATTACAAGAATGAAAATCATACATCTTTAGTGGCGTTTGACAAGAAGGTTTCGTCCCATAAGCTTGGTTGAAAATTGGCCGTGGGACGTGGTGCCAAAACAATGGGTGATCCAACTAGACATGACTCCATAGCTCGTTTGACAATAAAAGTTTTTACGTTGTGTATGAGATGTGAGTTGTGACTCATTTACTTGGCTCTTGAGGGTATTTATAAGGATGAAACACTAGCTACAACGTTGGTCCACCATTATTACTATTTTCTGTCACAATTAGATGCTACAGTCCTAGCATGTTTTTTAAATGCTTGGAAGTGAGAAAAAAACAAAACATACTTTATTTGTTACTAGATTAAAGGCATTTATGGTAGTTAAGAGACAGTTTGGTAACAGATGATTAAGTAGATGAAGATGAGGATGAAGGGAATTATTTAGATGAAAAATTAAGGGGATGAAATTGTTTAAGAGGGTGAATATGAATATAAGTGAAATGAGTGTTTGGTAAAATTAATATGATTGTGGGTAAAATTACGAAAAAATATGTGTAATATTTTTTTTATAGATGAAAGAAATGAAAAAAGAGGGGTAAAAGTGAGATTTGACCCTCAATAATCTTCATAATCCCTATAATCCAAGTTTTACAAGATTACAAAATTCTCATAATCTAATTCCCTTAATCTCCGTAATCTAACCTCTTTAATCTCCTTAATTCTCTTACCAAACGAGATTACGAGAATTATTTCTCCCTTTTAAATCTCATAATCTTAATCTCCTTAATTTATGGTACTACCAAACGGAGCCTATATAAATTGTTACTATTGTCAAACGGAGCTTATATTTGTTATAAAAAAATAATCTAAAATTAAATTAAATATTAACATTAAACTCAAGATAATTCAGTATTAGAAACTAATGTTCAATGTATTTACCAAAATAATATGAGTTATTTTTTAAAAAAATAAAATAAATAAAACTATATTTGGTGACGACGTTACAACCTATTTCTTACCTGTTATATAAAAATAGGATAAGGTGTGTGAGTCATACTGGATTTTAGTTTAAAAATCAAATCAATGTCATTTAATATGTTAACAAACTTAAATTAAGGAAAACTAGATTTTCTTAGATCCTGTTTGATGGCAGAAATACAATGATTACTATCATGGTGCACGATTCATGTACAAGGCATGATAGTGTACCTAAGAACCACGTGTGGAACAGGGGTGAAATAAAAAAAAAAAAAATTTGATTTATTTAAATCGAACGTATCTTAGAAGTAGACTTGATCATATCCGAGCAGTCGTCTGTCACACCGAAAAAACGGGAGTTTATGAACATAGGATGAAGTCCGACCGGGCCATAAGGCCCGATCTATCAAGCCCGTCGGTTTCGGGTTCCGGCACCACTCTAGGTCTGACCTGGCTGAAAATTCCGGCTCGCTAGCCACGGTAAAAAACATTAAAAAAAATTAATATATATATATATATATATATAGTATAATTATAATAAATTTAATATTTTACATAAAATATCTTCAATATAATTTATTTATTTTTTAAAAATCATATTAAAAATATTTTTTTTTTAAAATGCGGGTACCCGACCGACCGGGGTACGATAACCATTTCAGACCCGGTAGCTGGACTCTTCCCGGACCGGGTCCGAATAAACGGGCGTAATATATTATAAAGGACCGAACCCGACCTGACCCAAATATGAACGGATCCACATAGTTTTTGGTTACGTTGCGGAGAAAAATAATTTTCTTATTAATATATTACGACTTCGATTTTAATAAACTTAATTTTCTTTTTTTTTCCATTTAAAGAAATTGCCCTTAAAAATAAATAAACATTTGCACCCAAAATAATTGGTACAAAAATGAATCACTTTTTTCATCACAATCCCCAGCAAATGTGTACCACAAACTAGAATGTCTCTCTATTAATATTATTCACTTTCCTTTTTTAATACAGCCAAACAGTCCAAACGTCCGTACAAGATAGATAAGGTTATAATAATGACCACAAATTGTTCACAAATATTTCCAATACATTTCATTCGGTTGTATTTACGTGAACTCATCTATCTACACTTCTACATCTATCGCACAAAACTCGTGTATTTTATCGTTATTTACCTAATAATTATTTAAAAATATTTTATTGAAAACTTTTGAATTATATACGATCAAATTGATCTCAAATGTCAATGTCAATGGTTGGTCAGTTTGGACGCTAGGAAAAACAATTTTAACTCAGTAATCAAAGCAGAAGCTTTCGCTCTAAAAGAAGCAATAAGGCTAAATATCAAAAAGATCGAAATTGAGGGTGATAACCTTTGTGTTATCAAAACACTTCAAGGATTTTGGTGGTGTCCTTGGGAGATCGAGATGATTGTATCCGACTCTAGATTGGATCTTCGCTTATTTGAGGAAGTCCAGGTCAGACATGTGTTCAGAGAAATCAACAATGTTGCTGACCGATTGACCCATTTGAGAATTTCGAACCCCAACACACCCTTTTCTGACGATCTCGAACTTCGTGTTCTCATCCGCAAGAATGCTTTAGGATGGAATACCTCTAGAAGATAGTCTTTCCTAACCGTTTTCCGTTTTTAAAAAAAAATGTCAATGGTTGGTCAGAATTAGACAGTACCATGCATTACGGATTAAAATTGTGCATAAGAGTTTTGTAGAATTATTGTAACCCCAAATAAACTAGAACCATAATATATAATTGTAATATAAAAGGATAAAATCATCACAAAAATATTCTAACCATAAAGAATATAATTCTATTTATTAAAAAATTAATAAAGGCATATCTCATTATTCAAGGCATATTTCAACAAATTTCCTTTCATATGTACAAAATGCATATTCAAGTCATACAAAAAAACATTAACTTGAATCCTACAAGATGCATTAGACACTACGACGCATGGACACCTCATGAAGACGGAGTGTTTCGTGTCCTACCTTTTCGGACTCAGGGATACGGTTCCGACACGGTCAAATATGGCCCGTTGCGGTTCAGATGTAGGACACGGCGCGGACACGGATTGTGTCCGGTCATGACAAGGTCAACGAAAGTTTCCCCTATTTTTATGACAAAAAAAATGATAAGAAATTTTTTTTAAAAAAAAAATAAAGAGAAATTATTTTACCGTTATAATATTTCGTCCCTCTGTGTTTTTCCGACTAAACCTAGCCCCCATTTGGCGACCTGCGAGTTTGGGGTTGCCGGAAGCAAGACAACGATCTTCATATTCTTCGACGAAGCCTTCTTCTTCTCATTTTTTTTTCTAATTTACATTTTTTATAATTATTGTTTTCTTGGTGATTATGTTATTCGGTTGTTGATTTGCAAATTGGGTGAATCGTTCTTTAATTTTGAAACTAAATATGAGTATTTGAGATTATAATGTCAAATATAGGTCTCCACGATACCACCAAAAAACTTGTGGATACCGTTAACACTCATGGTTTCATTAGATTAAATGAGGAAGATGTTTGGAATGTGCTTGTGACTGCTACAAAACATACATGGAAGTGCGTGAGGTGTCTTATTACACTTAAATTGCTTGAATATATTTATAGTGACAACGTACTTGTTTGTACGTGGTTCTTATTACATAATTTATCAACGATTGTGCACCATTTATGAACGATTGTGCATTTTGCTTTTATAAAAGAGTGTACGATTGTGCTTTGTGGAAAAATACAAGGCGTACGATCATAGTGCACGATTATGGGACAAGGTGTACGATTTTGCAACTGAAACCCCGTGTGGGACATATGGTGAAATAAAAAGCATTGATATTTAGATCGAAGGTAACTTAAATGTTATCGCTCCTTACCTTAAAAAATCCCACGTGATATTTGCCATATATATACACATAAGGCGGATATAGCTTTTGGTTACATTGAGAAGGCTCGTTATGGACTAAATTTTTTTTTTTCATTTAAATAAAAACACTTTTGCTTAAAACATAAAAACATATTTTGTTCATGAATTTAAAAAGTTTGCACTAAAAAAAATAAAATAACTAGTGAGGAATAGTACAAATAAATGAATCATTTTTTTCCGAATTAATTAGGGAAATAAGACCCCCTAAAATTGTCTTTTGTAAACTAGGCCTCTATATAAAAGAAAGAAAAAATAGGTATGAAAACTAGCAAATAGGGCAATAATTTTTTTAGTTGAAATGATGGTGATTAGATGTTTACTTTTTGTTTAAGTATCTTTTTTACATGTTTATCTTTTATTTTTGGTTAATGTAGCTAGTTTGATGAAATTTTCAAGTCCATGAATGTTTAATTTTTTTGGGTGACATTGTCTTCGTTACTCAAATATGAATTATAGTATTTTTTCATTATTGGGTATATGTTTATTGTTTTTGTGGTATGTTTCTTATTATTGAGTATGTTAAAGTGATATTTTTGGATATGTTTTATAATTATACAAACTGTGTTACAAGGACCAAATGTCATTTGGTATTGATGTTTGTGTACAATATCGATTTGTGTAAATTTTAGTTATGACAAATTCAAATTGGGTATGCTTTTATACATGTATTGGCTTTGTAGTATATTTCTTATTATTAAGTATATTTAAAGTGATGTCGTGGATATGTTTTATGGTTAACCAAAATGTGTTATAATGATCAAATGTCAAGCGAATTCTTGGGTAATGACCAAATGTCATTTGATATTGATGTTTGTGTACAATATCGAGTTTTGAAAATTTTGGGTATGACAAATTTAAATTGGGTATGAATTTTGTATTAAGTGATGTTTAAATTGGGTATAAATATAAAATATTATCCAATTTATGGATATTATTTTATTTTGATATTTGATTTATTGGGTATATTGTTTTCGAGTATGTTTTTGTACTTTGAAAAATTTATTTTTGGGTATGATTGTTGCATTAATTGGGTAAGCGAATTTTTGGGTAAGCGGATTTTTTCTGGGTAGAGGGCTGCGTTTTTTTGGCCTCAAATTCCCTCCAAATGTCAATCAAAAGGTCACAATCAACACTTACATCAGCCATCACTCATTAGTCATCACTTTTGTCAACTTTTTGTGCTATTTATGAATTAGTCTAGTAAAGTAAGAGTCCTATTTCTCAATTTGTAATTGGTAGAGTCCTAAATGTCAACTCTATAGTGTAAAAGGCCCTAAGTGCCAATTCAGCCCGCATATGAAAAGCATAGTAGTAGTTCCCAAAAAAATAAAAATAAAAATTCTTTTTTTGGGAACTACAACTACGCTCTCCACATCGTTGTTAATATTTTTTATATTGGGAACGTTTACTCCGTTCTCCATATGCATAGTTGAGGATCCTATCTACTACGCACGCGAAGTGCGTAGTTGGGTTACTATTTAGAGATTTTCACCGGTATGTTTGGAGACCACGTATATTATTCAGTTTCCTTTTTAATACATCCAAATCGTCCAAACGTTCTCGTGGTTACAGGTGAGAGTACGTGTGCGTAGTTATGGTTACTACTTAGAGATTTTCACCGGTACGTTTGGAAACCACGTATATTATTCAGTTTTCTTTTTAATACGCTCAAATCGTCCAAACATTCCCGGGGTTACAGGTGAGAGTGTGGTCCATGTTTTAGCGTACAATATATGTATAAGGTTAGCGTACAATGTGTGTATTTGACAATATTTCTTCACAAATATGTCAATACATCCAAGTATACAGGCGAGCTCTCTATCTACATCTACCGTACAAAACTGGTGCATGTTATGTGTCTTTCAAAGTGTAAACATGAAACCTCACTCACGAGTCACGTCCACACAATCTTCTCTTTCATCTATATCCACTACAAAGTTGTCAGACCTACTTATAAATTTACACTAACCGCATCTCACTCCGTCTATTATTTATGCACAGTATTTCTATACGTATTTGCGTATAGACTCCGTCTATATAGCTTTTTGTTACATTCCATTCCGTCTATAATCTTATTTTAACCTTATTTTCTCCTTTTTCCATAAAATATTTGAGTAAAAATAAATTAGAAAATATATTATTGGTTTATTTGTGGAGGAGTAGGACCCACTTTATTTTGCACTCTTGGAGGATGACGTCTATATTTGAATGGAGTGATTTTTTATTTAACTCTTTACACGGAGAAAATACATAGGATGTAAAATTTGTTTTAGATAGGAGTGTAAAACTTAACCCTTTTCACTATTGAAACTGAAAATCAATGGTGATCGACATGTTTGATCAACGAACCCCGTTATCCTTGCGGATAGGTTTTAAGACCATCAAGTTTTTTACACCATTATTAGTGACTATTGATAGAATTGGTTGATACTTAATTGAAACAATTTGGTTTACTAGGCTTTTTCTAGTTTTGTGTTTAGTAAATGTACCCCTTAGAAAAGAGTGTGTAGAGTTTGAAAATAAATACAAAAGGTTGGGGTATATTTACTTAATTGAAACATTAAAAAAGCCTAGTTCTACTTTAGTTTCTCAAAAAGGCCTAGTTACCAAAATTGCCCTACTTAATTTAGAATGGACCGCACCACTGTATTTCAACATATCACACCCTACTTCTTTAATTGTGTGTGGGGTTACAATATACTATGTAGTTATGTTGTAATGTTCACCGTTATGTTGGTTTAATTAGTAAGCACCAAAAGAAAAAGAATGAATATTTTTTGAGTGATTCTCCAGCTTCCACTACAAAAAGCCAAACCGATTACAAAGCTATTGAATTACTAAATTATGTTGAACACATTGTCTGGTTGAGAATATTCAATGAATTTCATATAGCTTGTGGTGTACGTAGAACATATTACTAAATTATGTTGGGTCTAGGTGTGACCCCTTTGATGAATAGAGTTTGATATATCTTTATGCCTTGTTATTAGGTAGTGCCCTCTCTCAGGATTGGAGGTTGTTGTGGTTGAGCTGAGTACGAGGTTGAGGTAAGTCCATAGGATTTACTTAGCTACCATCCCTATATTGGGTGTTTGGATGAGTGATATGTGCGTTATATGTTTGCTATGATAGCATGAGATATCGTTGATACTGACCTACGTTTTATTGAATGTCCCTTTGCGTGGTTGTGATAACCCTTCCCTTTCATCCTGCCATGGAGTCTGGGAGGTTCTCTGACGTCAGGCCAGACTGGTTTACAGGAAGGGCGCAATCCACTCCCATAGGGTACACGGGTTGTGTGACCGATACTCGTACAGCTGGATATAGCACTTAGAGGCGAGAATGTATCGGTCCTCGTGTCACATACTTTCATCTGTCTATATATATACGATTTGAGTGAATGACTATTATATAAAGATGATAAAATAGGTAAATGTGCCATGTTGTAAGATCCAGTGAACTTGTTGTCAGGCTAGGGTTAGGATCCATTGTGAGATCCTAGCCCAATGTGGCACTCCAAGTCCCGCGGATTATGGTTATAAAGGGTGAATCCTATTTCCAATTATCCGTTATAACATGATAGCAACAAAAACAAGTCAATACAATCCAACTAATACGCGGAATGAAGCTAAGTAAGTCCAAGAGACTTACTTCACACGAAAGTAACACAAGAGATCAACGAACAACTCAGAAAACACTCAAGGAAGTTCAGTTTCTCTCAGGAAAGGAACAAGGAAAGCCTGTACGAACAAGCAACACGAATCAGGAACGAAACAGTTGCTAGAAGTCTATAACTTCTAGTCTCAACGATCTCTAAGAGATCAGCACATGCTAAGGGATCAACCTTAGTCTTACAACAACTCAGGGGAACAAGGAACAACCATAAGGAACCAAGGAAGGAACGAGGAAAGGAAGGAACGAGGAAAGGAAGGAACGACACCAAAGACGGGAGCTACTACAGAGAAACCGCAGAGGCGGCTAGACAGAGGCGCAGGGGCGGCTCTGTGCAGGCGCAAGGGCGGCAGCGTGACAGAAAGTGTTGTCGGCTTTCTTCTTCGACAGAACTCACAGCAGGGGCAACTAAAGCTCGAACCTTTGGTTCCAACACGTCGAGACTCCACTCCAAAGAGCCTGAGAACAACGAAGGGTCAACAACGGAACACTCCACAAGAATCAAGGCTCATGCTTGATCCTTGGAGAAGAAGGAAAGAGAAGAACGAAAGGAAGAAAACCAAAATAGAAGGGAAGACATGCAGCGTTAAAGAAACGTGAGGAAGAACCAAAAAAGATGCACTTACACGTTCAACGGGATTGCAGGAAGCAAGGACGGTTGCAGCTCTCTAGGGTTGAAGAAGATGATAGCAAGGAAAGGGAAAAGGGGGAGAAAGAAGAGAATATATAGGGACGGGCTGAAAAGAAAACAAGGAAGGGCGTCCAGGGTTTAGAAAGAAGATAAGAAAACCGGCCCATAAGATAAAATATCGGATATTCTATCTATGGAAAGAAGATAAAAGAACGAAAGAAAAGATCGGCATGATCTGTCGTAAATCCGCAGGGGCGGATCTCACAGCCGCAAGGGCGGTTGGCTGCGGGGGCGGCCCTCTTCACCGCAGGGGTGGTGAAGGCAAAACCTAGGATCTTACATCAGATCCTCCTAAAAAGAAGTTTCGGGACAAATAGGACGAAACTTGCAAAAGCTCACAAGCACAACACAAATAGAAACAGAACTGAACTCATATATTCTCACTCGGAGTACGTAACTCAAACGTCACACAAAAGCGTAAGCAACACAACAAGAGAAAACCAAACAACTGACTATGCTAAAGGTGCATCCAGCCCAGCGTAAAACTCCGGATAGTTCCACTGGATACCATCCTCTGTCTCCCAAGTCGCTTCATCGGTTCCTCGCATCGACCATTGTATCTTCATCATCGGTATGTCCTTCAAACGCAAACGTCTCGCACTACGCTCTAAGACAGCCACCGGGTGCTCTGCAAACGTGTGGTCTGGCTCGATCACTAGATCCTCATGACTGACGATGTGTCTCGGGTCATGTATGTACTCCCGTAGCTGAGACACATGGAAAACTGGGTGAACACCCTCGAGTCTCGGTGGCAACACAAGTCTGTATGCTGCCTCTCCAACTTGCTCAATAATCTCAAACGGTCCAACATATATGGGACTCAGCTTCCCCTTGACACTGAAACGTTTGACGCCTCGTGTCGAAGATACTCTCAACCAAACCTGAGCTCCAACTCTGAACTCCAGAGGTCTGCGCCTCTTATCTGCATAGGATTTCTCGCGACTTTGCGCTACTAACATCCGCTCGCGAATCACTGCTACACGAGCCATGTCATCCTGTATCTGCTCAGGTGCTACCCCGTTAGCACTACTAGGCTCATCCCAACGTAGCGGTGTACGACATCTCTGTCCGTATAAAGCCTCATAAGGAGCCATCCTGATCGATGTCTGCCAACTGTTGTTGTACGAAAACTCCACTAAGGGAAGGTGATCTGGCCACACTTGTCAGTCTAACACGCAGGCTCTCAACATGTCCTCGAGAGTCTGGATGGTCCGCTCGGACTGACCATCGGTCTGAGGATGACAAGCTGTCGTAAACTGTAGACTCGTACCTAGGGCGGCATGAACTTGCTGCCAAAACCTCGAAGTGAACCGTCCGTCTCTGTCAGAGACTATGGTCCTAGGTACCCCATGAAGTATCACTATCTGTCTGGTGAACTCCTATGCTAATCGACTTACCGGCCACGTTTCCTTGATCGGAATAAAACATGCGGTCTTCGTCAGTCGATCTACGATGACCCAAATAGCATCAAAACCACGACTATTTTCAAACCAATCACAAAATCCATAGAGATGTCTTCCCACTTCCACTGAGGGACGGGAAGTGGGTGTAGCTTGCCCCCTGGTCTATGATGCTCGATCTTGACCTACTGACAGGTCGCACACTGAGCTACATATCTCGCCACATCTGGCTTTAGACCTCCCCACCAGAAAGAGCGTCTGATATCCTGATACATCTTACTCGCACCAGGGTGTACTGAGTAAGGTGAAGAGTGAGCCTCCTGAAGGATCCTCTGTCTCAACCCTCGATTTGACGGTACACAAACACGTTCCTAGCGTCTCAAAACTCCGTCAGCACCAACTGCAAATTGTGGTGCCTCTCCTCGAGACATCCGGTCTCGAATCTGTGTCAAAGCTGGACAACTTTCCTGCTTCTGTCGGATTTCGGTCAACAGATTAGGTACTATCTCAAAGGTGGACAATTGGTTGTCGGAATCTAGGAAGTAGATATTTATCTCTAGCCATGCCAAATCTCGTTGTAACTGTGGTTGAGCTGTCAGTCTAGCGATCGCCATCTCCCGGGAAGTCTTCCTATTGAGAGCATTTGCTACCACATTAGCTTTTCCCCGGTGGTATAAGATCTCAAGATCAAAGTCCTTGATCAACTCTAACCATCTGCGCCGGCGGTTATTCAACTCCCGCTGAGTGAATATGTACTTCAGACTCTTATGGTCTGTGAAAATCTGACGCGTAGCTCCGTACAGATAATGTCTCCAAATCTTCAAAGCATGAACAACAGCAGCTAACTCAAGATCATGGGTAGGGTAATTCTCCTCATACGTCTTCAACTATCGAGACGCATAAGCAATCACCTTTCCCCTCTGCGTCAAAACACATCCCAAGCCCAGCTTGGATGCGTTGCTTTAAACCACAAAATCCTCAATGCCCTCTAGTTGAGCTAGGATAGGAGCAGAGGTCAATCTCTTCTTCAACTCCTCGAAGCTCTGCAGGCACGACTTGGACCATACGAACCTCGTATACTTCCGCAACAAGGAAGTGAGCGGTCGGGCGATAGCTGAAAAGCCTTCAATAAAACGCCTGTAGTAGCCTGTCAATCCTAAGAAGCTGCGAACCTCCTTAATATTCTTAGGTGGCGGCCAGGAAGCTATTGACTCAATCTTCGCCGGGTCTACCTTGATCCCTTCTGCTGAAACTATGTGACCCAGGAATGCTACCTCGGACATCCAAAACTTGCACTTAGAGAGTTCGGCGTAGAGCTCTCTATCTTGTAAGACCTGAAGAACAATCCTCAAGTGTCCTGCATGCTCCTCTCTACTGCGGGAGTAAACCAGAATGTCGATGAAGATGCTATTCATCAACTCCATGAAGACTGTGGGCGCATTCATAAGCCCAAATGGCATCACTACAAACTCGTAGTGTCCATATCTGGTCCGAAATGCCGTCTTGGCTACGTCCTGCTCTCTCACCCTCAACTGGTGATATCCAGATCTCAAATCAATCCTCGAAAATACTGAAGCTCCATGTAGCTGATCCAAAAGATCGTCGATACGGGGCAATGGGTATTTGTTCTTGATCGTCACCTTATTCAGCTCTTGGTAGTCGATACATAACCTCATTGACTCATCTTTCTTTCTGACGAAGAGAACTGGTGCGCCCCGAGGGGATACACTAGGCGGATGAAGCCCTTCTCTGCTAACTCCTCAAGCTGCTTCTTCAACTCAAGCATCTTGATAGGCACCATACGATAAGGAGTCTTAGAGATCGGTCTCGTATCGAGCTTTAGATCAATGCCAAAATCTACACTCCTTTGTGGAGGTAAACTTGATGGCTCTCCAAATACGTCATCAAACTCGCAAGTTACTAGAATCTCGTCCAAAACTGGACTAGTACTATCCTTCATGGCATAGCACCAAAAAGCCTCACATCCTTGATTGATAAATCTCGCAGCTCGAATTGCACTGATGACGGTGCCAGTCTTCCAGAGATCCCATCCTCGTAAGATCTCAACATGGCCTGCATTTGTAGTTACTGTCACTGTCCTCTTGCCGATATCCATAACTGCTCGATGTCGATCCATCCAATCCATGCCCAGAATAACTTCTTCATGTACTAAGTACATGACGAAGAAGTTAGCTGGTCAATCGCGACCTCCCAATCTAATAGGGCAATCGCAAACCTCTCGCGTACCTCGTATCTTACCCCCATCAGGTAATCCTATAAAGAAGGGTCTACCTTCTACAGTAACTAAGGTCAATCTATCTACGCAAGCATCAGATATAAAAGAATGTGTAACATCAGTATCGAAAAGAACTCTGACAGTAAAACCATTAATGTGAATGGTACTTGTAGTTGCTGACGTTGGCGGCTCTACAGCACTCCTCAACTCATAAACCCTAGCTGGTGCATCTCTGGTGTTTGCAGATCCACCAACACGTCCTCTACCTCTTCCCTGTCCCGGAGTGGAACCCTGAGGAGCGGCAGAACCTGAAACTCTCTACTGCTGCTGTTGGTACGGAGATCTCTGTCCTCCTCCAACAACATTGACAGGTGAAGAACCCTACTAAGATAGCGCCTTGCCTTGACGGCAAAACGCAGCTTTGTGTCTGGGCTTGCCACAAGAAAAACAAGTCACTGCTGGCTTCTTACAGTCAGCTCGGATGTGTCCAGCTACTCCGCAGTTATGACACTGCCGTCCTTTGTCAGAACTTTGCTGAAAACTAGAACGTCCAGGCGTCTAACTACGTCCAAAACCAGCTGCTCCAACTCCAACACTGGATGATCCAGTCTTTTTGTCTTCTCAGGACCTCCTGTCTGAGAAGCTCTCCTCTGACCCGGTCGGTCTCTTTCATAAGCAGAAGCTCTATCTTGGTAGTCCGTCAAAGAATCACAACAAAAACCCGTAAGATAAGAGCGTGTCGATTCTCTCAGCCTTCGAGAGAAAAGGTAAACAAGCTGATCCTCCGGTGGTGCGGACGGACCCAACAATGTCAACTCATCCTGAAACTTGAGGATGATCTCAGCAATAGGCAAATCCTCGAATCCAGCTTCAAGGAAATCCTGAAGACGGTCTCTCCTCATGGCTGCAGGACAATAGCGATCCCTGATCACTATCTTCATCTGCTCATAACTGGTGACCTTGCTGCGAATTATCTTCCACCAAGAATGAGCCCGATCCTTCAGCAGTGTATGTGCTATGTTGACTCGACGTCCCTCAAGGCAACCGATAGCCTCCATAGCAGAATCAATCTGTCCTAGCCATTGCTCCACCTCCAAGCCAGTTCTTCCCACGAAGACGGGAACCTTCAGCTGATCAAAAGTCTTTAACCAGTTGTCGGGTTTTGGCTCCTTTGCTTCAGCCGGCGTTCTAACAACATCAGCAACTCCTGCAGGTGGGGCAACATCTAGTATAACTCTCTGCGAAACCTCAGCTGATCTCGCAAGAACTGGCGGCGCTGGTGATGGTCCTCCAGTCCTGATGGTCTCCTCAACCCTCTGCACATAGTCTTATATATCTATCCTTATTGTAACACCCAAAGTTCTAGGAACTCGAAGCGCTACGGGCTAAGACCGCACAATGGGTCCCGACCCTCAAAGTAGCAACAGCAAACGGATCTTACAATAAGGTACAGACGAATGAAAACAAAAATCAATATAAAACCACAAGTTCAAACCAAAATAAAACACAAAAGCTCCACAACCGGGTCCAAAACAAAAAGGGAAACAACAAAAGAAACAAAAACTCGTTCCCGTCCTATAATGTACAGGAACCCGGCTGACCACACCATCTGGATCACTCAGCAGCATCCTGAACATGCGGAACATCTACAACGACGGTATAAACCGTTAGCTAACATTCTAGGTATAAGCAAGAGTGTAAAGGCACAAACACACATAAGATAAAGATAAACATATAGCATGTTTGCACTCAACCGGTTATTATCTTTCATTAAGGTTATCCATTACTAATTCAGCTTCTTTTGTAACACGAGAATCTCCCGAAACTCGCCTCCGCTACCGTCTGTTAATAGGAATAGATCAATATTATCCGTTACCTACGGGTCTGGGTTGCAAGAGCACATTCTAGTTTCCTAGAGAACTAGACAAGTGGTCACCGCCCGGTTATAATACATTTGGACCAATTAAGATTATAAAGGGTGAATCATATTTCCAATTATCCGTTATAACATGATAGCAACAAAAACAAGTCAATACAATACAACTAATACGCGGAATGAAGCTAAGTAAGTCCAAGAGACTTACCTCACACGAAAGTAACACAAGAGATCAGCGAACAACTCAGAAAACACTCAAGGAAGTTCAGTTTCCCTCAGGAAAGGAACAAGGAAAGCCCGTACGAACAAGCAACACAAATCAGGAACACAAATAGTTGCTAGAAGTCTATAACTTCTAGTCTTAACGATCTCTAGGAGATCAACACATGCTAAGGGCTCAACCTTAGTCTTACAACAACTCGGAGGAACAAGGAACAACCATAAGGAACCAAGAAAGGAATGAAGAAAGGAATGAAGGACACCAAAGACGGGAGCTACTGCAGAGAAACCGCAGAGGCGGCTAGACAGAGGCGCAGGGGCGGCTCTGTGCAGGCGCAGGGGCGGCAGCGTGACAGAAAGTGTTGTCGGCTTTCTTCTTCGACAGAACTCACAGCAGGGGCAACTAAAGCTCGAACATTTGGTTCCAACACGTCAAGACTCCACTCCAGAGAGCCCGAGAACAACGAAGGGTCAACAACGGAACACTCCACAAGAATCAAGGCTCATGCTTGATCCTTGGAGAAGAAGGAAAGAGAAGAACGAAAGGAAGAAATCAAAACAGAAGGGAAGGCATGCAGCGCTAAAGGAATGTGAGGAAGAACCAGAAAAGATGCACTTACACGTTCAACGGGATTGCAGGAAGCAAGGACGGCTGCAGCTCTCTGGGGTTCAAGAAGATGATAGCAAGGAACGGGAAAAAGGGGAGAAAGAAGCGAATATATAGGGACGGGCTGAAAAGAAAAGAAGAGCGTCTAGGGTTTAGAAAGAAGATAAGGAAATCGGCCCATAAGATAAAATATCGGATATTCTATCTATGGAAAGAAGATAAAAGAACGAAAGAAAAGATCGGCATGATTTGTCGTAAATCCGCAGGGGCGGTGAAGGCAAAACCTAGGATCTTACATAGATTCCATCAATAATCACTGCAAAACAAATAAATAAATAATCAGACATGAAGAGTATCAGATTTAAATCGTCAAAACGGAAAAAGAAATGAAAATTTAATGTATGCAAATACAACCTACCTGTGGAGAAGACGTAGAATATATAAATTTGGGTTATTCTACAAATTTGGGTTACTAGTAGTGCGATGTTTATACAATTACGAATCTTTTTTCTAAATATTGGGTTAACATTTATTGACTTGAGCTGTTTGCCCTTTATAAATTAAAATAACTGTGTAAGTTAACCTACAACGTGAAAAAGTCTAAATTTATTTAGGTTTTGATTGAATTGTGTTACAAGCTAGACACAAATATAAGCACCAAAAGGAAAAATTATGAGAAAATAATTGTGCGGTATATATCGTAAATTTCTGAATCAAATTTTTTAATAACTTTGTGACATTTTCGAAATTTCATATATATATATATATATGGTTGCGTAACTTGCGTTTAAGTGGAAGGGGGTTTTAGGTAAAAAAATATGAATAATTTAAAACTATTGGATCAAGTAATAATATTTGAAATATAACATGCATTTGTACAACTAAAAGTTATTCAACTATATTCGTTATTATTCAAATATGTAAATTGTTCGACAACATTCGAAATTGTTCAATTACATAACTAATTGTGCAAATATTAATTTATATGTTTAATTGTTCAAATAAACTTTTATTCAAATATATGACAAGTGTTAATTAATTTGGGCAAATCACAACCCTTGATTATTTTGATTTAAGGTTTATGAGTCATTTTTAATTTTAACCCTAAGACCATTTTCTATATGATCCAAATCATATATATAATATATATATATATAGGTAAATGTTCAGGTACGGTTCATATATTGCGGTACGGTCGTACGGCCGACCCTACGGGCGACACGTGTCCCGAAAAAACAATTTTTTTTTTTTTCTGAAACAATTTTTTTTTTCTTTTCTGAAACAATTTTTTTTCCGGAAACGAATGAAAATTTGTTTGAACTACCATGTTATAATTTATGCACTATTCTCCTATAAACTTTGAACTATTCCCATATAATCCATGAACTACTATTTTTTAATATAATTCATGAATTATTCTATTATAATTCATGAACTATCCAATAATAAGTTTTGAACTATTACTTTCACTCCTTTATAAATTTTGCACTATGAACTATTCAATTATAATTCATGAACTATCCTTTTAGAAGTAATGAACTATTCCTTAATAAGTTTTTAACTATTTCTTTCATTCCTTTATAAATTTTGCACTATGAACTATCCTATTATAAGTTATGAACTATTCCATAATAAATTTTGAACTATTACTTTTATTCGTTCTTTAAAAAAAAAAAATCTCGGGACACGTGTCGGCCGTACCGGAATAATGTGTCTTACTTGAACAACACCCTTGTTCCGGTACGACCGTACCGCAATATATGAACCGTACCTGAACATTTACCTATTTGTATATATATATATATAGAGGCCGGTTCCGGTGAGGAACACCCTTGTGGATAGGAATGAGGAGAGCTAGGATGGTGACACATGGCATGCCACGTTAACGTTTTTTTTTAAATCTGGAAGAAAAAAAAAAGAAAAAAAACGGTGACATGGCATGTCATGTGTCACCACCATAAAATGAACAGTAATAATAAAAATATGGTGTTCATGGTTGTAAAAAAAAACGTTGTTCATATTTTTACAAGTATGTGTTCATGGTTCTTACAACTATGGTGTTCATGGATTTTAAAGTAAGTGTTCATGGTTTTTAAAGTAAGTGTTCATGATTTTTAAAGTAAGTGTTCATATTTATTAATAAATGTTCATTTTTTCATAACACTAATTGTTCATGTTTTAACACTAAATGTTCATTTTTGTAAAAATTTTCTTTTTGTTTCAAATCGTGTAAAAAAATATGATGTTTATTATTTTACAAGTGTGTGTTCATAATTTTCAGAGTAAGTGTTCATATTTTTCAAAGTGTTCATAATTTTATGGGCTAATTAGGTAACTAGACTGTTTTTTTATTATCGTACACTAAGTAGGCTTTTTCCAGTTTTTTAATTAGTAAATGTACCCCACTTTACTGTTAGGGTTTCACATTTAACAAAAAGAAAATGAAAGAAATCACAAAATCACACAGCAAATTGAAGAGAATCCTAACATTCCCGATGATCGCGCTGAGGAAAGCAAGGGACATGTACGTGGACAGCATGAACAGCTTCGCCGACAGGGGTATATACTCCGGCGTCAGTTTCGGTCCATCGGCGGCGGGTCCCCTTCCCCGGAGCTTCAGCGCCACCTCTAACCGATCAAGTGACGTGGATCTTACGGACTTGATAAGAGCCGCTTCTTCTAGGGCGTATGTTGATAAGCTGGACCTCAACGCACTTGAATCCCACCGAAACACCGTCAACAATACTAAATCGGTTGTTAGGGTTCCGAGAAGCGCTAGTGTTAGTATGGCGAAGATCGAGGAGGATAAGCCGTGCGAAATTGGGGAAGATGAAATTGACAGGAAGAAGAAGGGGAAGAAGACGAAGAGCGGTTTGTTTTCTAAGAGTAGAAGCTATGCCGTTTGGAGTGCAACCACGAACAAATTTGATCGGTGATCGAATTTGATTGGTAAGACAGATGAAGATTATCTAATTTGTCTGTATGTGTCTGTAAATGTGATGTGCTGGTAAAGTAAGTTAGTAATTATGAGAAACTATGGTACCTAATGCAATCATGTTTGATGTTGTGATGAAATTGGTGGGAAATAGGCGAAAACCGTTACCTTAATTGACATAAAGCTTTGATGATTTGGCCACTTGTGTACTTGATTATTATAAATGATAATGTAGATGATTGCGTTTAGAATAGTAACTAGAGTAATTAAGCATATGAACACGAAGAAGAATTGGGTAATGATGATTGGTGAGGTGTGTGGACCTGTGAAATTAGGCAGCACAATAAATAAGAATGATGTGGGGGGTTGTGTTCTGGTTTCTTGTGCTGTGTAGGCATGCATGTTTGTCTTGCAATTTACCAGGCGTACTCGTACGAATGTGTACAGCTCATTGCTTGTTTTGGTTATTTTTGAAAAGCTCGTATAGGAGTAAAATTCTGGTACTGGAATTTGCTTGTGCTTTCTCATGATAATCTGTTAATTTCTGGTATGAAATTTATACCAGAAAATTCACACCAGAATTTTCTGGTATGAAAAACTCGTACCAGAAAATTCACAAAATTTTCTGGTACGAGTTTTTAGGTATGAATTTCATACCAGAATTTCTAGTACGAATTTCTGGTATGAAATTCATACCAAAAAACTCATACCAGAATTTTCTGGTATGTAAAATTCTTACCAGAAAATTTTGTTATGAGTTTTTTGGTATGAAAATTTTCTGGTATGAAAGATTCTGGTAGATTATTCTGGTAGAAAATCATAAAATTTTGGAATGAATTTGACCAAAATTCTAGTAGAAAATTGTGGTATGTACTTCTGATATGAAAGAAATTTGGTATGAAAATAATTTTGGTATGACAAAATTCTGGTATGAAAAAATTTGACCAAAATTTTGGTATGAAAAAAAAATCTGGTATGACAATTTCTGATATGACAAGTTCTGGTATGAGAAGTTCTGGTATGACAAAATTCTGGTATGAAAATAATTTCTGGTATGAGAAATTCTGGTATGTAGGGCTGACCAGGTTGCGGTTCGGCAAACCGCATTTTTGGTCCAAACCGCAACCGAACCGCAAATTTGCGGTTCGGTTTGCGGTCTGTCATATTGTATTTTGCGGTTTGCGGTTCGGTTCGTCAACCGAACCGCAACGCGTTTGATTAAAAAAAAAAAACAATAGCAGCTCTTTTTTCTTTCACATTGACATTAGGGAAACGCGATTTAGGGCTGCACTTCTTCGACTCGTTCGCCACTTCGCCTCCTCCGGTGTAACACCGAGTCGCCTCCTCCGGACCTCCGCCTCAGCCGCCGGTCAGCCCAGCCGGCCAACATCCGAGTTGCCAGTCCGGCCCAGTCGCCCAGTGTTCCACTTCCACCCGTTCGCCATCCTCCGAGCCATTCGCCAGTCGCCCAACTCGCCCTGTCGCCCATGCCCCAGGCAGGCATTCCGACGCCTCATTCGTCTAGTGACTCTAGTCTGACCCAGTCGCCTGACTCGCTTCCTCCGGTCGATTCGTCCAGGCAGTCCTACCCATTTGTCCAGGTAGAGTCCGACTCACTCCTCCGCCCCATTCTGTTCTCAATTGCTGAAGTGCACAGATTGTGCTAATGTGCTTACTGTTTACCCTTATTTGATTTGATGATGTAGTTGCTTGATGTTGCTCTCTCTTCCGAGTCTTCTCTTCTCTAATCTCTACTGCTTACCCTTATTTGATGCTTAATTGTGTGCAAGTCCGACTCACTCTTTGATTTGATGATGCTTGATGTTGCTCTCTCTTCTGAGTCTTCTCTTCTCTACTGCTTACCCTTATTTGATGCTTAATTGTGTGCAAGTCCGACCCACTCTCTCTATGTGTGTTGTGCTTACCCTTGTGTTAACTTCTGTTCTGTTGCTTTGCTTGTGAGCTTGGTAAGGGTTTGTAAAATAGTTTTTAGGTGGTAAATTTAATGTTGACATCAAAATGTTGGTGTAGCAAATAGCAACCAACTGACCTTAGCTTTGCTGTATTTTGTACAACATAAGTATTTACTGTATTTATGTGACTGTCACAAATGTGTATTTTATATGATTCTTTGATTGTTGACTACTCATGTTGTTTTTGAATAGATGTCGAGTTCCCAAGTACAAAGAGGAAGGAAGAAATCTACCGCCAAAAGAATTCGATTATCTTCTCCAACCGCTTCTACTTCGGATACATCAACAAATTCTTATCATCCTGATGATGAGAATGAAGAAGTGACGTTTCCTCCGTCAACGAACCTACCACCACCGAGTACCACACCAACTCCATCGGCACCAAGTTCCGTTGCACCAACTCCAAGTGTTGTCAATAGAGTTTACATTGACGTAATTAAGAGGAAAAAGGGAAAAGGGTTGTATTGGGATCACTACAAACAATACCGTGATGAGAATCAAAAGTTAAGGGCCGAGTGCATCCATTGTGGCAAGACGTTTGCAGCTGAACAAAGGACTAATGGCACATCAAATCTGACCGGTCATCTTGGGAGATGTGTAGAAAATCCGGCCAACAAAAGTAAAGGTACCCAATCTAAAATTGTCTTGGAAGAAATTGTTTAAAGTGGACAATGTAAAGTAAAGAGTTGGGTGCTAAATCAAGCTGATTCTAGAAAGTCTTTGGCTGAAATGATTATTCTTGATGAATTGTCTTTTAGGCAAGTGGAAAAATGTAGTTTTAAAAGATTTGTTGCTACTACTTGTCCTACTTTTAAAGTACCTTCGCGTCACACTGTTTCTAGAGATTGTTTTGAAGTGTACTTGAATGAAAAGGTTGCATTGCATGGTTGGTTGAAGAAGAATTGCCAAAGAGTTAGTTTGACTACTGACACATGGACTTCAGTTCAAAGAATTAACTACATGGTTGTAACTGCTCATTTTATTGATAATGAATGGAATTTGCAGAGGAGGATATTGAATTTTTGTCAGATAACTAGTCATAGGGGTGAATCACTTGCTAGAGGGATTGATGATTGTTTGAGAGCATGGAGTTTAGATGTTAAGGTGTTTACCATCACTGTTGATAATGCTAGTTCTAATGATGTGATGTGTGATACCTTGAAAGCAATGACTGTAGCAAATGGATCATGCATTTATAGTGGACATAACATGCATATGAGATGTGTAGCTCACATTGGTAATTTGATTGTTAATGATGGTTTGAAGTTGCATATGACTTGTGTTGAAAAAGTGAGATCCATTGTCCGGTATGTAAGGTACTCTCCTGTTAGACTACATGCGTTTAGAGAAGAAGCTAAAAGGTTGAAAATTGAATGTAAAAGGAAGATAGTCTTTGACGTAGCTACTAGATGGAACTCCACTTATTTGATGCTTGATGTTGCTTTGAAATACAAGCTTGTTTTTGACCGGATTGATACTCCTAGAGGAGGTAATGATGATTGCTTAGGGGCTATTACTACAGATGAGTGGAAGAAGATTGAGCTTCTTGTGAAGTTTTTAGCTGAGTTTTATAAGTTCACTAAAGATGTGTCAGGATCATCTTATGTGACGATCAATAATGTTTTCTACCACATTGGTCGCCTCATCGAAGTGTTGAATCAGTTGATGAGTAGTGGTGATATTGATTGTAGTTCAATGGCCATTCAGATGAAGGTAAAATGTGATAAGTATTGGGGCAGTTTGGAGAAGATGAATATGTTGATCTTTGTTGCTATTATTCTGAATCCGACACAGAAGTTCCTTATGGTGGAAAAGGGTCTTGGAGCTATACATGGGGTGGAAAAAGGTAAAGAATTATCACAACAAGTCAAGGACTACACTTCTAGATTGTTTGAGCAGTATAAGGTTTTGTATATGAGTCAGCATTCTCAAGACTCGGGTACTCAAGTTTCATCAAGTTCTAATTTACATGGAGGGGGAGGTAAATTACTTCCTTTAACTTTTAAACTTATATTATTATTACTTATTATATTCTTATGACTACATGAAGACAATGAGTTTATTACCCCAGGTAATACGTTTTTTTAAAAACTATTTGGACAACTTGATGATGATTGCGGTTCTGATGGTGAATTTGCTACATTTGAGCTTGATGCATATTTGATTGAGCCGAGGACTTCAGGTAAGATGACTGATCTATTAGGGTGGTGGAGAGTAAATGCAGGAAGATATCCTATCCTTGCACGTATGGCTCGTGATGTGCTAGCCGTCCCGGTCAGTACCGTTTCATTTGAATCTGCATTCAGTACCGGAGGACGTACTCTCGATGACTATAGAAGTTCCTTAAATCCCAAGGTATGGACCGTTGGTTAGTTGCTTATAAGTAATAATATGTTGTATTATGTTTCAACTTTTCTTAATTATAATCTTCTTATAATAGACAGTTGAAGGTCTTATTTGTGCACAAGATTGGCTACTTGCAAAAATTAGGTCTACCTCTAATATAAATAATGCCACTATGATGAGGAAAATATGGAGGATGAAGAGGAAGAGATGATGAAGATGTATCATGGTAATACTTGACTTTTAAACATTCATTTTCACTTAGTTATAATATTGTATAAAATGTTATATTACTTATATTGATTATGGCAAACTTTGTTTTGCTTATTGTTTTCATGTGTATAGATTTGGAAGATTTAAACTCGTTACTTGACATTGAAAAGGGACCTATTATTATTTGAAAAGTCAAGTGAAAAGGTATGTTGCCATAACTTTTTGCCTTTTTGGATTTGCTTGTTGTCTTCGACTCTTCATTGATCAATGGTCTTATTTTGCTTGTTGTCTTGTTCAATTTGTTGATAGGTGGTGAATCATGAGTTGGAGTTTTAGTGCACGATGGAGTATGAAAGAATCATGTTTTATTTTGGTCATTTTGGATGTTGACATGTTGTCATTGGTCGTTTTGGATGTTGGCATGTTGTCATTGGTCGTTTTGGATGTTGGCATGTTGTCATTGGTCGTTTTCGATGTTTACATATACTCTATATGACTATGTTTATTATTTTGGAACCAAACCGCAAACCAAACCGCAAAACCGCAAACCAAACCGCAACAAAACCGAAAATTGCGTTCATCTGCGGTTCGAACCACAACCGAACCGCAACCGTGCGGTTCAAACCGCAAACCGAACCGCAAATTTGCGGTTCAGTTTGCGGGCCATGTTTTTCAGGTTTGCGGTTCGGTTGCGGTTCGGTTTGCGGTTTTGGACCAATGTTCAACCCTATTGGTATGATAATTTCTGGTATGAAAATTCTGATATGAAAATTCTGGTATGAGAAATTCCGGTATGAGAAATTCAGTCCAGAAAATAAAAAAGAAATAAATAAATAAAAAAAAGGCAAGAAAAATAATTAAAGAAAACAAATTCAGTAATTAAAATTTTAAACTTATACTTATATAACAAATAACAAACATCATTTATTCTTTCTTTCTAAATAAAAGGGTTAATAATTTTTACCTACTATTAAATGAAAGTGGTAAAAAAATTTGGGGTACACAAAACTCAAAAAAGCCTAGTATGTCAAATTCTCCCTAATTTTATTAATGCTTGTTCATTTTTTTGTTATAGACGGTGTTCATATTTTTATTACTAACTTTTCATTTTATGGTGACCATGTGGCATGCCACGTGACATCATCACGGCTCTCCTAATTCCTATCATAAGGGTCCTCCTCACTTGAACCAGAATATATATATATATATATATATATATATATATATATATATATATATATATATATTCTTTTATATATCAATTATGGCTTAGTAAAATGACTTGAGGGCTACATTATGGAATTATTAAAAACAATTGCAAGATTGATCCAAGAATGTATTAGGGTTTATTATAATAACAATTGCAATCATGAGTGTACATAGAGCTCCAAGTTTATGTAGACAAATTAGGTCCCAAGTTTAGATAACACATAATAGATATTTACGGCCTGATCCGGTCCACCGGTTTTTACTGTCCTATATCAGAACTGGACTGTAAACAAAAATTGAAAACATAAGAATCGTGAAGTGGACAGGCCGTTAAAAAAACAATTCATTCCGGTTTTGCTCTAGAATACTGATCATCCAAAAGTGTGCGCATTTTGGTGCTGAAATTATGGTAGGTATATCACAACCCATTTAGGATTATTATTTTCACAAAAAAGTTCTAAACTTCACTTGAATAAAAATCCAGCTTAATCCCTTTGCCACATCTACTTCTCTAAAATGAAGTAACCCAAGGTAAGGAAAATGTTTCAGTACTTGCAGTGTATAAAAGCATGACTAGCGATTTTCCCTAATCCATATTTCAGTGTTGCTGTTATCAAGCTCAAAAATCAAAATAGGACATAGACTGACTGCTTCACTCAAAAAGAAAAGAACAAGGCAACAAGAACAATGTCAAATTTCCAACTGCAGCAACAACACAGAACACCACGGAAATGAAGAGTATCAAGACTCTAATCTCAACTTTTAGCATCAACAAGAACAATTTCACATTCAACTGCCCAACTCTCAGGTCTTTAATATAAGCATCTAGTTTCAGGTATGCAACATTCTTATACCGTACATGCAATAGATTTAAATCAATCAGCAGAGCAGCAGAATATTGAAGTTGTAGTATGTTGTCTGCAATTGTGAGGCGAAAGGACAACTGATAAGGGTATGTATGATACATGTTAACCAATCAAAGACACCATGTAAAACCTCAAATGATAAAGATAGAAAGTGTCTATATTGATTGGGTTCATCTGAAAACATGAAGATATTGCTTAACAAAGGTTACTAACTTGTCTTCAAAGAACCACAATCAGCTGAAAACATGAAGATAGTTCTTAGAAAGTGTCTATTAATTGGATTCATCTAAAGAACATAAGATAGTCTGCTATTTTCCAGAAATTGGGTTGAAATCACGAATAAGATATGAATTAAAACCAGAATCTAATAGAAGGTGTTTGGAATATTGTTGCAATACCAAACGAGGGATTAAAGGCTTGTAACGGTAACTTTGAAACAAGCTGAGCAAGCAACGGCTGCCGAGGGGAGCGCACTTGAGGGAGTTCAAAAGTTTATAAGCGAGAACCAACACTGACCGCTCATCAATTTCTGAAAAAGCTGCTAAGATAATAATCCCAAAGGAGAAAAGCTAAAAAGCTTTACAAGCAGTGAGTAGAATTGGCCTCTGTCCCACTGCACTGACACGGTGACAAATTGCCAAAGCAATCGAGAGTGAAGCGAAGGATTAAGAACCAAGTATCCTACTAATCACTGTGATATTCTAAAACAGTGAGATTGACACAAACAATCAAGACTGGACATGGCAAGCGCTTGATGAAAATTGGATTATTAGGTCTAACATATAAATCTACATTCGAAAGAAACAAAGGACTAAAAAACTCACGATAACTTAGATTTGCGACGATGGACACAGTAGCGTCGAGGCGTCGATCTTCCACCAAAATCTATATTTGTCGATCGCCTTGCCCTCGTTCTCCGGCAAGATTTGTCTCCAACTAGATCACAGCCTCTCGATAAGTTGCTTTCTTTTTACAGGTGACACTAGGACTGATGGGCTTATTGGCCCATTTAACTTGGCGAGCCACTCATTTCTCATGTCTCAACCCAATCAAATAATTTGCAAAAGAGACCCTAAAAACCAGGAGATAACAAAAACCATATAATTCAAAATTATGTCTGAAATAATTCAAAATCCACAAAAATTGCATATTTATTATATAGATAAAAATAACTTACGAATATCATAAGTTTATAATTGAGCCAAAAATTATTTATAATCACACCTATATTATAACAAAAAAGTAAAATTTCTAACACGGTTCAACTCTATTGGTAAAATCTCTTTTTAGTATTTTATGATGTTTGTACTATTTTTCACTCCCTATTGTCATTGAACGCCATCGTTGGGTGCCGTTTGATTGGCGGTTCAATTAAATTGAATTGTGATGCCTTGATTCGAATAAACGACAAATGTATTGTGGGTGTCGTTGCACGTAACTGCTTGGGGGAGGTCCTCGTGGCTGCGGCCAAGTGTCTTTAAGATTCTAGGAATGTTGAGGTAACGGAAGTGGATGCCATAATTTGGGCCTTGGAGTTGGTTAAGGTTAGGAGCGGGAAGAATATCATTTGTGAAACTGATTCGTCCTCACTTGTTACTAAAATTTCACACCGATTCTAGGCATCAATCATTGGTATGGTGGTGGGTACTCTTCATCAAAATGTGAAGACGTTCGAGTCATGTACTTGGTTCTTTGTTCATATGAGAGAGAATAAGGTGGTTTTACTGGCTTGCTAGTACTAAAACCAATAGTTGGACAGGACTTGGACTAGAAACTCAAGTCCGGACCGATTACTCAGTTATCAAAGGGTCCATTTATGGGCAAAAAATGCACAAAAATATAAAAAGTGGTCCAACCGGTTCGGATCGATCTAGACATAAATCAGAGCTGAATATTTGGTATAGGTTCGGTCCAACTATAGTTTACTGGTCCAAATCCGGATGAAGATTCTCACTTGTTGACAATCCATTTTACACTTATTGACAATATATTTTGACATTCGCTGACAATCCATTTTACATTTACATTCTTGATAGTCCATAAATTCAATGCCAACAAGTGTTGACAAATGACAATCCATAATTACGTTGTTAACAAGTTATTAGTCCGGAAAAAAAATCGATAAAAAATTTTCAAATATCTTTTCCTTCAATTATTTTCCTATTAAGTGGTTAGAAACTAAGAGATAAAAAAAATCAGTGGTTAAGTTTTTAATTTCCTGATTCAACTATATTGGTTAAAAACACTCAATCTTTATATATGCCGTCTAATCCATATTTTATAAATTTGTTTTATTTTAAATTTTAACTTATAATTTCTTAAAAAATGTATTATAAAATGTGACTTTTTTCAGAAGCTCTACAGGAATGTCTAAAAGTAGAATAGAAATATTAAATTATGTAATCAACTTTTCTAAAATAGTGAAGAAATGACCCGCAGCTAGAAGCCACTCACATCTTCAGATTAGCAGACTTACCTCTAAATTAGGATATTATTCACTTGCATATCCATAAAAACCACCGTCGATTTAAGGGTGTGTAATTTCAAATTTTACGGGTGATATTTTGAAGAAACCCTTATTTATGGGTAGTTAGTGAAATTTACCTTACAGATTAGAGGTGACGTCACACAACCGCGGTGTAATGAGTGTTTGGCCCTCTTCTTCCTCCATCATCAGGTCACACTTGACGACCCATTCTTCCTTCTCTCTTCACACCCAACTCCCCCATTTTCCCCTTATCCCCAAATCAAGCCAATTCCCTCTCTCACTCTCCTCGGCTCCACTCTTGACTCTCGATTCCTTGCCTTCGATCCGCACACCACAAATTCAGGACCCGAAAGTGGATCAATTCGGATTCTCGATTGCGTTCGGGGCTTTTTCTATGTTTCTAGGGGTAGGACTTCTAAGAGATGTGGGATGGTTGAACCTTTGATGAACTTCCTCTCTCTATGTTGGAAGCCTTTTGGCGTTAACTCCGTCGGCGACAATGGCGGCGCCGCTGAAGGTCGTGATGGCATCCTCTGGTACCGAGACTTTGGCCGTTGCGCTACCGGAGACTTCTCCATGGCCGTCGTTCAGGGGAACTTGGTTCTTGAGGATCAGAGTCAGATTGAATCGGGCCCCTTTGGTACTTTTGTTGGGATCTATGATGGCCATGGCGGCCCCGACGCCGCTCGTTATGTCTGCGATAACCTCTTCCACCGTTTCCAAGGTAGCCTTTTTGCTCTTTTCATTTTCGATTTTTGGACTTTTTAGGGTTTGGGCTTATTTTTTCCGAGGTCAATTTTTGTTGCGCCTTTGACTTTTTGCATGTATTGTGATTTGTGATAGCGATTGTTTCATGAATCAGACCGTTTTGCTTTTTGATTTGTAGCATTGACGACTGTTCTTGTTCTTCATCGTGATGATGATTGCTTGCTAACTTGTGTCATTTTTCTAAGCTTTTGATTGCTGTTCTATGAAATTGATCAAATTTTCTTTCTCTTGGTTTATTTTGACTTCTGATGGGGATAAAGGGGAGAGGGAATCTTCTTGCTTCCTCTCACGTGAGTGGGCGGTTCGCTGTTGTTATTTTGCTTAGTCACTTTGAACAGAGGAGTACATGGCTTTCACTCCCCGCCTCTGATCAGAGGAGCTCATAGTGTTCCCCAATAAATCCATAATCTGGTGTGCAGTGGATTTTTTTCTTTTTTTATCTCGGTTTACCCTCCCTTTATAACTAGAAAAAAGTAAACCAAATTGTTTCTTATTATTATTATATTTCCTGATTGAATTTTTTATCTAGATACACTGTCTTGTGCTATTCTAAAACCTTTTGTATTACTGTTAATGCAGCAATAGTAGCCGAAGCTCAGGGGGTTGTCACTGAGGAAACTATAAGACGAGCTTTCCTAGAAACGGAGGAAGGCTTCACTGCTCGTGTAGCAGAGTTATGGGGAACAAGACCTAGTATTGCAACAGTAGGATCATGCTGTCTGGTTGGCGTGATATATCAACAAACCCTCTACATAGCAAATGCAGGAGATTCTCGGGCGGTGCTGGGAAAAAAGATACGCTACTTAGGGGATGTTGCAGCTATTCAGTTGTCAGTTGAGCATAATGCCAACCTTATAGCTGTTAGAGACGAACTTAAAGACTCGCATCCCAATGATTCTGATATTGTTGTTTTAAAGCATGGAGTTTGGAGAGTTAAAGGAATTATCCAGGTGAGTGGAAGTTTCAGAGATCTGTTTAAAATTTCCATGGTTTGTTTCGCATGGAGACTTATGTCCTATTTGACTTGTACCTTTGGATTCTTAATGTTAGTTGAAGTGTGATTCATCATTTTTTGTCTGTTTTAAACACTTGCACTTGGGTAATCTATTCACTTTAATAATGCATGTAGAGGATTTTCCATTTGACTAATTACAGCCAGGTCACTTAATGAATAAAAACTGACCTTCTCAATGTATGTAGGTGCTTCATCCATGCATGAAAAGTTTTGTATTTATGTTTATTTAAGAATTGTGAGGTGCCTAACCTAAAGTTAAAAAAGAGAGGAAGCACCTTTTAGTTATATGAAAACAACCTTTTACCTTTCCTTTTATTTCATTGATTTATGTTGTATTCCATTGTTTTGTGAAGCAGTTAAAACCAAGATGTAGCAGATTTGATATCTGTGGGGTAGCTTGTGTGAATGTGTGATTGACCTTTTGAAATTAATATTTTTTCATCAGCACTTTCGGGTTTAATCAAAAGGCGAACCATAATCAGCATTTATTGTGATCCCTATTGAAGGTGCTGTAGGTTTATGGTGTTAGGACTAGTATTCTTATATATGGTTCACATAACCTTTTGAGATGATCTTGATTTTATGATGATGATTTTGCCCTTTCAAGATCATTTTGATCAAAAGATCGTGAATGGGGTGTCGTTTTTGGCTTGGCTCGTGTTTCGTGCAGGTTTCTAGATCTATAGGTGACGTATATATGAAACATGCACAGTATAACAGGGAACCTATACCTGCAAAATTCAGACTTCCTGAGCCAATGAATATGCCAATTATGTCTGCAAATCCATCCATCATTTCTCATAATCTGGAACCAGATGATTCTTTTGTTATTTTTGCTTCCGATGGTCTGTGGGAACACTTGTCTAATGAGAAGGCTGTTGAGATTGTCCACAATAATCCTCATGCGGTAAGAATTTACTAGTGTTAGACTCCATGGTTTTGAATGTTTTGTCACTTTTGTGCCTCTCCGTTGTTTTATAGGATGCAATCTTATCACGTGTGATTGTTTGACTTACTGATGACATCCTCTTATAGCGGGTATGCTGTTGTCTAGATGATCATTTCTGTCTATGGGTGGCACCCACCTTCTGTCTTAATTGCAGAAATTGTGTATATGTAAAAATATGATTTGCACCTGATATATTTGAGCTATTTCGCCCCCTTTTGAATTTTTTTAGTTTGTACAGGTGTGACAATCCTCTTTTTACTGCTAATACCGCATCTCTGATAGCATAGTAGTCTCTTAGCCAATGTTTCTGGGTGCTTAGTTTCTATGGAATTTCTCTGCATGTGAACTCATTACCTACAAAAAATATATTTTACAAAAAATATATTTTCCTTTTTTAGAAGCAAAGGGGAAACCTGATCTTAGGGTTCTTGTGTCCCATTCTCTTGTTTTATGCCTGGAGCAGCTAGTAATACACTAAATAGAGGGTGGAGGGAGAATCGGCCAAGACAATTATTTCTCAAATGATTACTCTCTCTCTCTCTCAAGTTGGACTAAGGTTGTCAATTAGATGAGGGGGTTCGATAAGAAATAATGTACCTTGTTTTTTTTGTTTAATAGAACATGGATTCATATATCTCTTTACATCTAGTTTCTAGAGTATGAAGATGGATAATAATTACAAGAGTAATACCACGCTCCTTTTGCTAGTGTACAATTCCCCTTGAGGAGGATGAATAAGAAAATGCAAGTCTTTTTTTTAGACTTCAATATGCTAAATGAACGGAGCTGCAATATGCAAATTCATTGGTCGTTTCTGCAATATCATCTTTATACTATAAATTAGCACAAGTATTAGTTGTGTATGTTTCACAATAAATCCCTTGCTTCTTTCTCAATGTTATGTACATTCAGAAAGCTTTGGCATACTGTGCCGGGCACTTTGAGATGCAATTTTACACGTTAGTGCAATCTTCTAAAGTGGCCGGCTTTTTTCAGATGCCTTTAGCTTATCTATATGTGGTTATACTGCCTAAACCGTTTTAGGATTTGGCACCACCATATATGCATGATATGTAGAAGCCATGTTTCTATAAATTTTCTACTCTAGGTTTTGCAGTTTCATTAGCATCTCTCACCAATATTAATAAATGCAGGGAAGTGCTAAACGGTTAGTCAAGGCTGCACTTCAAGAGGCTGCCAGGAAAAGGGAGATGCGGTATTCAGATCTGCGGAAGATTGACAAGAAAGTGAGACGCCATTTCCATGATGACATCTCGGTTATCGTGCTATTCCTGAATCACGACCTTATATCCAGCGGCTCAACCCTGCACACACCTCTTTCAGTCAGAAGTGCTCTAGATCACTAACTACTTCCCCCGACTTTTTAACATATTCATCGTTCCTCAAATTTTGGCTAATACTTTGAAAACCGAAAGTGGCATTACCTAAGTACGTTGAGTGCATTCTATGATGCATATGAGCAACCTCTCCGGAGCTGTCCTGATGCTGGCTTCTCTAGTCCGAGTTGGTCAGCTGCCAGGACCGGCTATCTTTACCCAGGCTACTTGTCCGTGGCAAAAATTTCATTGAGTTGGAGGTTTTATAGATGCTGAAGGACCCTAAGTTTGGAACTTCAGAGGTGGTGGACTGTCACCAAGACCGATTTTTAGAGCTTTTCGAGAGTCGGGTTCGACCTGTGGAGTCTTCCTGTATTAAGAATGGTAAGTTGAAACTGAAAATCTAGGTGTGTTTGGGTGCTTTATAGTTGTTCCAAGTGCAGGAAGTCTGTAACAGGTGGATATAGGCATGTCAACAAGCTGTTGATGAAATTGTCTCATCTTGCATATTAGAAATGGTTGAAGTTGCACAATCTAATTCCTTGAGAATATGTTGATGAAAAAGTCTCTGTTTATTGTTCAAGATTTTATTACACAGACATTTCTGCAAACCACTGCTTGTAACCACGGTTCCCATTTGAGGGGTGTTAAAGTCAGCCAGGCTTAGGGATTTTTATTTTTTATATAATTTTAAAAAATAATGTTTATACTTTTTTTTGGCCTTTGATTTGGTAATTTAACTGACCGGCTATGTCCCATCACCGCCAAATGTGTCACATACCTGCGTAGTTATGTTTCCATTTCATGATGATTCGTTTCAACTCGCCCATCCATGCTTTTCACTCTTCTACTACCTTTTTTCCAAGTCAAACAAAACAGCAAAACTGTTATTAATAACATTTTCATAACAATAATAGAGGTTAGATATATTTTATATAAGTATAAGTTATAAATACTTGTATGATTGTTAGGAGAATTTTAGATTGAATTATTTATAGATATTTATAGATATTTTGTGGTAAATTGTTCATTTTCTTTACATCCCTAATTTTTTATTAGAAAATTCGTCAACATTTTGCGTATAAATAGGGACATTCCTTCATTATAACAAATGCACCAATAGCAAGTAAAAAATCTACTCTTTATGTTCACTCCCTTCTTCTATCATCATTCGTAGTGTTCTTGAACACATTTCACAAAGTATAAGTAAGGAATCCAAAGCAATCAAATCACAACACGTTATCAGCACGAGGTTCTATCTTCCAACCGAGCTTTGGTCATTTTTCAAGAGTTCAAGGTACTAATACTAAACTCTTCTTAAGTCCTCTATAAAATCTAAGAGTTTTAATAATCAAAATTCATGCTCTGTAGTCACCCATTATGGGATCTTCAGCATCAGAAACTTAAGATTTTCATAAGCTAAATATATTTAGAAAACACGACCTTTTTTTTTGGTAGAAAGTTCGTTTGTTTTTTTTGGTTGAAACACGACTTATAATTATCTAACTTCGAAACTTTCTACATCATAATCTTGGTTAATCTTTCCTAGATCTAAAGAACTTTTTTCAAAATAAAGTCAGTTTTTGGATTTATGCTAAGATACAAACAAAATTGAGATTTGCTTACCTCTTTTGACAAAACCCCACATTAAATTTCATGCTTTCACCACTTGGATTATGAACGAAGATTTCCCACTAAAATAATGATTATGATAATGATGATGATGTAAATAAGGACAAGACAAATGAAAAGCTCGATTAAAAATCGATTGTTATTAGCAACAAACCGATGAGTAATATCATCATCGGCCATGAATTTTTTTTCTTTGAGCTTAAATAATGAAAATGGAGTTAAGGAAGACGGAGATAAGGATGGTGAAAGTAAAAGTAAATTGGTTGGCTGAAAAGGGGATAAAAAGAATCGGATTCAAAACTATTCCCACTAGAGTAGTTTAACCCTATGATTTTTCTATCACAATTTATAATACATAATTAACCATTTTACGGACTATTGATATGACTTACATGACTACTCTTCATGGACTATTAATGACTATTGTCACACAATCACTATGACTTACACGACATTCTTATTAGATCATTGACTATGACTTACATAATTGTACTTGACGGGCAATGACACGCAAACTGCACGTGACGGACTACTAACACAACTAACTATTGACTTTTTATTTGCTTATGTTTATTTATGTCTAACATAGTGCTAACATGTGACTAACCCATTACTAATATGTGACTAACATATTACTAACACACGACTAACATATGACTAACACGTACTAACAATTTTATAATTTTGTCATCTTTTATATAACTAACAAATATATTCTTGCTTTATACATTTGATTTACATTCTTGTGTAGTAATGACAAACATCGCTAAAGGGAATTTGACGTCCTTGATCTTTTGGGATCAAAATACTTAAAGTGAAAGGTGATGTCTTGGCTCATCTTAAAACCAATGGCCTCGAGCAAACTATCGAGGAGGAAAATAACACCAAACCACAAGAGAAGGCGAAGACAATTGTATTCCTTCGCCATCACATTCACGAAAGTCTCAAAATTGAGTACTTGTTTGTGGAAGATCCAAGGGAGTTGTGGGAAAGCTTGAAAGACGCTATGTGCATCAAAATAAAGTCTTACTCCCGCAAGCAGTACACGAGTGTAGCAACTTGAGGTTCCACGACTTTAAGTCCATCGGTGAGTATAATAGTGTTGTGCACAAGGTCACGTCTCAGTTGAGACTATGTGGCCATGAGATCTTCCAACATGAGATGTTGAAGAGAATTTTATTTACCATGCATGCATCAAATATATTGTTACAACAATACAGAGAGAGAGAGGCTTTAAGAGGTACTCTGACCTGTTAAAGGTTTTGCTGATGGCGGAAAAGAATAATGAGCTTCTAATAAAGACCATAACATGAGACCGACCGATTCAACAACAATTCTAGAAGCCAACGCCACAAACAAGCCGCCAAAGAATGGAAATGCTATAGGGAATTGGCAACATCATAATGGTTGTAGCCGTGGGTGTGGCCGATGACGTGGTAGTCATGGTGGTTATGTTGGGCGTGGTCCACAAGAGGGTCATGGTCGTGGTCGTAGTCAAAACCACAATGAGGATCATTATAACAATCCACATACCCATGAACAAAGGGGGAATGATAAGCAGAAGGTCTGACCGGGCCATAAAAGACCCTATAACAAAGATGAAAGTATATGATGTAGGTGCGGTATGACTAGTCATTGGCAAAGAACATGTCGTACAACACCACACTTGATGGAAGCATACAAGACCGAAAGGGAAAGACAAAAAAGCTAAGGAGACCAACTTCGTTGAGGATGATGTGTTGGGTAATTCTCCCACAAACGTTAGCCTAGACGCCGATGATTTTTTTCAACTATGAGAATGATGTTGGTCTTGCCTAAAATAAAATGATGTTTAATGAACACCACTCATATGTATAATATTGTATAATATGATCTAATGTCCTTGTCATTGTATTATAACCATTCTAGAATGACTTTGTAAAATATGATGAACCTAATGTAATATATGAAGTCTTTTTATATCTTGACTTTCTCTTGTTGTTTCTAGAAGGCATGGAATCGTATGAAGCAATATTCGATGGGAAAGAGTTGTGTCTCATAGATAGTTCCACAACGCACATTATATTGAGAAATAAAGAGTATTTTACACAATTGAAGGCCTTTGATGGCAATATGAATACAAACTCTGGTGTAGCCAAACTCATCGAAGGCTCTTGAAGAACCCTTGCTCTACTCCCAAAAGGAAAAAATTAGTGATAAATGACGCATTATATTCGAGTAAATCTCGAAAAAATTTATTGAGTTTTAAAGATGTGCGTCAAAATGGGTTTCATATGGAAACCGTGAATCAAAATGGGAGTGAGTATTTGTGCATCATAAGACGTGAATCTGATAAGAAAGAAATTCTTGAGAAAATGATAGCACAAACCTCCGGATTATATGAGACATATATTTATCCAGTTGAGGCTAATGTGATATATAAGAAAAGGTCAGATGACCGAGTTGAATTTACACTTTGGCATGACCGATTGGGTTACCTAGGATCAACGATGATGCACAACATTATAAAGGGTTCACTTGTACACCCACTAAAGAACATGAAAATTCTGCCGCCAAGAGGGAGTGTTGGTAATGTTACTGCTTGAGCAATCCTACGAGATGAAAATGGTGATTGGATTCATGGAGTCGCCATTAACCTTGGAGTAACTTCGGCTCCTGCGGCGGAGCTTTGGGGGCTATCCATAGTTTAGACCTTTGCTTGGGATCTTGGCTACCATAGAGTTGAAGTCGAATTGGACTCGCTTTTGGTGGTCGGATTTATCTCAATGGGGTGAGCAGCTCACACCCACTTGCTAGCTTGGTGGCTCGTTGCAAAGGCTTCATCATTCGAGAATGTATTGTCAGTATCAACCACATCTATCGGGAAGGGAACCGGATAACTGATATTGCTAGCTTCACTTTCTCTCTCGACTTTGGGATACACCGTTTATCGGATCCTCCCTTATCGTTTGTATTTTGATTCTTAACGATCTGCGGGGATTACCCTTCCATGGATCACTCGTTTCTAATTCCATGTTCTTTAATAAATTCCCTAGGACGGGAGCCTTGCGCTCTTTCTTACCAAAAAAAAAAACTAACCTTCGACGATCTATCATCTTTTAGGTGAGTAATCAACTTCTCAAGTGACTCATCTATGATACATCCGTTGAACACTCCTTTCTTGGCGATGTAAGTCACACCGGAGGTGTATCTAAGATATTTTTCAACAATTTGAACCTAGATATTATCAATAATTTGAACCTACATACTATGCGATTCAACGATAATTTTTATAAAAGTTTTATCCGAGAACACTCCTCAGCCATAATAATATTTCCTTTGTAATAAAAAACACTAATTAAAATGTTCTTAATATTGATATTAAAATTTAAAAGGATTGATTAGATTTATTTTCTAAATTATTACTCAAATACATATAATATTGTTTTTTAATTGCTAAAATACATTAAGTAACAAATAATAAAAAAGAAGGTTAAATATAATATTGTTTTCTTGCGAGTGTGAGTTAATTCATATTTCATCGAAAATCAACGCGATTCAGCGAAGAGTAAACAATTCCTCTTGTGGAGCAATGAGACCAAAGCCTTCAGTTGCAGTTCGTCTGTTGATCTTCACGCTCATCAGTCTGCTCGAAATCCGGTCGCTTGTGGCGGCTCCGGCGGGGCACAAGGCGTTTCGACGAGATCCTGGTCATCCGCAGTGGCACCATGGAGCTTTTCAGGATGTTAGGGATAGTGTTCGCTCCGATGTTCACCGTATGCTGCACTCTCGTGCCGAGGTATATTTCTCTGTTGTATCCTCTTAATTTTCACTTGCGTTGATTTCAATTCGGCTGCATTAATCGGACAATTCGGGGATTTTGTAGTATGACTAAGAAGAACTTTCCAGATCTTGTTGGTACATATCTTCGAGTTAAACAGTCAGTGGAGTAGAATATGTTCACTGTGATCCTCCTTAAATTGCTTAGTTTAGGACTTGAGTGCTTTCAGTTCAACTGTGAACCTGTTTGAAGGAGTAACCAAGTGTGTTTTGTATATACTACCAACTTTTTGGCATTTATGGTAGCCTATAGATCAGGAACGCTTACCTTCGATGTTGAGAATTGTTGTACCATGGTGATCTCTCCTTAGTTACTTTGTAGGGTACTTGTTATTACACCTATGCTGCTACGAGAAAAACATACTTGTCAAACACTACTCTTGTCAGTAGGAGTACAGATAGTCGGCAACCAATATATAGTCTTAATTGAATAGCTATACTTATGGTCATAATGATGAACAAATTAAACTGATCACCAGTGAGTAGTCTTAATTGAATCGGTAAAGTCAGTTGTTGGGAGCTAATGTTCCAACTTTGATTGAACAGGAGAAGACATGATCATTTAAGCTAATCTGGCAAGCATTTGTGGACTATTTAGAGCTTTTGACATTTTTACTCCCTTGGCGTGACCCTTCCTGTTCTTGAAATTAAATTTGAGGGGACTCTTTGTGGTTGGACTTCCTATGGAGAGCAGAAAGCAACTATTCTAGCAGTTAGTTTTTTTTTTCAGTTTTCAAGAATAAAACATCCTGCTTCTGCCATATGTTACTGATCTTGTGGTCCTCAAACCACAAGCTAGATTCTGGTAGTCCTTGTTAGAGAAGTTCAAATCCCAATTATCTATGTGGAACCATGTCCTGTGTTAATAAATAAATTTTATTATCTCTGATGCTCTGTGTCTTTAATCTTGTTACCCTGCATCTTCTTGAAATAGAAGTTCTAATTTGCTTCTTTGAAACTTAATCGAACTAGCAATATTAGTTCAGTGTTAAATCCATTTATTTTTCACTATTTAGTATTTTTGTTTACCTTTTTTCCTAAGCATGGAAATGTATCATGTTTGTTATTATGGTTTAGGGTAGTTGTTGTTGAATATGCTGATACATTAGTGACACAGAAGTTGCAAATACTTTGTTGAACAGTAATGTTGGAAGAATTTGAAGTTTTGTGCAATTTTTTTTATATCAAAATTAGGTTATTAAAGACAGTAGTGCTGCCTATTAATTAGAATAGCTGCACTATTTTACATTTGCTATGCTTGTGACGAGATTCTTTCCCTGGTCTTTGCTTTATGTATTTTTTTATGATGTTTGGTTATCTTGTCCCTGGACAGTTGTTTCATGTTGAGTCACTAAGTCTGGTGTACACGTTATGCTCCTGTTCTGATACTTTGTCCTCCGCAGGTTCCCTTTCAGGTGCCTCTTGAAGTGAACATTGTTCTTGTTGGCTTTAGTGGGGATGGCGGTTACAGATATTCCCTGGATCCACATCATTTAGAGCAGTTCTTGAGAAACAGCTTTACGTATCATAGACCTTCTTGCTTAGAGACCGGAGAACCTCTTGATATTGAGCATCATATGGTTTTCAATGTCTTCCCTGTAAGTTTCAATATGCCATATGATTTTGCATTATTGTGATATTTTACGTACAATCTTGTGTTTATCCTTTTAATTTAATTTAGACATATTTTATGTAGTCAATATCTTGAGATGACCTATAAGGCTTGGCATTAAGCAAATTATCTTGTTTCCTGTGTATTCATTTAGTATTCTAGGCCCCATGAGCTTGAAAGAAATTTGTGAAACATGTATGGAAGAGCGCTAACTGGTAGTGGTCAAATTTGATGATGTTTGTATTTAGATCATGAATCGTAAAACCAGATCAGTGTTGAGAAATTGTTTGTTTGCCTTTCGGAAAATCAAGTAGGGGAAATACGAGGATAGACTTCAGACAGGTAATGTTTAATATACAAGGAGAAAAAGAAAGATTTAGATTACTGAAATCAGATAATGGTCGAGAGGACAGCCATTATCATGTAACGGTGCAGGTAATGTATGGGAGTTTCTTCTTACATATAATATCTGGTTTTGATCTGGAGTAAATGAGGAGCCAATCCACTTTACTGCCGGGAAAGACTCGGGAACATGGCATACAGATATGCATACATATTAAACCGAGTTTTGCTTTGTTAGTACCTGCTGTATTTATGTTCTTGAAAAGCTAGAGGTAGATGAGTACATGATGATGTTTATGTAGGTTTTGAAAAGTCATTGCACGATTAATAGGTCTTGTCTAGATAAATTGACCTGAAAATTTTACATGGTAGATTAATTCTCGGTTTTCATATTAGTTAATAATGTGATAACCAGACTAAAATCACTGCAAGGTTTGGTTGGTACTTCATCCCAGGTTTCTTAAGCTTTTCAGTAGACTTTTTATTTACATGTGATAGTGTCCTTTGAAATGATATGGGTTGTTACAAGTTGAATTATACTGTAGGCTGGGCAAGCAGAGTTAATAGCTCTTGAAAAGGCAGTAAAGGAGGCTATGGTTTCTAGAGGAACAGCTAGAGAGGTAATCTTTATTAGGAAGTACCAGACAATTCCTGAAATGAGAACCAGACTTCTATGAGATGCTTATGTTTTTCTTATGAACTATAGACTGAATTTGGGAGAGAGGTGCCTGCATTTGATGTAGAAGCGACAGCAGTAGAGCCTGTTTTCCAGCAGCTTTATACCTACATATTTGACGGTGACACTATGGCACATATGGCAGAAGAGATAGATCGTCCAGTGCCAAATGCAATATTCATTGTAAATTTTGATAAGGTACTATTATTTTCTCATAGAAGTTAATTTTTTATTTGCAGATTTTCTCTTCAGTTGCTAAAACACTGTGTCTGCTTTAGTTTGGCCCTCCCTCTCACAAAATTGCTCTTTACTTCTGTATTTTGCAACTTTTGGTACCAATTTTGTTCCTAAGATCCGACTAATTTTTATCATTTTCAAATGGTCACGTACTTTTATAGGTCAGAATGGATCCTCAAAATAAGGAAATTGATCTTGATAGCTTAATGTATGGGCAAATTACAGAGCTGACTGCAGATGACATGAAGATGCAAGAAGGGAACTACATATATCGATATCGATACAATGGTGGAGGTGCATCTCAGGTTTGGTTGAGTTCTAGCAGGTAAAGATGTCATTTAATTACGATTACGATTGCTTTGCACTGGTTTGGGTTGTTAGGCCTTTTCTGATTATTGTTATATATGGGTATGACTGATTTTTAAGGTGTCAATTGAGAGTATCTTGACAAATCTTTGAATGCCTCTTTGCTTGTGTATGTCTTTTGGTCAAGATTAATCTGTGTGTATTATCTAATCTGGAGGAGAAGATTTATGCATTTCCTTTTAACTTTTTGCATATATTTGTTCAGGTTTGCTGTGATTGACCTCTCAGCAGGCCCTTGCACATATGGAAAGATTGAAACTGAAGAAGGAAGTGTTAGTTCTAAGTCACTTCCACGTCTAAGGAATGTAATGTTCCCGAGAGGCCTATCCGCAACAGCTAATCATCCTAACCATGAGATATTTGTTGGACAACTCGGAGCACTTGTTGCAACCACAGTTGAACATGTCATTGCTCCAGATGTTAGGTGTGTCTCTTAGTATCTGTCGTTTACTCAACATTAAGAGTCTGTTATAGCTAGTTCAAATCATTGGTGATGATAATTGATTCTAATCCTGACATGGAATTTGAGCTAGAACCAGGTCTTCCCAGTTTCTTCTTACAAGTTTACTCCATTAAATACTTGTAATGTTGTTGGACTTGTCAATGCCGTTATAAGGTATCCTAGTAGTAGAGCTTTCACTTTGTTGGGTATTTGTGTTTTTAAACTGTTCTCCTTGTACAGTTTGGTATTGTTATTGATGTCTTCTCAACAAGCTGTGCCTTAGAAACAAAACATTATTATTATATCATATATGAAGCTTTTTTGTTGGTTTTATAATGTCGTTTTCTGGGGAATTGTGGAGAAATACGCTACTGGTACATATTGATTCTTCCTTTCCTATCTATTGAAAGGCACCTAATGAATCATGAGTTCTATGTTCATTGGTGAGACCGATGTTGCATATGGTCTATTGACATTATTGGAACCAGTCCCAATTTTTTCTTTTTTGTTCAAAAGGGTGGTTGTTCACCCCTTAACTTCATCTTTACAACCCAAGTGGAAAAGAGTAAGCAGACAGTTGGGAAAAAATGTTGGAAGATTCTGCCGAGTAGGAATTTTTTGTAACTTCCTATAGATTTTTATGTGAGCTTATTTGCATTTCCAGACATCACCCGATAATGTTTTTGAAGATTTGTTTTCCACCTGTAAATATATGGTCCGGCTGCCTAGTTACCCTATTTTTTAATTCAATATTGACAGCTATACTATTGATTACTACTCAGGTGAACAATTTTCTTTCTTACTGACTGTTTTTATTTCAATGTTTTTTGAAACTAGGTTTGAAATTGTTGACATGACAAGGAGGTTGCTCATACCAATAATTGTCCTTCAAAATCATCATCGTTATAATATAATGGAAAGAGGCTATAATTACAGTATAGATGTTCAAGCAATTGAGGCAGAGGTGAGCTCTTTTTTTTTTTATTTTCTCCTTCTGGTTTTTGGTGGGGTTTATTGTTTGCATATGCATATTAATCAACATACATCTTCCTCTTTGTGCAATTCAATAGTATAGTGATTTGATAGTGTTGGAGCTTGATTTTCTTTTGAATAGTGAACCTAAGCTACCAATGTGTAGTGTTGCAACTTTGGTTGTTTTCTGCAACATTCTCTCATGCTCATTACGATGCTGCTGAGGTTGCAAGGTAATGGACGTTTGTACTATCACTTATTTGATTTTTCATTTAGTAAAACTTTCTTCTACACAAAAGATGAAGTCCATAATCTATATGATGTGGCTTGATGAGTAACTCAGTCGATTTCTTCATAAATTAATTGTGCTTTGTTTCAGGTAAACAAATGTAAAGCAAATTGCCCAATCGCAGTTATAAAAGCTCGTTCTGTATGATCTTAATTAACCAATTCTACGCGTAAATTTATTTAGGATAAGAACAGTAAGAGAAGTCTGGTTGAAATTGTTCTACTTATTGGTTCTTGTTAATATGCATATCCTTCTAGCATTACATAGAGACATGCAGAATTTTGTAGAGTGAATTGCCTTTATTTTAATTCATTCCTGTAATAATATTATATGCTATCAAAATAAATAGCTCCGGGATCGTGTCAATCCAGGTAAAGAAAATGGTGCACCCTGAACAAGAAGTGGTCATTATTGGAGGTGCTCATGCATTGCACAGCCATGAAAAGTTGTCTATCGCTGTTTCAAAAGCTATGCGTGGCCATTCTCTGCAAGAAACAAAGAAGGATGGCCGTTTCCACGTTCATACAAAGACTTATCTGGATGGTGCTATTCTTAAGGAGGTCGGTTTCTTATACTTTTAACTATCTGATGCTTGCTTTTATGGTTGATAAATGAAGCAATAATCTGTATCAAGTAGTAAAAACATTGTATTGGCTGTGTGTATGTCTACCATCTGAAAACCATGATCCTGTAAAATCTACCTTGATTTCCTTTTAAAGGGAAATTTCTGGATGAATGCTGGCATATTATTCTTTTGGGTCTTTAATTTGATAAAAAAAAAATGTATGTTAGGTGTTATTGTTTGGCTCTCTTCATTTTTAAAGTGTTGCAGATGATAGCTGGCTAAAATGGTAGCATACAATGGATCATGGTTCTGTTCTGCATTATAAATGTTTTGAGGTGATGGTATCCAGTTAGCTGTTTTCCCTATCAGGGATAGTTAAGTGGCCGAATTTGCCAGGGAAATATGAATGAAGCAATTCTTGGCCTCTGTTCATTTTTAAAGTGCTGCAGATGACAGCTGGCTAAAATGGTAGCATACAATGGATCATGGTTCTGTTCTGCATTATAAATGTTTTGAGATGATGGCATTCAGTTAGCTGTTTTCCCTATCAGGGATAGTTAAGTGGCCGAATTTTCCAGGGAAAAATGAATGAAGCAATTCTTGGTTAGCTAGAATTGATGTTGCATTCATGATTCATAAACTCATCACGGGCACCCTTAGAAGGGGTTGGAAAAGAGTGATAGTTATGATAGGAATACAGGATGAGATTCCTGTCTGAGGTGACTGATTTGTTGGGTGTAACTTTTACTGGTCAAGATGCAAATCGAAGTTCAACTTTTAAAATGCAGGAGATGGAGAGATCAGCTGATGTGCTTGCTGCTGGTATACTGGAGGTAGCAGCTCCCTCTCTTTCAGACAAATTTTTCATCCGCCAGGTGAGTCTACGTTTCTTAGCTTAAATGAATCATCGTGGAAACATCTGAAAAGGTATTAATTTGATCAACTTCAATTACTCTCTTAATCTAGATGACAATGAAAATTAGAAATGTAATAATCCTGAAGCACAGAACTAGTACTTGCGCTAGTTGCCACTAATGAACAGTAGGCACTCAAATTTCTCTTTCTGTTTGATGAAACTCAAACGGTGGTCTGTCTTCCTTTGTAGAACTGGATGGATGAATCTATATCAAGTGATTCTGTACTCAAGCATAAACCTATATGGGAAACTTATAGACCAAAGAATAGCAAGGAAAAGAAGAAGAAGAGAGCAATAGACAAACAGGGAGAGTTGTTCCGGACCTATGGAACAAGAGTAGTTCCTGTGTAAGGCACTTTTACTTCATAGTATAAAATATGAATTGTTTCCAATTCAATCAGTTACAGAAAAGAAAATGAATTTTTGTACAAAAAGTGTGTTGTTCAGAGATTTTTATTTAGATTTTCCCATATGTACATACCCCGTTGTGTAGTCATTTTACCCCCCACCACCCAAGTTGATACAGAAAAAATCATCGTCTGTAATATATAAGAATCCTGATAATTGTATCATGCATAATATAACTTCAACGGTTTGTTTCACATTCAGTCTTTTTTAAACATAATCCTTATCTTGCAGATTTGTGCTATCACTAGCTGATGTTGACCCAAATCTTATGATGGAAGATGAAAGCCTTGTCTGGACGAGTAATGATGTTGTTATCGTACTGGAACATAAAAATGATAAGATACCTTTGAGGTGAGCTAATATGGTTTTTCATCAACATTATGACTTGTGTCTATCTTGCTTGGAATATGTCAACTGTCAAATAAAACAAATCATGCTTGGTCAATGACCTGTTTGGAAGTCCAATAAACAGTGAAAACTCAAAAGTCTCCTCAAGCTAGATGGACCCATTTAGCTTTAGAACTTGGATGTTCCCTCAAGCTAAATAGACCCATATATTTTGAGGAGGGTAGCTGTTGAATTAGCTTGGCTATCTTGATGGTTGCAGGCAGGTTGTCAGCTATATTGGTGTAAATTGTAAACCCTTTTTTCCCTTAGAAAACCAAACACGTACTGCTTCATTGCCCCTTTTCCTAGGAAAGCTTCGTGAGTTTTGTCCAGTCGACATCACACTATATCACAGGACCAATTAGCTGACATCTTTGAGTCTCACCATCATTGTCTTCTGCGAAATTTGTGACTCCAGCCTCCAATTATCCTATAACTTGAGTGTGATGGTGTTTTAATGATGGGATTAAGATAGCTAAGCTAATCGCATCTAAGCTTGCAGTTAGCATCGTTCCTGTGTGCTTGCTAATACTTATGAAGGGATTGAAAGCCGAAGTAGAAGTTTTCTTCACCTTCATATATGATTCAATTTCTGTTTTCTTTCCAAAGTTCACTTATTCAACCAAAAATTTCATGGTGGTCAATGTCTTCTATTGTTTGCTGGACAGTTGTACAAGTAAAAGAATTGCCGAGTTCTGTCAGTATACAGTATGCCAATAGCTCTTATTTATCCAATTAAAGTAATGAAAATATCTGTGTTCATGTTCTCTATTTCTTCCTAATGTTCTCTTTTATTCAACAGCTATGTTTCAGAGACAGAAAGGATGAATGCTTTTCCATGGCAAGCACAACGCCATATATTAGCCGGGCTTGCATCAGTTGTAGGTGGATTAAGTGCTCCATATGAGAAAGCTTCTCATATACATGAAAGGCCAATTTTGAATTGGATTTGGGCAACTGGATGCCATCCTTTCGGCCCATTTACTAATGTTTCTCAAGTCAGTCAGATGCTTCGAGATGTTGCACTGGTAAGGCATTCATAGTAAAAATGAGGCGGGCATATATAATGAAGTCATGCAAGTCATTATGATGTTAATGGCGTTTATAGTTTTGCTTTCTTGGTTATTTGTTTCACTTTGCAGAGGAACACAGTCTATGCCCGTGTTGATTCTGCACTCCGAAGAATCCGAGATACATCAGAGGTAACATGCAACTGTTCTTTATAAAGACTTATTCTTCTGGAGTATACCCGACAGTTTAAATCTCACCTGTCAAACAGACTGTCCAAGCTTTTGCAAGTGAATACCTGAGGACTCCTCTTGGTGAACCAGTGAAAGGAAAGAAAAACAAGTCTAGCACTGAGCTATGGTTGGATAAATTCTACAAGAACAATGTCAACTTGCCAGAACCTTTCCCACACGCAGTGGTTCAGAGACTAGAGGAATACTTAGATGTAAGTCCCCCTTCTAATCCTTTGCATATCCAAATTATTCCCACATCTTGTGTTTTGTTTATCCTGATATTAGAGCGGGGTGATATCTACTATTTGATATAAGTTGATACAGTAAGGATCAGGTGAGAAGCTTCCTCATCTTGAAAAGAAAGGAGCACTAAAGTGCTTAAATTCCCATCTAAATGTGCATAGACGGTAAATTGAAAGTGCATATTTTACAAATGTGAAAAGTTAATACTTTAGTAAAATATGCACTTTTGCTATTTTAAAAAATGCACATCTGTGCATGTTTAATGTACAATTTATGCACACGCAACTGTATTTTGTGCAGTTTTATGTTCCTCACTGAAACCCTTTCTTTAAGTTGCTATCAATGATACCTAGATATCAAAACTAAATGAGTTGATATACCTAAAAAAATCAGAGGTATCACTCATACTCATACCTGATATCACCAATAACTCAATATCTGATGCCAAACAAGCCTTTAGCTATTTCTTGCTCTGATGACGGTGGAACCTTTTGTCGAAAAATAGAAACTCGAGGGGGAGCTTGTAGAGTTATCTTCCTTATTATATGATCATCGGTTGCAAGAAGCAAACATCAATAGCACGGAAATACTTCAGACTACCATTTTCACGCAGCAGTGAGTGATCTTCTCTAGCTCCTTTATGAAATTTCGTTTAGCAACAAACTTATTTCCTTAGGTTCCAAATCCCGTATCTTATTTGTTCTTTAAAACCTCTTTTGCTGTTCCAAATGCAGGTACGTTGATAGCGTTTTGGCTGGAGAGAAGGAGAAGATGAGATGCTGCAACATTGAATTCAAATACCCGGTCCAGACTTCCCAAACTTTCGTCTATGGTGGAATCCTTGTCGCTGGATTCATTGTGTACTTTCTTGTCATCTTCTTTTCTAATCCGGTCCGATGATGAGAAACATTCCAGAGTTATATTGTTGGTAAGATATTTCTTCAGATTACAGGGTACTGGAAAATCGCATTAGTTGTGACTGAGAATAGCAGACATATTTACTAACTGCAGTTTTTCTAAGGCTTTAGTTTATACCACATTTTGATATTGACACCCAGCGTATCGATAGTGATTGCAGTTAATATGCAGTGTATAATCTCAAATCCTACGCATGGTCAAAAGAAAAGTCTTCATCGCCCTTGCATATTTCGATAACTTGAGTTAATCGGTCCGGGTAAGTTGATATTGATGTGATTTTGAGTCTCTGTTCGTTTCCTGCGGAATTCTTTGGACTATATATAGGGACCCCTTCTAAATCAGTAAGCACATCATCTGTGTGCCTTGGTGTGTTTATGCATAATACTAGTTTTGTTTTGACGTGTTTGGATGCATAATACTTGCTTTATTTTTTATATTTTATACAACGTTTCAATAATAACGGTGTTTGAGACCTCACCGACGGCATTAATGGAATACATTGGCATCGAGGACAAAGACATACACTGGCCCGAGGACAAAGACATACACTGGCCCGCGCCTGCCAAAACAGGCGGAAAAGAATCGGCTGAATTTGCAATGTAGGCCTTTTACAATGTAGAGTTTGGATTTAGGGCCTCTCAATTATTCATTTAAAAAATGAGCTCCTATTGTAGATAAAATCAGAAAAGTAAGGATATAGGTATCCATCTGATTTGATGGGTGACATGTTGAATAAAATAAAGAGAAAATTATCTGAACAATACCCATCTTTTGACCTGACTAAACTTTAGTACTCATCCTTTTAACTATCAGAACGGTATTCCATCTACTGACCCCGACAGAAGATTAGTATATATGTTATTGTTCATCTGTTAAGTTTAAAGAACGGTGTTAAATCTCGAGGGCAAGATTGTCCACTTTCATATAAACCCTAATTCCCAAATTTTCTGAACCTCAAATCCCTATCAATTTTTCAAAATCAAAATCACATAACCCTTTCCATAACAACAATCAAGATCACAAAATCAAAAATCAAAATCATAAAGTCCCAAATTTCAACCAGCAACCAACCAAAATCAAAAATCATCCTTCCCACATCTGAAGCAGATGAAGATAGCCTGCAAAATTAATCTCATCCCGTCATCCGCGCTGCTGCCGCTTGTCCGGATCTGAAGCAGAGGAAGCCAGTGTAGGTGATTGAGCATGTGGGGGGATCGAGAGGTGGGTCGAAGAAGGCGAAGAATGAGAAGGTGGGTGGGGGGGGGGGGAGTAGGTCCGGATCTGAAGCAGATGAAGAATGAGAAGATCCGGATCTGAAGCAAATGAAGATAGCCTTAACCTCATCCCGTCCGCCGCCGCTGCCGCCGCTTGTCCGGATCTGAAGCACAAGAAGCATTGGAGAGTTGATGGAAAAATCTTCCACCTGGCTAAATTCAATGAATCTCATCTCCTATATAAACAATTTCCCTCCATTTAAACCTAAAAAGCGAAAGTTTTCAAATCTTAATCTAAAATTCTTCAATCTAAATTCAATGGAGTATATGGATGAGGTTAATTTTGCAACTGATGGGTGCTGAAGGCTTCTGTATAAACCTGCATAATTATTTGGGAATTAGGGTTTATATGAAAGTGGACAATCTTGCCCTCGAGATTTAACGTCGTTTTTTAAACTTAACAGATGAACGGTAACATATATACTAATCTTTGGTCGGGGTCAGTAGATGAGATACCGTTCTGATAGTTAAAAGGATGGGGTACTAAAATTTAGTCAAACCAAAAGATGGGGTACTGTTTAGATAATTTTCTCTAAAATAAACACCCCAATCAATTCAGCCCATCTTTTTCCCTCCCTTGTCCCTTCTTCTTCCCTCCCTTCAAACGTAAATGTATTTTTGGGTATCCATATGCAGGTTTCTTCTTCTTCCCTTCAAACGCAGGCCCACTATTGTTGAGCTTCTTCTTCACCGGAATCTGGACTGCTTACATATTCATGTTCTATTTCTAGGTAAACAGTGTTTTTATTTCTGGGTAATCTCAAACTTCTTGGATAATGTATTTCTGGGTAATCTGAAACTTCTCGTCTCTTAGTTTTGTGAATCTAAAACACTCAAACTTCATATTCTATTTGTGAGTAAGCAGTGTTTATTTACATTTCCCTGGGTAATGTATTTTTGGGTAATTTGAAACTTCTCGTCTCTTGTTTTTGTGAATCTAAAACACTCAAACTTTCTGTTCTATTTTTGGGTAAGCAGTGTTTGTTTACATTTCCCTGGGTAATGTATTTTTGGGTAATCTGAAACTTCTCATCTCTTGTTTTTGTGAATCTAAAACACTCAAACTTCCTGTTCTATTTGTGGGTAAAAAGTGTTTGTTTACATTTTCTTGTTCTATTTGTGGGTAAGTAGTGTTTGTTTACATTTTCATGTTCTATTTGTGGGTAAGCAGTGTGTTTGCATGGGCAATCTCAAACTTCCTGGGTAATGTATTTTGGGTAATCTGAAACTTCTCATCTATTGTTTTTGTGAATCTAAAACACTCAAACTTCCTGGGTAATCTATTTCTGGGTAAGTAACGGTAAGAGTTGTGTTTGTTTCTATTTTCCTGTTCTATTTGTGGGTAAGCAGTGTTTTTTTCTATTTCTAGGTAATCTCAAACTTCATGGGTAATGTATTTCTGGGTAATCTGAAACTTCTCATCTCTTGTTTTTGTGAATCTAAAACACTCAAACTTCTTGGGTAATGTCAAACTTTCTGGGTAATCTATTTCTGGGTAAGCAACGGTAAGAGTTGTGTTGTGAGTAAGCAGTGTTTTTTTATTTTTTTCCCCCAAAAAGTGAACATCAAATCATCTGGAAAAAAAGCCTACAACACCATTATTTCAGTTCTATCAAACAGTGCCCTACTTTATAATTTTCAGACCTATTTTATCTAATTAGCTTAATAGAGGCCCATTTCACAAAATGCAAATTTTTGGGGGTCCTCTTTCTCTAATTATTTCAAAAGAATCCCATACCAGAAAACCTAGTTTCCAGATCTACTAAATGAACCTTCGACGGTATGGTTGGAAATCTTTGGTTTCAAGCACCAAAAGAAATGGAAAAATAAATCCATAATTTTTGTTCTCATCAATAATAAACATAATGGTAGAGGCCTATGGGGTTTTTGCCAAAATTAACTTTGACGTCTCAAGAAATTCGTTTGATCAATATCCTTTTGTGTATATTATCTAGAACAATTTTGCATGTCCTTTTGCTATAGGGAAGGAAAGTTGCATCACAGGGAAAGGAAGATGTGACGCAATCTCTAAATGTAAAAGTCTTTGATCTTCGAGAGAGCATTCAAAAGACCGCAAGTGTAGGGACCTCACACAAACTCTCAAAGTGATCGACTCTCTAAAAATCGGGAGAGAAAACGCTCTCTACTGTTCATCAACAAAGAGGCAACCCCTCTTCTCAACTAGAGGCAACCCCTCTTCTCAACCCATCTTCGTTGGTTACAAGCCGTACAGAGCCGAAGTCTCTATCAACTCCGGTGAAAGCCACCTTCACTGGTGTAAGCCACCTACTTTTTTCAACAAAATATGGTCTTCTGCCAGCTATATCCAAATTCAGGTTCTTCTTCTCTGTGTTGAAGTGACTCCTTTGGGCCTCTCGTTTTACTAGCTAAATAAACAATCAACCAACTTCTCTTTTTTTTTTAATGAATGTATGAAAATTTGGAGAGTTTTAGACGCTCGATTTTTCTAAAACGTAGCTGACAAACGGATTCAACATATACTAAAGGCTACCTTGTGACCACAAAGTGACCACAAAATATACCAAAGAACACAAAATATACCTTGTGACCACAAAATATAACAAAGGCTATCTAGTTAAACAAACAATCAACCAATTTCTCAGTACTGGTTCTAAGTTTACTGATACCTGATTCCGAACCATCTTGCCTTTTTTGAAGCTGTGTTTGATGGATTTCGAGCAGGTTTTGGCTTGAAACAAAGATTAAGTAAATGTTGTTAAAAATTGACACCAATTCGGTGGGGAGAGGAGTTCATTTGACAGTGTAATTCAAAGCCAACGTCTGACAAGGAAACCCCTCTTCTTCAAATGTTTTCTTAATCGACTCTATAGATCTGCTCATTCAGCTTCACATCTGTCTTCAATTTGGCCGTTCTCTTGGCCTCTTGACGAACTCCTTGTTCTCTTCTATGGCTTTTGGCGCCTTCCTATTGAAGGTTCAACCATAGAGACGATTGTGGAGGTTCTCGATGTTCTCCTGGTGACGGCCTCCTGCTTGCCCTTGGTTGCTTGGTTTTTCTTTGCTTCATCAATTCTAGCGACGAGTTTTTAGGGTTGGCCTTCAACCTGCGCCTTCCATATTCATTGTTTATGAATTGGGCCTAATGGCCCAATTTGCAAATCAATGTTACGTTAAATTTGTTTCACAATTTGCAAAAAAAAAGAGAGGCTATATCAGTTTCACAATATTGTGCTACCGACTCCAATATCACGACCTAATGACACCGTTTTTGGCCTAACAACTCCAAAACCACCAACAATGTTAACAAAATACAAATACGGGAAGATTAGTTGTAATGATCTTTCCGAGTCTATAAAAGACCTACACCAAAATCAACAATTATCCTTGATCTTTCTCGTCCTAAGGATACCAATCTTGTGGCCCAGCAACTCCGATATCGGCCTAATGGTCCCAATAATACCAAAATTGATAAGAATTTTTAAGGGAAATTTCGGATGGTACCCTCGTGGTTTGGGGTATTTCGGATTTTGCCCAACAGTTTTTTCAAGTTCGGATGGTACCCTTAATTTTATGTTGTTTTCCGGATTATGCCCAAATTCATTAAATTTTATTAAATTCCATTAAAAACATTAAAAAAAATTAAAAAAAATTAAAAAACAAATTAAAATTGAAAGAATGATTTATTTATTTTAAAACTACAGTAAAACAGTTAAAAAAATTTTTTAAAAATAAGTGTTTTATATTAATTTAAAAATAAATAAATTACATAATTTTAAAAAATTCAAAAAAATCATTGTTTTATTTTATCTTAAAAATAAATATATTGAATTAGCATTTTTTTAACAAAATCTAAAAACATAATTGTTATACTTTATTTAAAAAATAAATAAAATAAAGGTTCTTTTAAAAAATTAAAAAAAAAATCACTGTTTTAATTTATTATAAAAATAAATAAATCAGTTTTCTATTTTATAAATTTCCTTTTACTTTATTTTAAACAATGAATTTTTTTAAATTTTTTAAAACAATCCGTTTTTATTTATGTGTTAAATAAAAATAAAACACAGTTTTTAAAATTTTAAAAAAATTATCTAATTGATTAATTTTTAAATTAATATATAACATTTTTTTAAAAGAAGTTACTGTTTTACTTTAGTTTTAAAATAAATAAATTATTCTTTCTATTTTAATTTATTTTTTAATTTTAGTTTATTTTCTTTTGTATGTTTTTTATGGAATTTTAAAAAAATTTAATAAATTTGGGCAAAATCCGGAAAACAACATAAACTTAAGGGTACCATCCGAACTTGAAAAAACTGTTGGGCAAAATCCGGAATACCCCAAACCACGAGGGTACCATCCGGAATTTCCCAATTTTTAAATCCATAATCGGGTGAGTTATGACTCATAATCACAAACCACCAAAGATTCAGCATTGTTAACCAATTCTTTTCGAACAATGTTCCCCTTGTAGATCGTTACTCTTTTAACCATCAAAGTTATACACATTTTTATATCACGATACCCGTGTGTTGCAGCTTCGTCTTCTCTGTTTTGATATTGTGTTTGGTGGTGATTCGAGTGTTTGTCAAGAAGGGGGCGTGGATGTGTGATCGACTCCTGACGGATCTGTTGCAGTCCAAATCTGAGGTGTCCACAGTTGTTCCTCATGCTTCCTGCCTGTGTATTTCCTTCGAAGATGAATGTTCATGCTCGTCGCTTCCTGCTGACCGGATCATTCTGCTTTCCCCTGATGACGTCTTTGCTTTCGGATTTTCATGATGTATTTTTGTGTTTTCTTTTTCTCTTTTTTGGTGGTCCTTCATGATGGTTAGTCCGTCTACCGATCCTTTTCGGCCTTTCGATCCAATAATCGGCGCGCCGTCTATAAGATCGAACCGCTTTCCTCTATTAAAAAAAAGACCGCAAGTGTAGGGTTTACATCCATTGAGAATGAGAGAGATAACTTGTTGCTCATCAATTTGATCAACGACGTATCATGAATGGAAACCATCTTGAGAGTCGGACACATATCTCCTCCTCTATTGTGCCTTCGTATTTTTAGGGAAATCAACCCCGTTGTAGATAAACTCGCGTGGCTTGGACACAACTCGAGCGTAGACGTTGGCAATCTTTCACACGATCTAATCCAAAAAGATGCTTTAAGGTGAGAGTAGGGACGAGAATCACCCCATTCTCTCTTTGTAAGGGGATAAGATCTGTTATCTTCCAAAATAAAACAAAGTATCTTATTAACCAATCTGAATCAAAGTTTGCAATTCATCCGCTCTTCCTTCCCTTTCATTCTCAAGACATGAGCAAACCATGGGAAATGCCCATTGTTGGCTCCAAACTACCGCTTATCTACGTTTATTATACTATCTTGATCTGTTTTTGTTTTCTTCCTTGGATCTTCGTTGGAGAAGATTATTATAAAGTTATGCGAGATCCTTCTTCTTTGAGGTGGAGGAAAACCCTCAATCTAATCATTGGCTTACTGCCACCTGAGGTAAACCATCATCCCGCATTTTGTTTAACTCGCCTACTATAAATCTACTGAATAACAAATTGATGAAAACGAAAAAGTTATCTTCACCTACAACTTCCATGACTTCAATCTCGTTGATTTTATTGTCGTATTGCAAAGAAAATAATTTACCAAGGCCAAATCCACGAAGATAATTGGTCATCAACCAATAAAACAACGTCATTTCCATTATATCAATTTCTTGTTTAAAAAATGATTTTTATCCAACAAACATCAAAGATCAAGCAACAAAATGAACATGTTGACAAACTTCTGCATCAATTGCAGTTTTGTTTCACTCATTGGGGTGGATTCGCGTCAATGGAGCTTCATCTTGGAAGGTGGGTTGAGCTTGCTTTGTTTGAAGGGGTCGTGGATAGGTGATCGAATTTTAAAGGCTAGTGAGAGAGCCCAAAAATGAGGTTTTCGTCGGGCTCCTTGAGAACTTTCATGTGTACTTCTCAAACTAACATGGTCTACCTGCTTTCTTTTACAATGTTTATTTGGCGTGCATCTTGCACTTTGCTTTGATCGGGTGTTCATGATTCAAAAGTCCCTTTTGAATATACCTTGTGTTCGTATGTTTTGCTTATTTTATTTTTTCTCGTGGCGACGGACTATCCATTTGTGATACACTTAACTTGTTTTCTATGTCAAACTCTTTACCTTTGATAAAAAAAAAAGGTATTTGAATGCTACACATAATTAATTGGGTAAAATGGTTAAGTAGGTAGTTTTTGTATTATTGTGTACAAAGTAGGCCCTTATGTGTTTTAGTTGACAAACTAGGCCCCTAAATTATGAAAAGAAAAGATTTAATAAGAAAGAAAACTAAGATGCATATATTTCTCTCTCTTATTTACAATTATTAATTTCCAAAATTAAATGGGTTAATTGATGATAATAACCGTTTAATAAGAAAACAGTTGCATCCATCATCGCTAATCTCGTCATCGTCATCTTCTTCGACTCTTGCATTAAATGTAGCACTGATAGAAAAAAAAAGTATATTTATGTATGTATCATAATAAAATCGTTTACATACGTTAAACACACATAATACATAATTGTTGATACAAGAATTGTTACATTATCTGATGTCAGCCACACAAGCAATGTCCACATTAAACAAAATGGTATAAGCAAACATGTGCATATCCTACACAAATTACCATACACAATTACATAAAAATAGTTTACGTACACAAACTATACATAGCCTGCACAGATTACCATGTACATAATATAAACAAATGTAATAACCGAAATTTTAAAGTTCCGGTAAACTACAATTAACCAAATTCCGATGCGACAATCGTAAATAATAAAATAAAACGAGTTTAAATGTTATCATTTTATGTGACTTTAAGTCACATAAAATGATGAAACCGTATAACCAAAAATTTAATTATGCAACTTAAAATAAAAATAATAATAAAATAAATAATACGGAATTTAATTCCGTATTATATAAATTCCCGCACATAAGTAGCAAGCTTCGAAATTCCGTTCTAATATGAGAAGGCAAGTCGGATGTGGCCCAATACGAGGCCCAATTATTCAGCCCATCAGCCATCTTCTAATTTAATCCTAACCCTAAATTAATTAAGATAATTTAACCTAATCCTACTCTAACCTTACAGCCGCTTATCTCTTGCCGTAACATCCGAAGCTGCAATTCTCGCCTGCTTCAATACCGCCGCACCACTGCTGCCTCAAGAGACCCGCACCACCGTTGCTTGCAACCGGAGACGCCGCACACGAGCCGCCGCTGGACCGCCGCCGCTGCGACCACCAAGGCGCCCAGGTTAGCCGCCGGTTCCGTCTATCTCTTCTCCCTCCCGCACCCCTTTAGTTCTGTTCGTTCGAACCCACTTAACCACCGCCCACTGTGGCAGTAGCTGCGCACGAGCCGGACCGCCGCCACAGTCCTCGGCTACGGTTTCCTCCGTCCACCAGTGCGCCGCCAGTGCTCGCCACAACCGCCGGACCAGCCCTGCTGTCGCGTGAAGAGGTAAGCCGCTTCCCTTCCTCCTTCGGTTTCGCTGAGCGCAACAGCGACTAACCCGTTCTCTATTCGCTGGTGATGCGAGCCAGGCACGAGCAATTCAACGGAACAGTGCAACAGGAGTATACGAGCCATACCCCAGCAGCCGCAGGAGACGCCGGAACGCTACCGTTTACAACCCTTAACGCCGGATTTGCAGATTTCGTAAGCTTGCTCCGTCCCTCTTCGTTTTCGCTGTCACCCATGTGTTGTGAACTGCTGTTGTTAAGCCTAAGCATGAATAACGTAATTAAGCTGCTGAGTATATGCTGAAATGAATGGAAAGGCTGCTGTAAATCTAAATTAAATCCCTCAGTTTTTAAAGTTTCGAACAGCCATCTTGTAGATCAATTATAAAATGTTTGGATAAAGATCCACCGTTGAATTTTGGATATGTTGTAGATGGATATATGTAGTTTATCATATTAAAATTTGGTGAGAAATGAACGGTCGGATTGAAAGTTATGAGCTCCCGAAGTTAGGTAGTTGAGCAGTTTTTTTTGAACTTAGGAAAATTGGCTAAGTATAAGAAGTAGAGTGAGGAACCGACTTTGGGAATTATTATAAAAATATCGGCTGAACAGTTTAGTGAAATTCTTTCTTCTAAGGCTAGATAGAACCTCATAGATTATCTAGATAATAAATTCGGGAATTTTATAAGCCATTAAGAATTTTATATTTAGAGCCGAAGTTAAACCTTTTTCGGTTCTTCCGGAAAATTTAAACATAAGAAAAATGTCCGTTTCGCACCTAATAAAATTCTAAGAGTTAGGATACATTTTAGAACTTCAAATAGGAGTTTGGACATGAATTTTAGGGTCTTCGAGAAAATCGGAATGAAGGGTAAAATGGTCATTTTACCCTACAACTAACAATGTAGCTAGTACGTCTTCATAATTATCTAATCTCAGAAGTCTTAGACTTCTATCTACGTGAAAGTGTGCTAATACACTTATCGCCTTTAACAGGCAACTGAGTGGGTACAGTTACAGAGCAAGTGATTATTAAAGAGTCGAGCATTATAACAGGTAAGTCCTTTGGGCTTACTTAGCTGACTGCTAAATATGAGTACAATGATGATGGTGGTGTGTGATTGACATGTTAGAGAGATAGGTTGTGATATATATATACCGACCTGTATTTTGGCCTAAGAGTAACGGGCGGTGGCATTCCGCTCAGTAGCTCGCCGGGCGCTGGGGGTTTCTTTCGGGACTAGTCCACACATGGTTTGTAGTGACGCTACCAAAGGAAGTCAGCTATACCTACACCAGTTGGATAAGGAACGGAGGCGAGAACTAAAAATAGTTCTCGTGCCACAACTTGAATTGAATAATGTGAATCACTTAAAGAACAGATAATAAATTGTTGAGTGCCAGCATGTTGTTTGTTTATTTTTGTTTCTGCTTGTGTTTGTGCTGTTGTCATTTACTTATATTTGGATAGTTAGCTAACGGTTGATATGTTGTTTAGATTTGACACAGGTTAGAGCAGATGCCGAGTGATCCAGATGGTAGTGGTCAGCCGGGGTGTCGTACTTTAGGACTTTTTGCAGTTTTTGCATTTGTGGGTTTTCAGTTGAACATCGTTTCCTTCCGTACTTTGTATTATATTGCTTTTCCGGCTGTAGTTGATCTGGTCACATTCATGCATTGATAAAAACTATTTTATGATTTTTAGCTTTTCCTTATCGGTGCCTTGTTGTAAGATCCAAGTAATGTTGTTGTTAAACCAAGGTCGGGACCCATTGTGAGGTCCTAACCAGTAGCTCCCCGAGTTCCGAGAATTTGGGGTGTTACAACATGGTATCAGAGCACTGGGTTGGCAACAATGGCACTTGAAATCTTCTAAAAAGGTCGTATAAGTAAATAAACAGAACCCGAAAGGGGTCTGAGTTTTCCAACGAAAAATTTTGGTTTTAAATGCATACAGAGTCGGGTTGGGATAGAAAGTACGGACGACCACCACTACCTCTGCGGATCTCGGTAATCTTAGAATATTTATGGACTTGTAATGCTATGATAGATTAGCTAGTTATAACTATAGCGATTACTATTCGTGCAGATGGCACGTACTAGGGCTGCACAAGTGACTGGCCGAGGTAGGGGTCGTCCCCCCCTTCCCCCAGTCAGACAGGATAGAGCTGATAGCACCCCTACTGTCAGAGGGCGTGGTCGTGTGGGTAGACCTCCACTAGGGAGAGGTCGAGGACGAGTCCCTCGAGATGACACACCTGCAGCAGACGTACCAGAGGTTGCTGTAGAGGAGGTAGCTGAGAGTGTAGGCCCCGAGGTCAGGCCTGTGCCCGCCGCTAGGTCTGGAGCGCAGGGAGCTCGTTCTACTGAGTCGGGACGTGTCTCTATTGGAGCATCGGAGTATAGAGAGTTCAGAGCCTATGTTGAGCGCAGGGAAGAAGCTGCCAGAGTGGAGAGGCTTACTCAGGTACCATCAGTGGAGCCGGCTAGGTCAGCTCAGGTGACACAGGGAGTGTTTCAGGTGCCGGCTGTATCTGAGAGGAGGGCTGCTGTTGATAGAGCACCTACTGGGGCCAGAGCACCGAGACCGGATGAGTGGTTGAAGGCTTTCAACTCTCAGAAGGTCCCCTCATTCAGCGGAGAGATAGGGCTAGAGGTGGAGCACTGGATAGGGAAGATTGAGACTGCTTTGGAGGCCATACGTTGCCCCGTGGACCGACAGGTGGATTTGATACAGACCTGCTTCACAGATGATGCTCATTCATGGTGGCGTACCATTCGTAGCCGAGTCACCAGCTGGGAGCAGATGAAGACCATTGTTAGAGATAGGTACTGCCCAGTTTCGCTGAGGAGGGAGAGATTCCAGGATTTCATTGAGGCGGGATTCGAGGATATCCCGATTGCTGCAGCCATAAAGAAGTTTCAGAAGGAGTTGACTTTGCTTGGACCGTCTGCACCTCCAGAAGAGCAGCATGTTTATCTTTTCTCCAGGAGGTTGAGAGAGAGTACCCGATCCTACCTGGCTGGATTCCGCTGTGAGACCTTGTCTGATTATCAGGATAGGGCTTCTGCTTATGAGAGAGATAGGCCAGCTTCTAGGAAAGCAGCACAGTTTGGTGGGCCGGATAAGCGACAGAGGACAGGACATGCTGGTAGCAGTGGGGCAGTAGCAGGCCATAGTAGAGGACAGACTCAGGGGAGGTCCAGCTATCACTCTACAGTCCGGACACCCAGTGGAGATCGACAGTGCTTTAACTGTGGTGGCCGTGATCACATTAAGCCAGACTGCCCGAAACCACTGGTCACTTGCTTTACTTGTGGGAAGCCGGGACACAGGGCTACCTTCTGCCGTCAGGGCAAGGCTTCTTCTCAGCAGGGATCTTCGCCTGCAGGTGCTGAGAAGAGTGTACAGAGACCCCCTCAGTACCGAGCTCCGAGCCAGCAGCAGCAGCAGTACCGGGCTCCAGGACATCCTGCTTCATACAGTGCTGCACCGGAGTCAGGTCGTGGCAGAGGACGTGGTAGTACCACTGATACTAGAGGAGGACCATCGCGAGTGTTTGAGCTGAGGAGCACTGAGCAGCCTGCAGCACCTCCGACCACAGGTACCATTTGGATCCATGACTTACCTGTGCGTGTTTTATTTGATACGGGTGCCACACACTCCTTTATATCAGATGCATGTGTAGATAGGTTGTCCTTAGCTACAGTAGAGGGTGTACCTTTCGTGGTTGGGTTACCAGATGGGGGTAAGGTTAGGGGATCTCGAGAGATTTTTGATTGCCCTATTCACCTGGGAGGCCGGATTTGGTTAGTAAATTTTCTAGTCATGCCCCTAGCACATGAGGACGTGATACTAGGGATTGATTGGATGACTAGACATGGAGCCGTCCTGGATATTGGTAGGAGGACTGTGACTGTTGCCACGGAGGAGGGCCACAGAGTTATATTCCGAGGTTGGGATCTCGGAAAGTCCGGCACAGTCATCAGTGCAGTGAGGGCAGCCAGATTGATAGCACAGGGTTGCGAGGCCTTCTGGTGTTATGCCATGAAGGAGCGCAAGAGCCTGACAGTAGAGGAGATACCAGTCGCATGTGAGTTTGCAGAGGTCTTCAGGGACGACTTACCAGGGCTACCCCCACAGAGGAGTGTGGATTTTAGCATCGAGTTAGAGCCGGGCACGAGACCGATCTCGAAAGCCCCGTACCGCATGGCCCCGATAGAGTTGCTTGAATTGGGGAAGCAGTTAGAGGAGTTAGCAGAGAAGGGCTTTATATGTCCTGGTATTCCTCTCTGGGGCACACAGTATTATTTGTGAGGAAGAAGGATGGCGCGATGAGGCTGTGTATTGATTACCGGGAGTTGAACAAGGTCACCATCAAGAATAAGTATCCATTGCCTCGCATAGATGATCTGTTGGACCAGCTGCATGGAGCATCAGTGTTCTCGAGGATAGATTTGAGATCGGGTTATCACCAGCTGAGGGTGAGAGACCAGGACATACCTAAGACGGCATTCCGGACTAGGTATGGTCATTATGAGTTTGTAGTGATGCCATTCGGGCTCACTAATGCGCCAGCAGTATTTATGGAGTTGATGAATGGAATTTTCATCGACTTCTTAGACCAGTTTGTAGTGGTCTTCATCGACGACATTCTAGTTTACTCTAGAAGTCGAGAGGAGCATGCCGGACACTTGAGGACAGTGCTGCAGATTCTACAGGATAGTCAGCTATATGCTAAACTATCCAAGTGTGAGTTCTGGATGTCAGAGGTGGCATTCCTTGGCCATGTAGTGACTGCCGAGGGGATTAAGGTCGACCCGGCGAAGATTGAGTCAGTGTCTTCTTGGCAACCTCCGAAGAATGTGAAGGAGGTTCGCAGTTTCCTTGGATTGGCAGGGTATTACCGTCGGTTTGTGGAAGGGTTTTCCCTGATCGCCCGACCACTCACTTCCCTCCTAAGGAAGACTACTCGGTTCGTTTGGTCTGAGCCGTGTCAGCAGAGTTTTGATGAGCTGAAGAGGAGATTGACGTCTGCTCCGATCTTAGCACAGCCTGAGGGTACAGAGGACTTCGTAGTGTACAGTGATGCATCCAAGCTGGGCTTGGGGTGTGTCTTGATGCAGAGGGGTAAGGTTATAGCATATGCGTCTCGACAGCTGAAGACGTATGAAGAGAACTACCCCACTCATGACCTAGAGTTAGCAGCAGTAGTGCACGCTCTTAAGATCTGGCGTCACTATCTCTATGGAGCGACCTGTCAGATCTTCACAGACCATAAGAGTCTGAAGTACATATTCACTCAGCGGGAGTTGAATAACCGCCAGAGGCGGTGGCTAGAGTTGATCAAGGATTTTGACCTTGAGATTCTTTACCACCCTGGAAAGGCGAATGTAGTTGCCGACGCTTTGAGTCGGAAGACGCCTCAGGAGAAGGCGATAGCCCGGTTGACAGTACAGTCACAGCTGCAGAGAGACTTGGCTTGGTTAGAGATTGAGATCCAGTTCCCGGATACAGCTCACCAGTTAGCCACCATAGAGTTACTCCCTGACCTGTTGGATGAGATCCGACAGAAGCAGGAGGCCTGTCCGATGTTGACCCGGATCCGAGACCGGATGGCACGAGATGAGGCACCTCAGTTCACTATTGGTGCCGATGGAGTGATGAGACGACAGGACCGTGTTTGTGTGCCATCAGACCGTGAGTTAAGACAGAGGATACTAGGTGAGGCTCATACTACCCCTTACTCCGTACATCCAGGAGCGAGTAAGATGTATAGGGACTTGAGACGTTCCTTCTGGTGGGGTGGTTTGAAGCCTGATGTAGCCCGTTTTGTAGCTCAGTGTGCGACCTGTCAACAGGTCAAGATTGAGCACCGTAGATCCGGAGGAGAGCTACACCCACTGCCAGTACCACACTGGAAGTGGGAAGACATTACGATGGATTTCGTCACTGGATTGAGGCTCAGCAGAGGCTTTGATGCCATTTGGGTGGTAGTGGACCGTCTGACGAAGACCGCACGTTTCATTCCGATTAAGGAGACGTGGCCGGTAAGTCGTCTAGCAGAGGAGTTCACCAGACATATTGTGAGACTCCATGGAGTACCGAGGACTATCGTATCCGACAGAGATGGACGTTTTACCTCGAGGTTCTGGCAGCAGGTACATACCGCTCTGGGTACGAGTCTTCACTTTACCACTGCCTACCACCCACAGACAGACGGTCAGTCAGAGAGGACCATTCAGACCCTGGAGGACATGTTACGGGCATGTGTGCTAGATTGGGGACAGGTATGGCCAGATCACCTCCCACTAGTAGAGTTTTCATATAATAACAGCTGGCATGCGTCTATTGGGATGGCCCCTTATGAGGCTTTGTACGGCCGGAGATGTCGTACACCGCTATGTTGGGATGAGCCTAGCAAGGCTGATGGAGTAGTACCAGATCAGATACAGGACGACATCGCCCGGATTGCCTTAGTCCGGGAGAGGATGTTAGCAGCTCAGAGTCGTCAGAAGTCCTACGCCGATAAGAGGCGTCGACCTTTGGAGTTTAGAGTAGGTGCACAGGTGTGGTTGAGAGTGTCACCTACGAGGGGAGTTAGGTGTTTCGGCATTAAGGGGAAGCTGAGTCCCCGGTATGTCGGACCATTTGAGATCGTAGAGAGAGTTGGAGAGGTTGCCTACCGACTAGCACTACCACCGAGACTGGAGGGGGTACACCCAGTTTTTCATGTATCTCAGCTGCGAGAGTACATTCCGGATCCGAGACACGTCATCAGCCATGAGGATCTGATAGTGGAGCCTGACCATACGTTTGTAGAGTACCCCGTAGCTGTCTTGGAACGCAGTACCAGACGTCTGCGATCCAAGGAGATACCTATGATGAGGATCCAGTGGTCTAGGAGAGGAGCTGATGAGGCCACTTGGGAGACTGAGGAGAGTGTTAGACGTAACTACCCCGAGTTCTTTGCGGGGTTAGGGGTTACTCTTGTTTGACGAGTTAGTACTCGGATGTTGTGTGTTTGACCTTTCAGGTTTTCATGATGTTTTGAGTGTTTCTGTTTCTCTTTTGCGATACTTGTTTGTTTGCTGTCTGAGTAACTGCGTGGTAGAAAACAAAGGTGCTGAGAAAACTAAAATATACCAAAAATTCAAGTTTCGGGACGAAACTTCTTTTAAGGGGGCACTGATGTAATAACCGAAATTTTAAAGTTCCGGTAAACTACAATTAACCAAATTCCGATGCGACAATCGTAAATAATAAAATAAAACGAGTTTAAATGTTATCATTTTATGTGACTTTAAGTCACATAAAATGATGAAACCGTATAACCAAAAATTTAATTATGCAACTTAAAATAAAAATAATAATAAAATAAATAATACGGAATTTAATTCCGTATTATATAAATTCCCGCACATAAGTAGCAAGCTTCGAAATTCCGTTCTAATATGAGAAGGCAAGTCGGATGTGGCCCAATACGAGGCCCAATTATTCAGCCCATCAGCCATCTTCTAATTTAATCCTAACCCTAAATTAATTAAGATAATTTAACCTAATCCTACTCTAACCTTACAGCCGCTTATCTCTTGCCGTAACATCCGAAGCTGCAATTCTCGCCTGCTTCAATACCGCCGCACCACTGCTGCCTCAAGAGACCCGCACCACCGTTGCTTGCAACCGGAGACGCCGCACACGAGCCGCCGCTGGACCGCCGCCGCTGCGACCACCAAGGCGCCCAGGTTAGCCGCCGGTTCCGTCTATCTCTTCTCCCTCCCGCACCCCTTTAGTTCTGTTCGTTCGAACCCACTTAACCACCGCCCACTGTGGCAGTAGCTGCGCACGAGCCGGACCGCCGCCACAGTCCTCGGCTACGGTTTCCTCCGTCCACCAGTGCGCCGCCAGTGCTCGCCACAACCGCCGGACCAGCCCTGCTGTCGCGTGAAGAGGTAAGCCGCTTCCCTTCCTCCTTCGGTTTCGCTGAGCGCAACAGCGACTAACCCGTTCTCTATTCGCTGGTGATGCGAGCCAGGCACGAGCAATTCAACGGAACAGTGCAACAGGAGTATACGAGCCATACCCCAGCAGCCGCAGGAGACGCCGGAACGCTACCGTTTACAACCCTTAACGCCGGATTTGCAGATTTCGTAAGCTTGCTCCGTCCCTCTTCGTTTTCGCTGTCACCCATGTGTTGTGAACTGCTGTTGTTAAGCCTAAGCATGAATAACGTAATTAAGCTGCTGAGTATATGCTGAAATGAATGGAAAGGCTGCTGTAAATCTAAATTAAATCCCTCAGTTTTTAAAGTTTCGAACAGCCATCTTGTAGATCAATTATAAAATGTTTGGATAAAGATCCACCGTTGAATTTTGGATATGTTGTAGATGGATATATGTAGTTTATCATATTAAAATTTGGTGAGAAATGAACGGTCGGATTGAAAGTTATGAGCTCCCGAAGTTAGGTAGTTGAGCAGTTTTTTTTGAACTTAGGAAAATTGGCTAAGTATAAGAAGTAGAGTGAGGAACCGACTTTGGGAATTATTATAAAAATATCGGCTGAACAGTTTAGTGAAATTCTTTCTTCTAAGGCTAGATAGAACCTCATAGATTATCTAGATAATAAATTCGGGAATTTTATAAGCCATTAAGAATTTTATATTTAGAGCCGAAGTTAAACCTTTTTCGGTTCTTCCGGAAAATTTAAACATAAGAAAAATGTCCGTTTCGCACCTAATAAAATTCTAAGAGTTAGGATACATTTTAGAACTTCAAATAGGAGTTTGGACATGAATTTTAGGGTCTTCGAGAAAATCGGAATGAAGGGTAAAATGGTCATTTTACCCTACAACTAACAATGTAGCTAGTACGTCTTCATAATTATCTAATCTCAGAAGTCTTAGACTTCTATCTACGTGAAAGTGTGCTAATACACTTATCGCCTTTAACAGGCAACTGAGTGGGTACAGTTACAGAGCAAGTGATTATTAAAGAGTCGAGCATTATAACAGGTAAGTCCTTTGGGCTTACTTAGCTGACTGCTAAATATGAGTACAATGATGATGGTGGTGTGTGATTGACATGTTAGAGAGATAGGTTG
>BSUD01000008.1:124840724-124885085 GCA_033239045.1 Fagopyrum esculentum | reverse complement strand
GCTACCAAAGGAAGTCAGCTATACCTACACCAGTTGGATAAGGAACGGAGGCGAGAACTAAAAATAGTTCTCGTGCCACAACTTGAATTGAATAATGTGAATCACTTAAAGAACAGATAATAAATTGTTGAGTGCCAGCATGTTGTTTGTTTATTTTTGTTTCTGCTTGTGTTTGTGCTGTTGTCATTTACTTATATTTGGATAGTTAGCTAACGGTTTATCCGTGTTGTAGATCTGTAGAGATAGACAGTTGCAGAGAGATCCGGAAAGGATGGTCAGCCGGGTCCACGTACTCATTAGATGGGGACGGGGGAGTCTTCCATACGTCATACCTGTTATGTATCTTTAAATATGTTTGTAAGGCTGTCACATGTGTACGTTTATACCATTAAAAATATTATGTTTTAGAAATTGTTTTAAATACATTTGTGCCTTGTTGTAAGATCCAAGTAATGTTGTTGTTAAACCAAGGTCGGGACCCATTGTGAGGTCCTAACCAGTAGCTCCCCGAGTTCCGAGAATTTGGGGTGTTACAACAAACATGTACATATGCTACACAAATTACCATACACAAACACATAAACATAATCTGAAGTCACCCACACAAGTAATGTGTACTTTAAATAAAATAGTCTACGTACACAAACTATACAGGCGTACATCATTTATGTACACGAATTATCTGACAACCAAACATCATTGAAGTAGTAAAATCGAACACCATTGAAGCATAAACAATCGATGAAAGAACAGAACGTCAATCTCAAAAACAAAAATTACTGATTTTCTGGTTATATGGCGAATCGAAGACAATTACTAATCCATTCTCCTTCTCAAATTGTCGGTTGATGAACGTAGGTTTACAACAAAAGCCGTCTTCTGTTCTAGTTCAAGATGGACGGCGATATCTCCGATTCATCTCTAAGACGCGATATAGGAGATGAATCGGCGGTTTTCAGAGACGAAATAGGCAGAAGAAGAGTCGATAAAGAGTCGAAGAATACGACAATGGCGAGCTTCGAAGTTAATGGGCGGTGACGGCAAATCTGTGTTGACGCTAATCAATGGAGAATATGAAGAAGCTTTATTGTGATTTTTCGGGTACCAGTATCCCTTTGTATGATGTCTCAAAGATTCTACAAATCTTTGATATACAGTTTCCTATTTTAATTAGTCGGATTTTGAATTAAAGGTAGATTCTAATAAACTAAATTACAATAAATGTCATAACTTCTTCCTAAAATTTAGCCTTTTATTTTTATTTTATCTTTATTTTTAAATAGAAATTAAATAACAGTCTAGTTAGTATTCTCTAAACAAAAACTACCCTATTAACTAAATCTTCTTTAATTAATTAGTATGTCAAATATCAACTGTCAACGTACATTATAATTTATGCTATATTTACTTTAATACTATGTAATATAATTTTAAAGTCCGTCACTATATAATAATTATAAAGCATGAAAATTTCAAATCTTACTATTTAATCTCAAATCATTTAAAATTTTATATCATTGCAATATAACGAAATTTATTTTTATTTTTCCTTTTATAATACCAACTTTTTTATTTGTCATACGTACAATTAATAACTAGCGTATTACCCGCACAAAGTGCGGGTTCAGTTTTAATAAATATTTAATACTTAAAAATTTATATGTATATTTTTGTAAAATAAAAATCCGAAAAATGAAATTATAATAAATATTATGATTTTTAATTCTATTTTAAGTATTTATCTCTTATAATTAATTATATTTTTAAATTGATTTGTTAAGATATGCTTGTTGGTAAAAAAATTCGTAAAAGAAACTATTTTTATAAAAATATTTATTTAAATATTTTTTTAAAAAATTAGAAAATAATTTTCAATTGATATTAAAATTTAAAAATCACTTTTTAAAATAATTTTTTTTGGTTTCAAGAAACCTGATATTAACACGTGACAATAGAGACTTCTGCTTTAATAGATATAAGACGGGGACACTCATAAGTTTTCATGTCTTTTTTGATCAATTTGAAAATTTGTGTTTGTAATTTAACCAATTAAATTTGTTTAAAAAAAGGCGTTATATTTGCGATTTGACGTTGAAAATTGACAGACCACTTTAAAAGACAAGCTCGAAATACTAATAATAAAAACTTTTCTTAAAAAAAAAAGAGTTAATAGTCTAAGGGCCGTTTGGAAGCTCTAGGAATCATTCCCGGTAACGGAATGATTCCGAATCAATCAAAAAATACGTTTGGTTAAAGGTCTTTTATCACATGAAAGTAATTCCATCATTTTCATTTTCATTCCTAACCCTTATCCAATTCCATTTCGTTTCCATTACACCGCTCCAACCAAACGAGCGCTAAAACTCATCTCAATCGTTTTCAGTCCTTAGGTAGGATTTGGACTATTGTTGGGTTGTTGGGCTTCATGTATGAACAATGTTAAAGCTGACAAGTCACAACCACGAGGGAATAATAAAGAGCCAAAGCAATAAAATTTATTGTTTTATAAAAAAGAGAAGTAAAACAAATATAAGATAAAATATGAGAATTTTTTCAAAACAAAATCTCAATTTAAGGTGATATACTCTACCGCAGCAATCTTTGTAGTGTAAAATAAGAAATTTGTGTCATAAAAAAATATGTCAGTCGGCTCGAAGCGACGATTATGACCGTTTATTCGAAGAAAGTACACAGGTAGGAAGTCTTGGGAACAACTGTGAACACCTCAGATTTTGACTACAACAGAGCCGTCAGGAGTCGATCACACATTCACGCACCCTTCTCGACAAACACTTAAACCGCCACCAAAGACAACATCAAAACTGAGAAGACGAAGCTGCAGCACACGGGTATCGTGATATAAAAATGTGTTCAACTTTGATGATTTAAAGAGTAGAGATTTACATGGGGACCATTGTTCAGGAAGAGTTGGTAGCCAACATTGAATCTTTGGTGGTTTGTGATATTAAGTCTAAACTTACTCGATCTTGATTCTTATCAAATTTGGTGTTATTGGGGTTGTTCAGTCGATATTGGAGCCGTTGGGCTACAAAAGGAAGGCCTTAGGACGAGACAGACCTCCTCTGAAAAACCCTATATAAGACCTATTTAATGCTCACAAATTTAAGAATTATTTACGAAAGTTCCTAATAAGTCTTAGAAATTCTCTCGATGTCATACTTCTAATGATAAAATTTCCAACAAATCGTACCAAAAAATATCGAGGGTCAATCATCATTGATCCCTTTATTTCATCAACTCCTAGCATTTGACGCATCTTCCAATGATTAGACGCAAAATATACATTAGATAACTTGATGTAGTTTCTTTGGTCACAAACACCAAAATCGATCCAGAAATATTATGTATCCGTTTGGTTGGAGTGGTAGAATGAAAACGGTTAAGGGAATGAAATGAGATGAAAATTATTAGGTTACTTTTACGTGTTAAAAGACCTCTAACAATCCATTTTAGTCAATAAGTATATATGATTTCTGATTGATTCGAAGTTATTCCGTTTTTGGGAATCTTCTTAACGATTTCAAACGGGACCAAAGATAAAGATCATGCGATGGCTTATGGTTGGAGATTCGAACATAAATAAACTTGTAAATATTGGTATGATTCACATGCGGAAGAAAATAAGAACGGTTGATCCAAAGATAGACGAGAAATGATGGTGACTAAAAACAACCATACTTTTTTTACAAATGAGCAGTTGAAGAAGAAAACTAGAGGAAGCAAAGGAGTAGTGGGTGTCTTAAGATGGATTGAAGGAGAAGTTAAACAAAGGCGAGAGAGAAAATGACTAATTAGAATTGTTACCAGTGAATTAGGGTTGAAGTATAATAACCGCCTAAAATCTTAAAAAATTTTTATTCATGCCGACAATGAGTCTGTCTGGTAGAGGTAGATTACTGGGTTATTAAGATTATAACTCGAAAGAATATTTTGAGAGACTATTCTGCCTTTTTTTAATCCAATTCAACATATATTATAGAGATTATCGGGATTATTGTGGAAGTTTAATCTCCCGAACAATATCACTCATTTACCGAGCGTGCCCAAAAATCATTTATTGTTAAAAGTTGACTGTTCAAGGTATCACAATAAGTTTTAAAATCCCACCTATAAAAATAGGCTGTTTTTTTTTAATGAAACTACATAAATTACCTTTTTAATAATCTGAAAGATTTATAAAGTAAATGATGAGTTATTCCTAAAACAAACTTTAGAGTTTGGTAATTTATAAGTCGATCAAGATGATTTCGGGATATGATTCTATAAACGGATCGGATATCAAACTATGTCTTGAGTCAACTAGGATGGTTGTGTTAGGATCCAAGAAACGGATATCAAACAATATTACAACTTCATTAAGATATTTTAGGGATAAATGAATATGTGACAATTTTGTAGGTCAATGTAAATGTGATAAGATCGAGACCGTGATAAAATTGGGATAAGATCAAGATCGTAATAACGAGATCACATCTCTTTGTTAGTTACTTTCTTATTTATTTCTAAATATTCCCTATATAAAACTTATCATAATATGAATAAAAATGTGATTTTTCCATCAAAATCTATAATGATATCAGATTGAACCATTTAGGTTTCCTAAACCTATCGGCACCCTAAGACGTCAATCTACTGGCGTTCTAGGTCCGCCAACCAGCCGACATCCTATTGTTGCCAATCAAACCAAATCGGTGTCTTATTGTCACCAAACAAAACAAAGGTCAACCCCAACCACTTTCGATCAAGACTAATTGTCTCAAATTAAAAAAATATATTCAAAGGCAAGTTAAAAGGAGCATAAAAAACCACATGACTCTCACTTGCTTCACACATTTTGTCGATCGATTAACAGATCTGTTTACGAAGGCTTTAGGTCCGAGTATCAATTTACCAAGTCCAAGCTCGGTGTTGTTTGTCACTCACCACCGGCTTGACGAGGCATGATAAGATCGAGTTTGTGATAAGATCGGAATAAGATCAAGCTCGTAATAGCGAGATCATATCTCTTTGCGATTAAATTTCCTACTTATTCCTAAATGTTAATAGATAAAATGACTAATTAGACATTTTACTACTATTACTCATAGCACAAACTATACCCCTAAAAATTTTTAGGGTTAAAACAATGACAGGGTACCACACGCCATTTTGTACCAAAATTATCATGTTTTTCAAATTTCTACTATCTCTCTCTCCATATCTGTGTATTTATTCTCTCTCATGACAATTACGATAAAAAATGGAAACAAAATATCTTGAATAATCATGATTCTGGTATTGTGCATTATCTCTAATTCTGGTATTATTTTTTTTGTATGTATACGTGTTATGTTTCGGGTATTGTTTATGTGAGGTGTTTCTAGTATGCCCATTTCTGGTATGTATATGTGCTCTGTTTCTGGTATTCCATATTATCTTTGAATAATCACGATTTTGGTATTATTTTTTCTAGTATGCATACGTGTTTTTCAACATGTTTCTGGTATGCTCATTTCTGATAAACATACATGGTTTTTTTTTTCTAGTATTGCTCATTATCTCTATGAAGAGGGGTCATCCTCAACACCACCTAAAAGACCAATCACAAGATCAAGGGCCAAAGCATTGAAGGAGAACACAATCACATCATCTTTGAGTCCCGTCATGGAATGAGTTATCACTAGAGCAAAAGCAAAAGTCATCCATGAGGAAGTTGCTAGCTTATTGGCAACATGTGCACTTAAAAAGACCTCATTCATACCTAGGTCTCCTTTAGTGGCATTGTTGGCTACTAAGGAAGGATCATACAAGACCCAAGATGATCAAACAAGCATAGAAAGTGGCTAGGACGAGGAAAGAGTTCCAAAGAAAAAATCTCGGCCCTGAGGGCGAAAACTTTGCCAGAGATTTTATGCAAATTGACCGAGATTTGACGCCTGTCGAGAGTTATAAGATCTCTCTGCGATCTTATTTGTTATAGATATCTTTTATTATAAGATCTCGCTGTGCCTGTCGAGATTTTATGCAAATTGATCGAGATTTGGCACCTGTTGAGGTTATTTTGAGATAGGTTATGATAAACGGATATCAAATTATGTCTTAAGCCAAATAAGATGATTTTTTGATAAGATCCGAAAAACGGATATGAAACCGTGTTGTAACTCGATGACTGTATGTCGGTTTGAATTAACATAGTTGAATAACCATATACCGCTCACAAAACCACACGGTGTAAAATCGTTAAACTATAAAAAATAAGTTTTCAAATAACATAGGTAGCCAATAGGTCCTTTGCATTAATTTTAGTAGCTTGTGAAGCTTATCGAGCTTATAAAGATTTTTTTAAAAAAATTGATGTTTGAGAGCACAACTTTACTAAGAGCGTGTTATAGATTATATTCTTTTCGTTTCATAAGTTACATGGAGGAACCTTACGAACATTATGCTACCTTATTATATTATATATAACAAGTATAAGCCTGTAAAGGATATTATATATATAAATAAAAAAGTAAACCCTTTTATGTGATTTTGTACCTACATTAGCTTAAATAAGTTTCGTTCTCCTAACACCCATCAAACTTATTAAATAACATAATTTCTTACAATTGACTATTTATTTCAGCTTTTCAATAAGTTTCAGCTTCAACTACCATAAGATATGTTCGGTAGTTAGAAAATTATTGGAGTTGAAATTGAAAAATAAGAATGAAGTTAAAGGGGATGAAATAAATTATTTTGTTTTGGTGTTCTTTAAACAGAGAATTATATGGGAATGAAGTAAATTATTTATAAATTAAATTATCAAAAAAATGGACATTCATCAAAATTTTTCTACTCCGCCATTGTTTTTTTATTTACTATTTTTAAGCTTATTTCATTAAGCTTAAATTATCCCACTTTCTTAATTGAAAGTATGAATTACTGGATTAGCCCAACATCGATGGCTTCCTTCATCCTAAAGAAGAAGCAACGAAACATACCTCTCCTTTTAAAACTTGAGAAAACGGCGAGAGGAAGAAGCAACGCATCAAACACAAGAGACCTCCTCCCTTTTCCCGCTTCGAGACTACGCAACACACCCAATAACCCGTCGAATCTAGGCCTTGGATATGGGCAAATAGACCATGTCTTCATCTCCTTTCCAATATGAGCAACAATCTTCTTCTCCTTCTAGTCGTGTAGTAAAACCAACAACCCATCAAATTTGCAACACAACTAAACCTAGGTTCATTCTCCCTTTCTCCTTCATTCATTTGCCTCTCAACATTTTGCTTCAATGAGTGCTTCTTCATCCCTCCATGACCACATAGAGCATCCCAATTGAGACACAAAACAACCCCTTTTTCCAATTTTGTAACTCATTAACAATGAATGTGGGGATCAACTTTAGGTAAGTTAGACTCATTAATTAAGTTTTGCACAAACTTGGATTTGAGAGCTGAAATCCGAGGAGAGGCGACAATGAGTTTGTACCAAAAAAAATCCCAAAATAATAAGGGTAGAAATAAGAATGAATCGACCATTCCCTTCAACCTTCAAATATCGGTTGAAAAAAGTTTATTTTTCAATCGTGATTCCAATCCTTACAACCGAATTTTCATTTGCATTATTTTAAATACCGAAAAACAAAAAAACAAGTAGAAGGAAGATTTAGGTTCATTAAACAGAACCAACGAACGGGCCCAATATTACAAAAGATGCCAAAAAAACAATCAGCATAGATAAATTTGACCTTAGTGTAGGCATTGAAATGGCCAACAATTTCCAACTTTTAGAAACGTTTCGTACCGTTTCAAAAACTTGACACGCAAGTAAAAAACGTGTCAGATAACATAAGGTAGTCAGTACAGGTTCAATTTCGTGTGGTCTAAACCGCATTACACAATTTTCTTCCAAAAATTGAAGACGACAGGTTGGATGACATCAGCACTGACGTAAATAAATATATACAGCTGTTTCTATATAATAATAAATCTTCGCGCAAGAAACTCGGAATCCCAAGATTTCAAACCTTCTAAATCCCTCCCCCCAACCAAATTCAACGTTCTCACAAACCCTAAAACCTTTCGAGCATCAATAGCTGAATCGCCGCGCCAAGTCAATCTCCATTTGACTCAATCAACGGCAGGATAATCTCAAATGTGTTTCTCCGGTACAACAGTTACTGCCTCCGGCTCTGGATCGTCGGATCTTCAGCGAGCTTTCAACGTGATTGATTCAGACCACGACGGACTCATCAGCAGCGACGACCTCCGATATTTCTTCTCATTCACCTACCATGACAACGATGACGAACTGATCGGCGCGATGATCGCGGTGGCCGACTCCAACGGTGACGGACTAGTGGATTTCAGGGAGTTCGAGCGGATGATTTTGAAAATGGAAGGCGGAAGGAGGAAGAACGGCGAGATTAGCGGCAGTAGTAGAGGCGGTGCAGGGGTGATGGAGGAGGCGTTTAGGCTTATGGATACTGATGGTGATGGAAGGCTCAGCCATGGAGATCTCAAGAGATTTATGATGTCTTCTGGATTAGACGCGTCTGATGAGGATGTGAGCAGTATGATGGGATTGGCCGGCGGAGATGATCCTGCTGCTCGAGGTGTCTCCTTTGACGAGTTCCTCAGCATCTTAACTGGCTATGACTTGGCGTAGTTCACCAGGTTTGACTGATTCTTTATCACCAATTACCAAAACACCAATGAATCGTGATCAATTTTGCAGCTACTCAGCCAGTTTATGTCAATCTGTGTGGATTGATCATCAATTGACTGATTTTAGATGAACATTGTTGGTTCACACGCCCTAATTTTTGTCCAAGATCGAGCGAGCTGCAGTTTTTTGTTCTGTCTACGACTTAGAATGTGTAATTCGCAATCCTAAATTTCTTTTTTCTTGTAATAAGGAGGTTTGTCTCTCGGGTGATTACAGATTCAAGGTTTGACCATTGTCGATTATTACGTACGTCTTTGAGCATATAAAACTTCTATGACTTTTGTAAGATGTGTATGGAATTGCTTCTTGTGCAAATGTTATTCTGTCATGGTCAAAAAAATTGCAAATAGTTTGATGCTGCAATTGTGAGGGAGTTGTATTAAGCCGTTGACAGTTCTGTTGCAATAAAGCTTAAATCCAAAATGTAGGTGAAGTAATGGAGGATGGACCAAATTCCATAATATCCCAAGCCACAAATTTGGCATAAACTTGGCATCTACCAAGTGAATTTTCGTGATTGTGATGCCTATTTCTAATTTCCAAGCCACATTTTCATACAAGTATAGAACCATAATGTATTCACATTCCAAGTTCACATATAGTTTGGGACCATTCTAAATTCAGATAGACGCCCTAAGCTGTTGATTTGGGACCACACGGTTCGATCGGGCTCACAACACCATTTACTTATACCTGACGAGTCAAAGACTTGGAGGACGCACGTCGGCAAGCCACATCCAATACAACGAGTAACTCATCACCGTGATATGCTAATAAGTTATCCATGTGGGACAACAACATAAATTACAAGTTTTGCTAAAGAGTATAAAGTTTCAATCCAATTTCGTACTACACCTCCAACCCCATTTTTTCATGAACTAGGAAGCATGTCATCTTCAAAGGCCCAAAGCCCAACATAAACTATAAGCTCTTTTTTCAAAGAAAAAAAAAATTAACGTCAGGAAGAAAATGAAATTGGTTAAATATTATAAACTTACTAAGTGGAAACCATGCGATTTAAACATACAATTTTTTTTAAAAGCAAAAAATAGTTCGATGGAGTTAGACGATACGTAATATAATGGACTGAAAAATCGAAAAAAAATCTAACACTAACTCGGATATTTGTGTTAACTGTAACATTTGGGCGATGGTGGTCTAATCAGTTACCCAAGCTAATGGCTTATATTTAATTGTTACAAAGTCAAATGAAACTGAAAATGTTAAACCATCAAATATCACTATGAAGTTACAATACAGAATAAAATCATAGTACTACTACTAGTTTCCGTGATTTTTTTTTGAAACCTGAACCGGACAACAAATCCCAATTTAACTCGGTTCTCATCCAATCGTTTGGATCCATTATTCCAATTATCTAATCGTAATTATTATTTTAAAAAAAGCGGTCTAATCTTAATTTGTACACCTCTAATCTAAAAGAAGATAATATTAATTTTTAATAGAAAAAGGAAAAGGCAATGTCATTAGGCGAACAGGCGTGGGTTATCTCCACTATTTGTCCCCCTTTCTCATTGCTTCTCTGTGATTCCCGTTTCTCTCTCTCCTAGTTCTTCATGCCGCTGTTTTAAATCTTCTCTTGGCGTGTATAAGAATCAAAGGTATGTTAGTTGCTTCTTGATTGATTCATAATCTTTCTATTTTAGTTGATTTTTTGTAATCCTTTTGGTTGATAACTGGAGCTGTTGATTGTCATGTTCATCATGTGGTTCTGAATTTATGGTATGTTATCCACTAATTGAAGCTTGCTAGCCGTCTAATTACTCTCACAATTGTAATTTGATTAAGCTAATTTCAGTGGTTTGGTTTATAGTTGGTTGATTTTCCCAGATTCTCAATCAAGTTGTGAATATCCTTATAAAGGTTCTTTTTCTTTCTGAATCTGAACAAAAACATCTTGTTCTGTTGCAGGCTTTCGCATGTCATCTGCATCATTGATACAGAGATCGAGCAACGCTTACTGATCGTGTTCAACGAGCAATCGATCTGTGATTTCTGGAATTGTTATAGAAGCCTCCGTTGCAATCAATCTAACGATTCCTTTCGATATGGAGATGACGTCTCCAACCGTGAACTCCAATTCCATTTCAGGCTCCGAGAGAGCACGCGAGTCCAGGAGGAGGAAGAAGATCAAATCCTCGTCCAATTCCAGAAATCAGATCCAACACCAAAACCCTAGCAACACTGACAACGACCACCACAACCAATTCTCATGGAAATCGGAGAAGACGGAGCAAATCTACTCCTCGAAACTTCTCCAATCGCTCAAAAAGCTCCAACTCAGCCCTTCTTCCTCGTCGACATCGGCTCCTCGCCGAGGTCGTGCTGTGCGAGAGGCCGCGGATCGAGCTTTGGCGGTTGCGGCGAGAGGGAGAACGAGGTGGAGTCGTGCTATCCTCAGCAACCGCCTCAAGCTCAAGTTCATGAAGAACAAGAGATCAAGAGCACCAGCGATGTCCGCGACCAGCGGTGGAGGGCGTTCGGTGGTGAGCAAGCCGAGATTTGGTATTTTGAAGCTTAAGGGGAAGAACCTTCCGGCTGTGCAACGGAAGGTTCGCGTTCTCGGACGCTTGGTTCCTGGATGCAGGAAAGAGGAGTTGCCTGAGATCCTGGAAGAGACAACGGATTACATATCGGCTTTGGAGATGCAGATCCGTGCCATGACTGCTCTGACTGAGCTGCTTTCTCGATCGACTAGACCTGATACCGGCGCCGGATCTAGTGTCTCCCACCCTTCTGCCTCCGAGGGATCTCCGAAAAACTAAAGTGCATACCTGGGGTACAAATCTTCTTCTTCATTTTCTACCGTGATCTGATTCTCATGTTCAAACTCCATCTGTCTTTGATTGAACTAGGAACTTTCTTGTGTAAATTACTCCCACTGCATAATTGCTTGTTGCTTGATTGATATTGGCAAACTGAAATCCGTTCTACGGACTACTACGGTACTTGTAAATTCCTTTGCTAGCAATTTGCTATCATTGAGTGCAAGTAAATTCTATTGAGTTCAACAGCTAGTCACATAAGGTTTGATAATCAGTGTTTACCAAAAATTTCAATTCGTATTTTGTTTTTGATAGTCAAATGAGCAATGAATTCAACGGTTTTACTTGGACAGTTCTATGATCAAAGGGTTTATATCTTTTTGGTAGGTATGAACTGAATATGAACGATTCATCTAACACCACAAGACTTGAAATAACTCAACAAAATCCATACGTTTATCTTGAAATTTTCTAAAGAATATGGTTGTCACTATCAGTTGCCTTTTATTACTGAAAGAAGATTGGAATAAGTGAAACAAATACTGTGCAAATCCTATAAAAATGAGACATAGCACTGTGCTGTTCTTGAAGAACAACTCTTTGAACTAAGCGTCCATTATTGAATCCCTTGTATATTTCATGCGAAATTCTAATACAAGAATTTAGAATTCTAATAGGGACCTAATACACTATCGAGACCAGCCCATAATATTCGAAGCGTATAAAGAATTGAGAATTAATTTGTAATGTGTAATCAATAATGAGCAGTCAGCTGTATAATGTGATGATTAAAGGGCGTAGAGGGTGAGAAATAGGGATTAGGGTAGTGGCGGGCGGTGTAAAAAAGGACAGTTCACCAAAAGCAAAGAGCACGTGGTGAGGGCCCACATGGTTACATGAATGGGGGCGAGGCGAGCGAGCATTTGGTGGGAGGCTGCGTTGGCTGGTCCCACATAAGCGGCGGTTGAGGTTTCATCTTCACTCTCATTCAAATTTGACTGGAGTCTTTTTACACGTGATATGCTTTCTTAATTTCTTTGTACATCATTATTACTTTGTTGGTATTTCAGTTTCACTCTCGTCGGATATTTTGTCATATTCATAAATATATAAATCGTGCGTAATATAAATGCCATTATACTATTTAAGGTTGGTTTAAAAGCTTGTGAAAAAACATAAGATAAGAAATGAAAAAGCTAAATGCACTATGTTTGTTTTTACTAATGTAAAAAACAAACGGCATTCCGCTGGCGCTCAATAAGTAAAAAAAAACAAAAAATTTGAGCGTCAGCGTCTTCCGAAGGCGCTCAAATTTTTAATAAAAAAAGGGCAAAAATAAGAAAAATAGGGTTTTGGGCGCCGGCGCCGGCGCTCAAACCCTAATTTTTCCGAATTTTTGCCTACTTTATTTTTATTTGAAATTTTAGCGCCGTCGCAAAGCGCTCAGATCCATTTGAGCGTCACCGCAAAGCGTTCATATTCAGTACTAATTGAATTTAAAATCGTGTATATAACACGCCCCATAAGAAATGAGTTTTTACTAGAATCTAAGTTTAATTTTTTTAATTTAATTTATAAGATACATGAAGAAATTAATGAAAATTTGCGTTAATTCTTTGGTCTCTCAACTGTAAATAAGTTTAGACCGTTAAAATAAATTTGTTTCCCCTTAAAACAGCTTTGTTTTGACTGTTTGTGCAGTACCGCAAGCGGTACTCTTTGACTTAATTTTCACCACTTTTCTTGAATGTTTTCTTGGTTAGTAGACTATTTTCCACCACATAAGTGGCATTACTCTTTCTGACGTATCAACTATAAAAATATAAAGGAGTCTAAGCACGTAAGGTTGGGTCAATTGTAAAATTACAAAATAGTCCTTCGTGTATTATCCCAAGGTAAAATTTCATTGTGCTTATACATGTCAATATTGTTCATGGCGTTTTTTTGTTATGAAATCGGTACGAATTTAAGATTTGCGTGAACATGTTTTGACCGTTGAGATTGGTTATGTGATAGATATATATCAATACAAGTTTCGATCTGACCCGTTTTCTAGTGTGATCGACAAAATGTGTAAACTCACTGTTATATTTAGCATTACTAAAAAATACATTGAAGGCATTTTTATGATTATTTTTTAAAATAATAAATTTTCACATCAAAAAGTGGGATATTCCGACCTGTTATATAAGGGCGGTTGATTACTTATGTTACTGTCAATTGGTTTCATATGATATCATGTCGGGTTCATGCGTTGAGTTTAGATCTAACGCGCATATTCATTCGTATACATACAACACTCGCTTTACGGTTCGTCTATATCCGACTTTAATGGTTTTAGCAAGTCTCATAGAGCTAGATACTATACTCTTTACTTTCCAACAGTCTCTCAACTATTTCGGATGTCCCGTTCAAATTTAACAATTAGGCCCTGAAAAAGTTAGGCAATCTAAATTTTTTGCAGTTTAATAATATATTTAATAATAATTTAGTAATAAAAATATAAGAAAAAAATTAAATACATTAAATGACAGCAAAAGAGAAAGGAAGAGATACAAAACTTGAACTCTTAACCTACTTAAGACTAGGAGCGTGTTAAATACACAATTTTCAATTTACTTAGTACTAAATATGAACGCTTTGCGTTGACGTTTAATTTGAGCGCATCTAGTTGGCGCCAACGTTTAGCGTCTAACGTACACACAAAGCGACGGAGCTATTTTTTTATTTTTTTAAAAAAATTTTGAGCGCCTTTAGAAGGCGCCGGCGCCCAAAATCCTCTTTTTCGCAATTTAATTTCGCAATCTTTTTTTCCGCAATCTTTTTTTGAAACTTAATGTAGGTTTTTTGCGTGAGCGCCTTACGCCTGCACTCAAATGTATAATTTTTAAAAAAAAAACCTGAGCGCATCCACCTAGCGCTAACGTTGATATTTGGGCGCTTTCGCCGAGCGATGACGCTTATCAAGCGCCATCGGAATGAGTTCGTTTTTGATATTAGTAAAACGAGGGCCGTGCCTTTAGCTTTTTCGTAAGACTATCTACATCCCTAAGTTAAATTGTTAAATTTTACACTTATATCCAAAATAATCTTCACATTCCTTGTATTCTTCGTGTGAAAAGAGTTAAACTAAAATTCACTCTGTTTAAATTTGGATCTAACTGTGACAGAGTGCAAAAGGAATCAGGCCTACCTCTTTTACAAATTAACCAATCAAATCTTTTTCTCTCTCTTTTCTTAATTTTTCTTTTAAAAAATTGAAAACATAGTGGAGTAAAATGAGTACAATTATATTATAGACGGAACATGGAATGTAAGAAAAATATATATAGACGGAGGGTATACATGATTTAGTATACAAATAGAGTGCATAAATAGGATTATAAACGGAGTGGGATGTGGATAGTTTAAGGAGAGGTTTACCTACCAACTACAAATATCAATTATATATATATATATAATGTTGTTTAGGGGACCTTGTTATAATGAACCTTATGTACCATCCTCCGAGCCGGCCCTGCGCAATATAAAAATCATGCATTTCATTTTCATTTTCCAACATAACATAAGCAAATTCTGAGTGCAAACAAAGTGGGCAATAATATCTCTAGTAAACGGATCCAAATGGGCTTTTGGAGCTCCAATAGGAGGTGGCAAGCCCATGACCCAAAGCCCACAAGAACAACTCAGCTGCCAAACACTCCAGATTCACCGGGAATCGCCGCTTACTTTCAGCGGGAGATCGGTGGTGGAATTAACGCCGATGATCACCCATAAGAAGAACATGGGGCGTTACAAGTGTATTCTCCACCCAACAGTCGGCCACCGGCTGTTGAGGAGTACTGTGGTCCGACTACAGGGACGTTGCACTTTACTTCGTACTTTGTATTTTTCTTTTTAGAAGAAAGGAACTGGACATGTGACAGCTCATACGTGTTGATAATAAGTTCTCACATCTAAATGTCAATATTTTTTAGTTTTAAGATTGATATATTCAATGATATCGTTGAGTGTGTGTTCAACTCTTTTTCGTTTGTGTCTTTAACAGCAAGTAGAAAGCAAGTTAGTTACAACTAACTAACTTTAACTTCTTTGAAAATCCGGGTGACAATCTGAAAAGTCGATACAAGTTCTTTTGGCATACCTAAGGTTGTGATCAACTTCAAGTTTTTCTATGGAGATATTACATACTCATGATTGACTACTTTCGCTTTATGTTTTGTAGGATGTATTTATACGTACATTCTTCTTTTGTTTTTATACATCAAAATTAATATTGAATGTACTTTGATTTGTTTGTGGATTGAATTTTCGCTTTCTTTCCTCTGTTATCTATTTCTTTTTTACTTTTGGTTGCCCTTTGCTCATCATTAAATTTGCCAATTTTTTAAATTGACTTGGAAAATTTTAAACTCTTTTTTTCAGAAAGGTTGATCGAACTTTTGAACACAACTTTAAGAACATATACAACCCCTGTATCCATCGTATGTTTCATTATTGATTTTTTTTGTTAGAAGTAGGGGTCCGTTTGGTTTCAACTCCGAAAACGGAAACGGAATGAAAATGAATTTAGTCTATACGTATATCCTAATTCATGAAATTTTATGGAATCATTTCTTGTGGTTTCATGCAAAATGCATTTGTCTCCCCACATTTTGTTACCCTGTAGGATATCAAAAGTAATCAAATTCAACTCCAACTACTACAAACTATAAGGATGATTCCAAACACTTTCATAAACAAGAGTACACATATGGACTAGATTCGTTTTCATTCCGTTTCCGATTCCGGAATTAAACTAAACATGCCCTAAATATATGTTTCAAATTTAACTCGTCACCTTGATTCTCTCCGAATATGACATTTTAACCTGATTTTGTTGTTTGAAGATTCGTTGTTGTGTATAATCCTTATTCTGACCAAGAGTGTTTTTATTGGATCAAAATTGAGAATGCAAACAAACCTATAACTGGACAAGTATTTGATCCTCGTTGTTTATAATTTTTATTCTAAACACAACTTTACATTGTAATAGTTAGGCAGATTAATGTATATACGTGGATTATTGCAAAACTGAAAATTGTGCAATATTTGTGTTGTTGTTAAGGGTATGAGAAATCTTACCAACGATAGATTATTGATTAAGCTTGTATTATGGTTAATGAGAAAGATATCAGGTTTATTGATAAAACACTATCACTTTTTCAAATCGAAAACGACTGGATCTAGAGCGAACCAGTCTTTCAAAATCAGAAGAACACAAAAGAGTTTGGTGACGCAGTTCGAGTTAAGCTCTACTCTGCGGGATCTCAGGAGGGGAGAGCCAGCCCAATCCACTAGGTAGAGTTACAGTGAAGAACGGTTACAGGATGAGCACACAAAAAACCACAAAAACCATACGAGATCAAGAAAAAAGGATAACAAGAACAAAGATAGGTGAGAGGTCTGTAAACCACCAAAGGTACCGATCTGTGCTTTGAGGCAAAGCAAGATCTAGACAACAGAGAACGTCTCAAGATAACTCTAGGACGAAGCGCTCGGCTCTGATCTCTCTCTCTCACATGTGTTTCTCTCTTTCTCACTTTCAGATCTAGGGTTTCTCAGTAGAAGTGTAGGCCACCTTAGGGTTAAACGACAGAGAAGAAAGCTTAAGTACTCAGTGCCACGAGGTGATACTTTAGCAACGCAGCGTTTAACCATGCAACGCTGCAAGCCGCTTCATAACCTGGTGAGATGGACTGGGGCACTTACCATTGGACCTCGATCAACCAGGCCCAACCGGCCCTGCATTCAGCCCATCCTCAATAGAACACAAGCACCCTGTCCAACTCATCATCAAACCCAACCAACCACACTTAAACTCAGACCCACTAATCTGTGGCTAACTCGAACCGGGTTTAACTAATTCCTAACATTTATGTATGATGACTGAAGGCTGAAGTAATCTTGTATTAACCAAGAAGCAACTCTTTGTATTTACTGAATATATATATATATATATATATATATATATATATATATATATATATATATATATATATATATATATATATATATATATATATATATATATATATACACTTACCATGTGAACATATAAACACCGAATATATGTGACTATACCGCTAAGTATATAGAGTCAGGTCCGGCGAATATTTCATCTACTAATAAAACGATTTTTTTCCCTTTTAATATCGCTTAATCTCGTCTATCTATTTAACAATCTAACGGATACAATTTGTTCTCGTTTTACATTGTAAGAGCTGTTTACATGGGAATCAACTTCTCTCTCTATATATATAGATAGATATATTCTAGCCAGAATGTACAGGGATCAACATTATTCCTTTTCTGCAAATTCTGTGACCAATATGGAAAAAACCTCAATGAAACTACCGACCTTGAACTAGGCACGCTCCGTCTGCGGCGGTGCTAGACAAATCATCACGACAAGAACGGAAGCTACAACAAGACCGTCGCAATCGTTGAATGTGGTGTACTTGATCGACAAATTTTTGTCGGATTCTTGATTAGAGCTGAGTGGCCGCCGGCAACCAAGAAATGGAACCCTTCACCTTTACTTTCTCTCCGGTAGCGTAGATTCTCGACAACATTGTAGAGAATGAAAGATTTGAAGAAATATTGGCTTTTTCTTTTGGTAGGAACGCAGGTCGCCTTATACAGTTATATATATATGAAGACCGAAGAGGGTTAAAAAAAGATGAACTCCTTGTACAGTTGTACTAGACACGAGTTGGAGACCTAAACTTAAACAGTATCATCAAAACCGGTGGTTTAAGTTTAACCTAAAATATCGGTTTGCTAAACCGACAAACCGACGGTTTTCCCGTTTAGCACCGGGAAAGTATAAAATAAAATTAAAACTAAAATCAACGCTCAACGGTATTGTAAATAAAAAAAGGGCTTGAACCGGTTTTCTGGTTGCCTACGTATTCTCTCGGGGTTAAGAGAAATCAAAGCCCACGTAGTTCTCTTACCTTTACTTACCTGTTTTCGGACTTCCGGGTTGTTTTCGTTACCCCGCTTACCTTTCGGCCTCGGACTCGAAAGTCGTGCCCGCATTATCGGAGTTGGAATCTGATTTTGAGTCATACACCGGGGCATTCTGTTGTTTCCACTTCTCCGCCCTTATCCAATCTTGAATACAAGCTTGCGCCTACAACTTTTCGGGCTTCAACTGGGTTCTCTTGTAATTGAGCATGTTCCCTCATTGGCTAAATGTTTGCTCCACGGAAACCGTTGATACGGGCACGACCATAAATTGTGGTACAGTTTTGACTAAGGTTGAATATTTCGGGGCTACTTTCTTCCACCAATCCGAAATTTCATTGGAATCTTCACTATCAAAATTAAACACGTTGTTAGATAATCTTGAAATTCCGCACTTGAGGATGAATGTCTTGGTGTTTTTGTCGATTTAACTAAAATTTGTTGTGCTTTTGAAAGAAGAAGAAGAAATTCCGCACTTGAGGATGAATGTCTTGGTGTTTTTGTCATTTTAGCTAAAATTTGTTGTGCTTTTGAATGAAGAAGAAGAAGAAGAGGAGGAGGAGGGTGTAGGAGTAGGTGCGGTAGAAGAAGAGCTATCACTTGTTTGAAATGAAGAAATTAATTTTTCAATTTCGATACAAACATGTTGCGTAATGTTAGGAATTATAGCATCTAAACCCAAACAATCATAATAAACAACCAACAAGGAAACACCTTCAAGTTTAAGTCTAGGATAAAAAAAAATGGCGGTTATAAGATAAATCAATGGAATTTCGTTATAATATTTTATCCATTTCGATTTCATTTCATTTATAGCATTTATAAGGGTTGGAAAAGTTGAACCGCTTTGAAAAGCCTCGAAAACGTTTACGGCTATCTCTAAAATTTACAAGAAGTTGGAGTGTAAACGTAACTAATGACATTAGTTGCATCACTAAAAATCTTTAAAACATTAAAAATATCAATGCAGGATTGCCAAGCATTTTCATTATCAAGAATTGACCAATGAATGTTTTGTGCGAAATAATCTTGTAAAATTTATTTGTAACGAATAGCTTGACCAAGTAATTTGTAAGTAGAGTTCCAATGTTTTTTGAAAATACAGTTGGATGAACATTATTTAATAAACATAATATTCACCTTTTTTTTCTCAATTCGGAGGCCAAATATGATCAATAACGTCGGTGATGGGGTTAGCATAATCGCTAAAATCTTAAGTCCATCTTGATCACATAAGTTTAAAATATAAAATGCACATCTTTGATGAGTAAAAAGAGTTCGCAAATATTGTCCCGTTGCCTCGACCAAATGGTTTACGGCGGCGGTGTTAGCATATGCATTATAAAAAGAATATGAAAAAATTTGACCTTGTAAATTAAATTCTTGTAAAATTGTTTTTATCAAGATTGAAATGTTTGTTGCATCATGTCTTTGGTTGAAACGGCGAAATGCAATAACATATTTATGCAAAAATATATCGTTATCAATAAAATGTAAAGTAATGCCCATGTAAAAATGTTTTTGCGATTGTGTACTCAAAATATCACTACAAATAGAAACTTGATGCGAAGAAAATGCCAAAATCGAAAGAATTTTTTCTTTCTTTTGTAGGTAAGATTTGGAAACTAATTTGAAAACGGTTTTGCGAGAAGTTGGTTTAAAAGAAGGTTGAATATTTAGTGTTATATGCTCGAACTTCTTCATATTCTAAATAAGAAATTGAAAAAGCACATCGCCTAATCCGAAACTTTCTTCACTATGGTTATGCACAAATATAGGAGATTGAGAAGAAGAAGATGCAAACCCGTGGGACAATTGTGATTGTCCCTGTGATATCCCTAGCTTTTCGGATGAATTTTTTGCATGTGTGTTTGTAAAGTCCCGTAGCCGCCCTTCATCTTCCACTTGTACACCTTTGAACAATAGTTGCATGAAACTTGACAATAATCGTTCACTGCCTCACCCTTCGTAATGCTTCGTAAAAATCTCGAATTTAAGCATTTTCGGTTGGGGGTACTTATCGATATGCGCCTTATGACATTTTGGGCATTTGAGTTTCACTTTCTTTGGTGCTAGGGGAGAATTAAGAAGGAATGTCGTCACTCGGGTTTTCCATTCTGAGAGTCGAGAGATGAATTCGAGAAGGATGAGAATTATGAGAATACGAGATTAAGGGTAGTAAGGAGAGTTGAGAATGTAGGAAGATGATGTGAGATAAAATGGAAGAGGAGTTGAAAATTTATAGGAAGTGGTTGAGGGTTTTTTTTTAATAAAATAAAATAGAAAAGCTGTTGCACTAGTGGGCCCCGCCTAACGGCTCTTTGAAAGAGCCGTTGCAAAATGGCTCTTTGCGGACCAAATTGGCGGTTTAACTGCCGGTTTGGTCAATTTTAAAATTAAAATAAAAAAAATAAAAACAACCTAAACCACCGGTTTAGGTTTTTTGTTTTTACAAACCTAAACCGGGAACTACCGGTTAACCTAAACTGCCAGTTTGAAAACTGCCAGTTTAGCCCAAACCGGACCCAAGTCTAATACCCGATGAAAATTACCATCCAGGGACGAGATGGGGAATATAAATGGGGATGAAAACAGGTATGGGGATAAACGGCATTCCCTGCATGGGGATGGGGATGAGGGTGAGGTTAGAGGCCCCCTCCCCAATCCCCGCCTCATTGGGGATTAACACGGAATCCCCGATAAGTAGATTAAATGAGCAAGTTAATGGTAATTTATAATTATAATTTACAAAAAAAAAAAAAATTTACTACTTTTATGATTATATTTTATAAACTAGTTAATATTATTAATTTGATGTTATATATATTTTTTAGACAAATTGGATCTTATATTTAACTCATGTGAATTTATAAATGGAAATTTTAACGAGAAAACTCACGGAAAACCCCACAGTAACTATAAATAGAAAAATTAGGCAGGGATGGGAATCCTCAATGGAGATGGGGATGAATTCAAACTTTAATCCCCGAACGGGTAAGGGGATGAAAGGCATTATGCTAAACAGATATGGGTACGTCACTCCCTGAACCGAACCCACCTCGTTGACATCCCTATATATATATCTACAATTTTGTTTGTTTTGGTTAAATTGATGGTGGTGTCTTTTGTCAGTTAGGGATATAATACAGTGGAGGTGAGGTGATGGCAAAGGCAACCCTAACATTGCCTACTCTGAAATTGAACTATCAAAGACCTTCAAAACAGAATTTGGGTATTTGGACAGTAAATTGGAAAATTCAGGAAAGAAAAGAAAAAAAAAAAAATAAAGACGACAGGAATTATTCCAGTGATTTGTGTCAAACCAAACACTTTTCATCCATAATGGTATTGCATTCCTTTCCCTTCTTTATACATTCCGTTTCCTTTACTCCTTCTCCAACCAAACGGCCCTCAAAGTCCAAAACCCCTTAGAATGAGAGCATCTGGTTTGAGACTGTCCTTGACCCGTCAAGGACCGAACTGTACTTTTCCTACCTGATTTTTGGTCAACAATCCTAATTGTCGTGAGATAAAAGAAGAAACCATCAAACTAGCACAAATAGGAATCCGATTCAGTCTTGCATTATTAGCTTAAGCAATTCAAACTTAGTCAATAAGTTTGTATGAAATACAAAATAGATTTGAAAGTCAAAACAAACAAATCAACGAACTAGATCATTATTAGTCCAAACGTGATTGTCCGTTTGTCACAAATGAATTACTGATGTGCTTCAGCTAGATCATAATCAGATGCAAGAAAAGAAAAAGAAACCCGAAAATCCTTTCTTGTTTTAAGCACTGCAGATATCATTTCATTCCTTACTACTGCATCACAATTTCAAAAACATAGAACTTATATGCAAGTACAGCAGACCACATTTCCACTGCATCTGAAGAGATTGTACCAAAGAATACTTAATCACATTACTGCAATTGAGAATGGCTAAATATATCCAAAGGAGTTTGCAAAAGATACAAAGGTTCTATTGTAAGGTACAAAAGAATAGTAATCAACACTTGACCTTCAATGTACAAGTAAGTGCAGAATGACTATTGAATTTGATGTATACTTACTGGTTTAGGAATCAGCCACTTTCCATCTATCAAATCTAGGTGAAGCCTCAAACTAGATCGTTGACAGATCCACTCTTCATTCGTAGTAGCAAAAGAGACAATGTAAGCAAATTCATCAATTGCTTTCAAAATCACACCTTCCCACCATCCTTCACAATACCACACACCCACAGCTTCTCCCTTCCTGTATCTCCCCTTCTCACGAGCATTGGGCGGATAAGGCCTTATGTTTTCTTCATTGACCACTTCTTGAAGATGCTGATTTTCATCGGTTTTGACTGTATGATACTCAACTCGAAACCTCCTTTGTCCTAAAGAGGCGACAACAGTAGCAGCAAACCTAGCACCTTCGTACTCGATCTCATCGCTTTTAACCTCCACCTTACTTCCGACTCGAAACTTCGTCTTCGATGGTACAATTCCGCTACGCTTTTTCTTCCTGGTTGCGATTTCTAGACCATGGAGCTTTCTTTTCTTCAAATTCACCTTACTCAGATGATACGAAATCCACGTACCGTCAATCCAGTCTAACAAAGGCCTCAAATCCTTAGATTCGACATTCATAACCTTCTCCTCACCGCGAATTACAACTGCAAATCTCGATTCTTCGCAAAACCCTACCAATTTACCGCTACACCAACCCTTGGAATCTTGAAATACCTCAACAAATTGACCGATCCGAAACTCCTGGCGCTTCACTGGCGGTGAAGGACGTACGATTGTGACAGGAACGGAATAGACAGGATAATCGTCGCCATCGTCGTTCGTGGTGTACTCGATCGTCAACTCTTCGTCGGATTTTTCGTTTGACCTAAGCACGGTTGCCGGGAACCAAGAATGGGAACCCTTAACCTCTACTTTATCTCCGGTAGCGTAGATTGTCGGCGACATTGCAGAGAGAGAATACAAGATTTGTAGAACTATCGGATTAAGTAAACGCAGGTCGCCCTATGGCTATATATATATATATATATATATATAGGAGTAAAAGATAAACGCGTCTTGTATACTTGTATCGAAAGAAAAATGAAGGAAAATTTGCCAAAGATAATTTCCGACAATGCAAGATTATTTTTCCAAAATAATAATTAAAAAAGAAAAAGCAATAACAGCATGTTTGCAACTAGGCTCGAGTATGCGACTTCCGCCCCCTGCTGCTGAGTTGTTGGGAGCGATCTATGGTCTTGAACTCGCCTGGGACCTTGGGTATAGAGGAGTTGAACTTGACTCCATGCTTGTAGTTGGGTTCATTGGGAAAGGAGTTAGTAATGCTCATCCGCTTGCCAGCCTGGTAGCCCGCTGTCAAGGCTTCATCATTTGAGACTGGATTCTCAGTTTCAAGCACATTTTTCGGGGAGGTAATAGAGTTGCAGACGCTATTGCGAATTTGGCCTTCTCTTTAGGTTTTGGGTTCACCGTTTATCGGAACCTCCCCGAATATTCGAACTTTGATTCTTGATGACATGAGGGGAGTTGCGCTCCCTCGTGTCACCCGTTTGTAATCCCGTTTTATTTATTTAGCCTTACGGCAGGAGCGATACGCTCTTTTCCACCAAAAAAAAAAAAAAAAACTAGGCTCGAGTATACCCGCAATTTAAGATTACGGTTTTTAATTAATAGCCCATAGTTTAAAACTACGTTTTAGATCCTATTCTTACGTAAATCGCATTTTAAAACTACGATTTTTAATTATAAATTTCTCTTTTTTTTTATTTGTACGTGAAACTGAGGGTTTCCTTGTACCATGAATGCTCCCACATAAATTTGGGCCGACGCCTTACGGTTTTTGTTGGCAACAAGTAAATTGAGCGTCGCGTATATAACACACCCTTTTCTCTTTTGTAACAAAAAAACAAGTTGAAAATTTCGAGTCAAAAACTTATTTGGAATCTAAATGTTGTCTTTAAACATTTTGAAGCTTAAAGCATTCAACATTGCCTTTGAGTACTGCCTAGATGACATCTTCCAATCCATCCCGGTACTCATCGCGATCTTGAACTCTTCGTAGCTTATTCTACCATCCTATTGTATAAATACGATAAACAAAAAAGGTTACGTTATTGTTTTGTACGAGAAATTAAGTATACACATATATATAAGCGATATACCTTATCTAAGTCGACGTCTAAAACAATGTCTTGAATCGATTGATCGCTCATAGGGTTTATATCATCCTCGAAGAGGGCTTCCTCCAACTCATCATACTCTATGTATCCACTTTGGTTCTTGTCGAAGTACTTGAACGCGTTGAGAAGGTGTTCGTCGCGTCCTAACTTTCTTATGTGAATCGACAAGGTTAAGAACTCGTCACAATCTAGGGTTCCACTTCCGTCAGAGTCCGCCTTCAAGGAAAAAAAACACAAATTTACAATGTTGATAAGCTCATTAGATGAGATGAAAATCACAAGAAATCAAATAAAAGATGAAAGACCGATTATGGAGAAACTCACGGCTTCAAGGATGGTTTGCACATCAGAGTCCGCAAGAGGATGACCTAACGTAACAAGTCCTGCTTTGAGCTCGTCAAATGACAAGTTCCCATTGTTATCCGTATCCATCATATCAAACAATCTCTTGATCATTTCAACTTGCTCTTCGGGCAAGTTGTCCGCAACAACCTATACGGGAAAAGAGACGTGATATTTACACAAGTGTAGAAATTGATTTTATAACTTGATTAAAGCTCAAATCACTTACACTAAGTACTTTCTTCTTGAACTTGTTCATCAAAGAGAATTGTTTTATCTTTGACATCACGTCTAATCCCAATGCAATGTCGGGAGCATTTGTCGCGTTTTGTAACCATGAATGATCTACAAATCACATATTAGACGATGAATCAACAAGGGCTTGTTGAAGATACCTAGCTAGAGTGGATAACTCCTCTTTGGTGAGAAAACATATGCACGTACCAAGGACTTGTTGAAGAGTTATTCGACCCTCGGGATCTTGATCAAGCATTCTCTTGACAAGGTTTTTCGCTTCTGATGACACTTTCGGCCATGGATCCCTACAAAAATCTATCACACCTTTAATGATCGCTTGAGCAATCCCTTCTTCAGTCCCTACAAAATTGAACGACCAATAAAAACACAAACTCTACACATTTAGGTGCATGACCATTCAATGCAAGAAACTAGCTAGCTAGGGTTCGATCCTCGAATCAATTATATGTATATTGCATGTGGGTTCGACTATGCAATTACACATGTTAAGAGGTAATGCACGAATGTGTGCTATGAAAGTTAAGGTAGTGCATGATCATGTACTAACATGATTGGCACCTTAAGGGAAAAAACAAACGCACAATCGTGCAACTCTTACCCACGGACAAGACATGTGACACAAATTGATAGGTTTTCATTTTTCTAAATAGAAAAAACTTAGATATTCTACATCCTCGTGTAAGAAAGGTTCTCAAGTAATCGTATATATATATAATATTAATTAGACAAGTACCTGCCCAAAAAGGAGGAACACCACATAGCAAGATATATAAGATAACTCCGACGCTCCAAATATCAACCTCCGGTCCATAATTCCTCTTTAGGACTTCCGGCGCCATGTAATATGCACTTCCGACGACTTCACCAAAGACTTGCCCTAACTCATAATTAAGACATATAATTAAAATTAAGGATAAGATCGAATTTCATTCAAATGGTGTATGTCTAGCTACCTTTCTCAAAGAATGTGGATAGACCAAAATCAATGGCTTTTAGGATTGCATCTTCTTCTTTGTTGGAGTATAAGAAGTTCTCCGGTTTTAGATCTCGGTGTATTACTCCATTTTCATGGCACACCTGTAACAAATTTAAGCTCTAATCACAACAAACTCAAACTATTGGTTAAAACCCTAGTGTGGTAGTGAGCTCAGGCTTTCTAAACCAGTCTAAAATTTCGGTCCTAGGCAAGCTTTGAATAACCTTAGGACCCGTTTGGTTTCAACTCCGAAAACGGAATGGAAACACAAGGAATGATTCCAAAAACTTTCATAAACAAGAGTATACGTGTGGACTATATTCGTTTTCATTCCGTTTTCGATTCCGGGGCTAAATTCAAACGGGCTCTTATTATTTCCGACCCCTATATTTCAACGGGATAAGTATTGTCCAAGAACTCGAACCAAACCTGTACAACGGTAAGAATGGTCTGGGCGACCTGAGCCGCAGCCCGTTCAGTATAGCAACCACGAGCCACAATCCGATCAAAGAGCTCACCGCCCTGACAAAGCTCCATGACGAGGTAAACATTATCCTTATCCTCGTACGCTTCCTCGTACGCGACAATGTTGGGGTGTTTAGGAAGTTGTCTCATGATCTTAACCTCTCGTCTCACGTCATCCACGTCAACCTCTGTCCGAAGCCTCGACTTCGATATCGTCTTGCACGCGAATGTCTCTCCGCTCTCCACGCGCGTTACCAAGTACGTCACCCCGAACTCCCCACGCCCTAGCTCCTTTCCGAACGTGTATTTTTCGCGAATTATTCCGGGGGAGAGTTCGTCCAGGACTGTTATCCGTGACTCTGTGCGGCGGACGTTGTTTCCGCCCCTATTGCGCGGAAGGCGTTCTCGAACTTTTCTCAGACGCGCTGTGGTAGCTGGGTTTGAAATGCACGCGCCCATTATTTTTTTAAAATTTTTTAATGGAGAAGTTAATTGTATGATTAGGAAATTTGATTTTGAGAGGAATGTGAGAAGAAGAAGATTGGGGGAGGGATTTTTTTTGCATGGAGCTAATATTAGATGGTTTATGAACAGAGATTTAGGGGCAATTAATTTAGAGGACATAAGAAGATTTAGAGAATTTGCTAATTTAGTGATATCCATGTATATAATTACTTGATGAAAGTGAGAAAAATTGCAGTTTATTAATTGTTTTCCTATTTTTGTATGAGATTAGAAGGAGAGGAAGACAATTCTAAATTGGAAAAATGAATGTTTTATTCAATTTGGAATTTTTATGCCTTGTTGGACTCTTATATGCATGTTAATAGTGTTTTTCAAGTGGCTAAAACCTCTACCAATATTACATAATTAATAAAAATAATTCAAATAGTGAGATTTAGAAGTGAAAAAAATTAAATCAAACTTTTAGAGATTTTTTTGAATATTTATTCATATAAATACAATATTCTCAAATATATACATTTTATAAAAACTAACTTTAATATATCCGTTAATATAATCCGTGCACGGGTAGGGAGGTGCTTCCGTCCATATCTGACTGGAACTTTCAAAAATCTGGACCGGAAACTAGACCAGGACCGGACCGTTCCATTCCGGTCCGGACCAGAATAAAATGAAATAAAATAAAAATATATATATTTTTGCAAAAACTAAAAAAATAATATTAACATATATTTTATTAAAAATGTACCCAAGATACTATTTTTATTAAATATATAAATTAAATCTATTAAAAAATAAACAAAATTTTGGTTCAATCAAAACTTTTTCGGACCGGACCAAAACTAAACCGGGACCGAAATCCCACAAAATCATGGATGGGACCCGACCATAAAAATCTTGTCCGTGTTGTTCTTGCACAACCCTAACCACGGTTATTATTTTAGTAATATTAATTAATAGTTAAAATTTAATTTATTTTCAGATAAGTTTTGTTTTACTTTACATTTGGAGGGATTCTCGAACAAAGCTTGTCATTTCAAAATCACACTGATAAATGCACGGCGTTGGATTTACTAAAACATAGTGGACATGCATTGCGATTACGTGTTGGATTACGCAAGTTGAGTTTTCTTTGTACTTACTAGATTCTTTTACGACGCTGAAGTGCAGTTACAATGCGCGTCTGCATCAGGTTTTTTATTTATTTGATTTGTCCGACGGGCGTTGCAACGCAATCGTAGTATATAATCTCTTGGTGGATAATGTGTATTTAATAACCCTCTTTCAAAACAATGAAACATTGACATACTGTATTTGTTGATAAGCTGCACATCTGTAGACAGCGAATGTAAGGGCCCACATTATGCAGAATGTTCATACACTACACTTCCACGAATGATTGATATATCAACAAATGTATTTATAGAATTCACAGCAATTCACGTGATCTTACTGGACACAACAACTCTTGAAGCTGTATTTCATTCGAGGAAGACAAAGGTCTGAGTGACAGTAAATATGAATCAGCAGTTATATGATTTACATGGGTAATAAAATATGCAACACCCTAGACTGAGATTGAAGATACTACAAGTTTTAACAACCATATTTTGCACAACCCTAACCGAACTAAAACCGCAAACCGCGGTTCGAACCGCAACCGAACCACAACTAATCGGTTCGGTTTGCGGTTGAACATATTTTGCGTTGCGGTTCGATTGATGAACCGAACCGCAAAATGCAGTCCAAACCGCAACCGAGTCGCAAAACTACAACCGAACCGCAAACAAACCGCAAAATGCAGTTCATTTGCGGTTTGAACCGCAACTACGCGGTTCGATTTGCGGTTCTCATTTTCTGGTAAATCAAATATAACGAAAATGCCCAAGGAGTATGTCAAAGTTCTCAACAAATAAATGAAACATTGAAACTCATAAGCATACTGTGCGATGAATGAAGTGAGTGTAACAAAACTAGTCATAGACTGGTCAATGTGAAAAGTTTCACCTACGATAATTATGCAAAGAACGAAGAGATAAACAAACGCTGATTCACCGCTTTTCTAACAAGGTGGCCTTAGTGGCAGCATTCCCTAATCTACCAGCACAGAGAGAAATTACAAATTCTGAGGTCCAAAATATAGAATTTCAAATGACATGTAAACAACACAAAAGGAAGCCTCTTCCTGGCCACAAGAATATGTACATGAGGATCAGACCAAACCCAAAGGGAGGCTAATCGTAGAATCTCGATTTTACATTCTACCTGATCGTCACGAACTTGTTGGTACCGTGTTTTGCCCAGTAACTCCTTAGATCAATAGGGTTAGAGAAGTTATACCCTTCTGCTGCCAATTTCTCTAGAACTTTCTTAAACGCTCCCAGGCTCATTTTCCTGCCAGCGATTCTTGCGCCGCGTCTCTTTGAACTCATTGGCAAAGGATACATTGACATCCCGGTTGTACAGCAAGCAGATTGCCATCCACCTGAGCCCCACCTGTAACATTGCTGAGCGGCTCCGGTGCATGAGCAAATAGGAATCGGGATACTAGAGATGTCCATATTGATTCCATTTATGATAACCTCGGTCACTTTCTTTGCAGCCTTTGCACGATGAACTGATCCGCTACTTCCATCCTTTATTGCACTATTAGCTTTCTTAGACTTCTTTGTTTTCGGGGCGTTCTCAGCTTTGCCCACTGCCCTTCTTTTAGTAGGGGCGGCGATACTATCACCAATTATCTCATCCACATGAACAATCCTATCATCAGCTGAAGATTCGGGTTGTTGCAGCATTTGCAAAGGAAAATGATGATGTTGATGATGAACAGCAGTAGTTGTTTCAGGCAATACAGCATAAGGATTGGTGGGTAGCATCACGTTAAGGAATTTGTTATCGAATTTGTGATCTCTATGAATCCAAGCATCCCTCATGCAATTCATTTGGAAATGTGAGCTTGAAATCCCACAATCCCTTTGATTAAAGCCTCCATTGATATTTGGCATGAGAGTTGTATCGCGTCCACTAAGGAATGGTTTACGATCTTCCATATTTGGTGGGGTCTGCAGCCCTACATTGCTCTTCATCAAAGGAGACTCATAATATCCCCAATTACGAATATTCAGACCCCCATCGCCATCCATTGGAGACCTAGACCAACATTTAGAAAAACAGAAACCATAAAAAGAGAAATAATAAACAACATTTCAGCTCATATTTTTTGAAATCCAGGAGATAAGACAACATCACAACAAAACCCCTCAAACTATTGAACAGAACGAATGCATCGCATATCCAAATCAATGACAAGCCGCAATTCTGATTCCATGTTCATGAAAAGTCAAATACTTGAACAATTTAACAAATTACACATCAATCGACAGACACATTGACATGAACGGACAACAAGCATAAATCTTTCAACAATTTCATTATAGTCAAAAACATGCTCTAGGGTTACAGTTCAGATTCGACCGATTCCACCAAATCTAACATTTCAAGTTGGAGATCTTAGCTCCCAACGAAAAATAAACCATAGATCAGGATCAGATCTCAAAATAAACCATAGATCCATTGTACGAAGATGCACAAATGAAACGAACAGCAAGCTCCAACCAAAAAAATGAAAAAGAAAAGGAACGACGAGCAGGGAAAGTATGAGAAAAAAACGAAAGAGATAGGAGAGAGAAAGGTACTTACTGACGAAGGACGAGGATTAGACGAGTTAGGGTTCTTTCTCCAGGGAGAGAGAGATGGGAGGAGAGAGGAGAGAGAATAAAGCTCAAACCAAACGGTATAAAGGAAGATGAATCTGAACGCCAGAGCAATTTTTCTTTTTGTTTTTATTGTTTTGTATTCTCAAACATTAATATTTTAAGTCATGTAAATCGTAATGTTGATCGAAAAAAATTGTATAAATATATAAGGTGTTTGGATTAGCTGTGGTCAGTATGTAAAAACAGGTTTGGTTGACAATTTCAGAGAAGTCTCTACATTGAATAGTTTAATTTAATGTATGTATTTGAAAAACATTGGTCGGTCTTATGCATCTATATTAATTTTAACTATCCATATTAGCTCATAATATAACTCTTAATCATTATCTAACTTGGGTTGTGAACAAATATGTTTGGCATCATCTTAAAGGGACCCATATTACAAGCCAAATGTGTTTGTTAATATGCTTTATATACTATGGTGTGATGTTTCAGTGTTAGTTACAATTGGTGAGAAAAAAGCTGCAGTTTGAGTAAAGTAGCCGAAAACTCTCAAATACAATTTTTGAATATCCTTATGTAATAGTAAAACCAGAATTTTTTTTATGAAGGAAAGGAGTTCAATCTATTAGATGACACACCGTCTATCGAAAGACTGAAAAAAATCAACAGACAAACTAACCGTCAGGAGAGAACTCAAACATGAAACAAGAAAAAGAAAACCACCTCAAAAGAAAACTTCACTCAATCCCAACGAGCCGATGAAGTAGAAGCACCAAAGAAGCGTCAGACACGCAAAGTGAAGAAGAACAACGTGACATGTAGAAGCAGTGCAGAGTAACTCTCAGGGGCGACCGGCCGAAACCTCATATTTGACCACATATATCACTATGTAACAGTAAAATGATGACAGCTGTTACATTTTTCCATTTTCATGTAGAAAAAGATAGATTATAAGCTTTCATAATCTCCCGAGGCTAAACAGCAAACTCACAACAGCTGTTACATTTTTCCATTTTCAAGTAGAAAAAGATAGATTATAAGCTTTCATAATCTCCCGAGGCTAAACAGCAAACTCACAAGCACTGTGACAATGTGCATAATGAATAAAGCTGCATCAAATGCGCTTACAAGAGAACAATTTGGCACAAGTATTTCAAAAGATGATTCCTGTCAATGTGATGAAAGGTTAACCTGGGATGGTTATGCAAAGAACGAAGAAATGAGTGCTCATTCACTGCTTCTCTCTAACAAGGCGGCCTTAGTGGCATCCCTAATCTAGGAGCATTAGAAGAACAAGAAATTACAGAATTGAGGTTCGAATATTGAATTTGAAAACAAGTAAAAACATTGAAGAAGCCTCTGTTCCTGGCCATAAGCATATGTACATGAGAATCAGGCAGAACTCATTGTGAGGCTAATTGTAGAATCTGAATCTTACATCTACCTGATTGTGACGAACTTGTTGGTACCGTGTTTTGCCCAATAAGTTTTCAAGTCAATTGGGTTAGAGAAGTTATAACCTTCTGCAGCTAATTTCTCTAATACCTTCTTAAATGCTCCCAAACTCATTTTCCTGCCTGCTATTCTTGCGCCGCGCCTCTTTGTACTCATGGGCAATGGGTACAATGACATCCCGGTTGTACAGCACGCAGATTGCCATCCACCCGAACCCCATCTGTAACATTGCTGAGCAGCTCCAGTACATGAGCAAACAGGTATAGGGATACTAGAAATGTCCATATTTATTCCATTTATGATAACCTCGGTTACTTTTTTTGCAGACTTTGCACGGTGAACCGAAGGACTACTCCCATCCTTTAGTGCATTAGGACCTTTCTTAGCTTTCTTCGTTTTAGGTGCATTATCAGCTTTACCAACTGATCTCTTTTTAGCAGGGCCAATATTACTATCAGCAACTATCTCATCCATATGAACCACCCTATCATCAGGTGATGATTCCGGTTGTTGAATCATTTGCATGGGATGATGATGGTGATGATGAGTTGCATCCTGCAAAACACCATAACCAGGATTGCTAGGTAGAATGCTGAATTTATTATCACTGTGAATCCAAGCTTCTCTCCTCATGTAACTCATCGGGTACTGTGAGCTTGGAAGCCCACAGTCCCTTGGATTGAACGTTCCATTGACATTTGCCATGAGTGTTGCATCTCGTCCTCCAAGAAGTGGTTTCTGATCTGGCATATTTGGGATCATCTGGACCCCAACATGGCCCTTGAGCAAAGGAGTCTCATAATATCCCCAATTATGCATATTTAGACCACCGTCACCATCCATTGCAGATCTAGAACCACAGGCAACACAACAGAGCCATTAAACATATGTTACAGAAGTCAATTCTAAATAACATTCACAAATTTCGTCCATTTCAGCTCACAATTTTGAATCCAGACATAAAAGAGTTACTGAAGAATAAAATCCCCAAAATTAATCGGATAGAAGGAATACATCGCATATCCAATTCAATGAGAGCCCGCAATTCTGATTTCATGTTCACAAAAAGTCAAACATCACGATAACTATGATCAAAAGAAATCAAAATCTCGGTAATTTATCAACCACCGCATCAATTACCACATTGACATGAACATACATCAGGCAGAAATATCTCTTAACAATTAAATTTCCGTCAAATACATGTTCTAAGGTTTCGGTTCGGATTCGATCGATTTGACCGAATCTAACATTTCAAATTAGAGATCTTTGCCTCCCATAAAAAATAAGACATGGATCAGGATCAGATCTCAAGATGAGCTACAGATCCAAGGGAACAAAATACGGAAGAAGACACAGAACACAAACGAACGGCGAGCAGGGGAAAGAAGAAATGACGAGAGAGAGGAGAGAGAAGCGTACTTACTGACGAAGAACGAGGATTAGCCGAGTTAGGGTTCTTTCTTCTGGGAGAGAGATGGGAGGAGAGAGGAGAGAGGAGAGAGAACGAAGCTCAAAACGGTATAAATGGTAGTTTTGGGTTAGCCGAGTTAGGGTTCTTTATTATTTGTGGGTTCACAAATTTGTGTTTTTGAACGGAGTTTTTATTAAAATAACCTTTTGTATAAATGAAGTCCAAAAAGATATTTATAAGAAGAATATAGTGAGAAAACAAACTTAGGTATCATATCTATTAATATTTTAGCCCGATATGTTATTTGTCCGATTTCGATTCATTATATATCCGATGTATGAGTAGGTATCGTGCAAATGTGTTGAAAAGGAGGTGGATATGAATCTCGTGCATCCGAAAAAACGCATACACTGGCTATGCATTTGGAAGATGTGTTTGAGCAAGATAAATGAAAAAAAAGTTTTTATGTCAGGGAGTAAATCTCACAAATCCTGAAAGCGCATGGGTTGGTTACAGGTTCGAAAATAACATACACAGGATTTGCGAGACGCATTTGTCCTCCGTGGCAGGTTGCCAGACTTATATTGTGTGGCTATGTAGATTTGTTATCCGCACAACATGTATCTACTAAAAACGACTATAGGTTTTAATATTGTCTATATTGTTGTTTATAATTTTTTTTTCGAATAAAGGAAGAACTTTGATTGGTTATTCAATCGAGGGGCCACAAAGTGACGGACCGACTAACTTTTGACAACTCAAGAAATTAAAAAAAAAATTATACAAACGCAATGCATCAAACCAATTTATTATAATTTCTAGTTTAGTATAAATATTTTTAATTGATTTAATGTACTACTAGTTTACACATTTTTATACTATTTTCCAAATTATCACTTTTACTATTTTATTAGCATGTGAGTTTATATAAATCGGTGATTTATATTTTTATACTGTTAATTTTTATATGTTATGAAGTATAGACATTAAAACTGGAAGGCTATATTCCTCTCCCAAGGTGGTTAAGAAATCTTGTTTAGTGGTTTGGAACTAAATATAAACTAATATCGTGAACTAAAAGTACACATACATGAACTAATATTATATAAATGTAACTAACTATAGTATAAAAAAATTTGAACCTATTATGTTGGAGATAATAAGGTCTCACGTTGAAAGATGGGACACTTCGAGCCTAGTATATAAGCGTGGTGAGCTACTCCTATTGCCAATTGGTTTTAGGATGGAACCCGCCGGGTTTATGTATTGGGTTTGGGCCTAATGCGCATGTGCGCTCGTATGCACACGACCCCCACTCTACCGGTCCGTCTATATCGGACTTTGACATGGTATCAGAGCGGTTAGCCTCAATTCGGCTCACGATCCTAACATGTGGACAAGTGCAACTCGGTCTATATCCTCTAGTGTATTGGAGATAATAAGGTCCCACATCGAAAGATGGGACACTCCGAGCCTATTATATAAGGTTGGTAGGCTACTCCTCCTATTGCCAATTGGTTTTAGGATGGAACCTCGCCACCTGTCCGCCGGGTTTATGTGTTGGGCTTGAGCCTAATGCACATGTGCGCTCGTATGCACACAACCCCCGCTCTACCGGTCCGTCTATATCGAACTTTGACATATTACATCTTAGCTAAGAGAAATCAGTGTTATCCCCATGTCACCCCCTTTCTAGCCTGGTGTCCCGATGTCAAGGCTTCTTTAACCGGGATTGGACTGTCAGTCTCGGCCATGTGTTTCGCGGAGGCAATAGAGTAGCGTATTCTATCACGAACTTTGCTTTTTCGTGCGATGTTGGAGTTCACTTGTTGAGGTCTCTTCCACCCCGTGTTTTGTTTTTTGCTTAAAGACATTAGGGGAGTTAGTTTCCCCTGTTTATCTCATTTGTAACTCTCTCGATTTTAATAAAGCGCTCTAGCGCGGAGTAGTGTACTCCTTCTCGACAAAAAAAAGAAGGAAATCAATGTTATGTGATGTTTAGTTGAATAATTTTTTTAAAAAAAATAATCTTATAAAAAGTATGAACCTATAATAAAAAATATTAATCTATAGTATGTAATAGCTAGGATTTCGAATTCTAACTAATGTTTATTAACTTAATCGTTGATAGTAATTGACATATAGCTCGCGAAGATTTCACAAGTGATGAGTAGGAGTCCCACCGTTATGTTCCTGGCGTAATTTTGGACGTTTGGGGAAATTTTTACTTTTTCCCCCGGGTAATAATTTTTACCCTCCGGTGTTATTTGGAGCATTTGGGAGCTCCAATTAATAAAAATGCAGTTGAGAGAAATGATCAGGACATCGGATATGTCCTAGATATGAAATAACATGGAGAGGCAAAACGGCTAAAAGAGTCGCTATTTCATTTCTTAACGGCTAAGAAAGACGGCTTAGGATTACACGTTTTCCGAGGCAGTTGTGGAATAATTATCCCTACAATATTCCAGATTTAATGTTCCAATCTCGAGAAGTTTGGAGAAAGAGGTTCGACCCGCCTTTGGATCGGTTAAAGGATAATTATCGACTTTACTAAAGGATAATTATCGTCTTCACTATAAATAGCGGAAAATCCTTTATTAATTCATTTTCTTTCACGTTTTCTCGTAAAAGCTCTGATTTCTCTCAACCTTCAAACTCAGATCTACTCTCCGTTTCTAATCCGATTTCAATTCCGTTTGAGTTTCTGGATTCCTCTCTTCATTCTCTTCATAACGGTACCGAGTTTCTGCATTTCCGAGTATATGGAGGGCTGGTCGAGCATATATGTCACCAGGACGGTTCCGTCGTTCAGATTCCGATGAATTTGATGTTGTCCATGCGTAGCCTGCGTCGTTGTGATTCCGAATCTTCTTTCAGATCGTCAATCGGGTTAGTAACGAATAAGTTATGAATTTATTCGTTTTCCGTACTGCGATTTGGCCTAAATTGACTTTAGGCTTGTCAAATAGGACAATTAGAAATTCCATTATGGTCGTTATATTATTCTGGTGATTATGGGTTCTTGTTTGATGAAATCTGATGACAGGAGGTTTAGAAATTACCTGCGGGCAAAACGTTATTCTGGCGAAATCTAATTAATTAATTAAAGGTTAATTAATTAAATTAGGATTAAAATTGAGATTGAGGAATGTTGATTAGATACTACCTTGAGATTTGAGGAATTATGAGTTATGCTGAGATATTGAGGTTTAGTTGGTTGTGAGGCTCATAGATTGAGTATGATCCTTATGGATCCCTTTGGGTTTAGGTGTGACCCCTTTGATAAATAGAGGTTGATATATCTCTTTATGCCTTTTTATAGGCCGTGTTGTCCCTCCAGTGTAGAGGTGATCGTGGTTGAGTTTGTACGAGGTTGAGGTAAGTCCGTAGGACTTACTTAGCTACCATCCCTATATTGGGTGTTTGCATGAGTGGTGTGTGCTTTATATGTTTGCTATGATATCATGAGTTGTCGTTTTTATCGACCTATGTTCTATTGACTGCCCCACTGCGTGGCTGTGATAACCTTTCCCTTTCATCCCGCCGTGGAGTCTGGGAGGTTCTCTGATGTCAGGCCAGACCGGTTTACAGGAAGGGCGCAATCCACTCCCATAGGGTACACGGATTGTGTGACCGATACTAGTACGGCTGGCTAGCAGGCTCAGAGGCGAGGATGTATCGGTCCTCGTGTCACCTAGTTTCATATATACTATATCTATACGGTTTTTTTGAGTGAATGGTTATTATATAAAGATAATAAATGGGTAAATGTGTGATAGCATGCTGATGTGTTTATCTTTCATGATTGTGCTTGTGCTTATGCATTACCTCATATAGGTATGGTTAGCTAACGGTTTCATACCGTGTTGTAGATGTTTATAGGTTAGGCGCTACTGGGTGATCTGGCAAGGTGACAGGCCGAGGACTCTCGTACATTAGGTGGTTGGTTTTGGGGTTGTTGTGTTTCCCCTCCTGTGTGAGGATGATCTTTTGTACCTCCTATGTGAGGATGTCGTTTTATATACTCGGCTATGTTGTTGTTTACTTTGGGTTGTACAGTTTATACTGTTTTATGTATTTGTTTTATATCTGTCAGTGCCATGTTGTAAGGTCCAGTGAACTTGTTGTCAGGCTAGGGTCAGGATCCATTGTGAGATCCTAGCCCAATGTGACATCCCGAGTCCCGCGGATTTGGGGTGTTACAGAGTTGGTATCAGAGCCCAGGTTGACAACAATGGCACTTGCTACCTGCAATGAGGTTTGATAGGTAAAATAAACAGAGCCCACATGGGATCTGACGTTTTCAAAGGTTTTGGTTTTAAGTGTGGTTTTGGGATAAAATGTACGAGAAGTCGTCACCTCTGCCATGGATCTCTGTAGCGTAGATATGTATATATATCTGTGTGTACTATGGATTATGTGGATGTATTATATACATATCGATACCTATGGCATATATATAGCCTTATAAGATTAGGTGCGTATATCCTACAGATGACTCAGACTAGAGTGGTATCTGTAGTGGGATGAGGTAGAGGTACACCCCCTCTTCCTCTAGTGGTGATAAGTTAGGGACCAGTTTTCGCTGTTGTTTCGCCTATGGCAGAAAACGAGTTTGAAGAGGCTGATCGTGTCTCCATGAGTAGATCCGAGTTTCAAGAATATATGTAACAAGTATATGAAGTGGTGATAGCGGGTAGATCGACACCAGATTTACCAACAATTGTGAGATCAACTGAAGCTTCTGGATTCGGAAAGAAGCAATGGACTGAATCAGTTACTGGAGAAGCAAAGATGATGAATGGGGAACCAAGTCCGATATCAGGACAATCTAGTGATCCTTTGGCCATGAAGATGACTGGCAAGGAACTATAGTGTTTTAATTGTGTGGAAGTTGGGACACTGGCGAGCTGTGTGCCCAAAGGCTCCCATCATATGCTTTACGTGTGGTAAAGCAAGGCATAGAGCGAAGTTTTGTCGACAGGGCAAGGCATTGCCTTTACAGGTTCCCTTCAAGAGTGAGATCATTCCAGGTGGACGACGAAGGTCGAGTTACCCTTCAGTTGCACAGGTTGCAAGGATGGGATGATTATGTTTCAGTTGTGGCTATCCAGATCATTTGCGTTATGTGTGCCCTTTGGCACTGATAGGTTGTTTCACTTGTGGTGAGCTAGGCCATCTGGCCCTTTCTGTCATCACGGTAGTGTTTCTTTCCAGCAAGACCTTCCTCTTTCCGGTGTTGAAAGAGTGGAAGTGGAGGTTATAGTGAGGACCTCAGTGATACTTGAGGAGCATAGATCCGAGATCGAGTGATGATATGTAGTGGAGCTACGGGAGTTAGCTGTTACAGGTACCATTCTCGTTAATGGTTTACCTACTGGAGTTTTGTTTGTTATGAGTGCTATGCACTTCTTGTCTTTCGATGCATGCGTTAATGGTTGATCTTTGATATATAGTAGAAGGTGGACTTTCCTTTACATGATTACCAGTTAGGGGTCTGAGGTACCCACGAGATTGTGATTGTCCCATTCATTCAGGGGCTTGTGTATGGTTTATAGATTTTTTTTGTCATGCCTTAGGTGCACGAGGAAGTCACTATGTGTATGGTTTGGATGAATAGATATCATGTCATGTTAGATATTAGTTGGAAGGTTGTTATAATCTCTACTGAGACCGATTAGACAGAGGTCTTCCGAGGTTACGACCTTTGAAGAGATGAGTCTTGTCATTAGTGCCGTATGAGCAGCGAAGTTGATAACACAAGAAGGTGATGTTTCTGATGTTATGATATGAAGAAGATAGTTCCACGTTGGAGGATATTCTAGTGGTTTATGAGCTTATAGACGTGTTACTGAACCGTCTAGTTGCCACCTCAGCGGAGTGTGGACATTGTTATCGAGTTGAAGTATGATACAAGATTGAATGGGAAAGCCACACTATATGGTGCTTGTTGAGATATTGTACTGATAACTTGAAAAGTTGACTGAAACGGGCTTCTTTTACCCTAGTACGTTCCATGTTCCGTATTGACGACCTGATGAGTTATGCTTCAAGAAGCAATTGTGTTTTCAAGATTCCTTTGTGCTCAAGATATCCCTAGTCATGGATGAGAGAGCAGCATGTGTATGAGATAGCATCCCATACCCGTTATGGACACTACGAGTTTGTAGTGATGTCATTTGGGTTGACGAATGTGTTTAGTAGTTTTTATGGAGTTGATGAACAGTATCTTCATCGACTTCCTTGATTAGTTGGCGTGGACTTCATTGATGACATGTCGGTATACTCTCATAGCAGAGAATATTAGACCGATCGTTTGAGGACCGTTCTGCAGATTTCGAGAGATAGAGGGTTGTATTCTACGCTCTCTAAGTGTAAGTTGAGGTGCCAGCGGTAGTTTTTTTTAGGCCATGTTGTCTCCGCCAGTGGGATCATGGTTGACCCGGCGAGAATTAAGTATGTTGTAACATGGGAGATACTGATGAACACTAAGGAATACGTAGTTTTCTCGGCTCAGCCGATTGCTACCAATGCTTTGAGGAAGGATTTTATATGATTACGTATTCATTTGCGAGTCTTTTGAGAAGACCGTACCGGTGTGATCTTCATGTCAGATTTCTATAGATTATAGAAATCTGAAGTATATTTTATGCAACAGGGGTTGTATAACCACCAGTGTTAAGAGCTTAAGTTGATCAAGATTTTGACTTGAAGATTCCATATCATTCAAAGAAGTTGAACGTTGTCGCCAATAACTTGAATGGAAAGACGCTCCAAGAGAAGATGATTGTGAGACTGATAGTTCAGCCTCAACTTCAGAGAGATCTAGCTTGGCTAGAGCTGGACAATCAGTTCCTTGATGAGGATACCCTGTTATACCTCGGAGGTTCTACCTGGTCTGTTGGATGAGGTCCAACAGAAGCAGGAGACCTGCCTGATCTTGACAAGGTTTAGAGAAAGGATGTCTCGTACTGAGGCACCATAGTTCTCCATGGGAGTAGATGGACTGCTGAAGAGTCATGACCGCTTTTGTTTACCTGCTGATGCAGATGGAGACATAGAATATTACGGTATACCCACTGTACGCCTTATTCAGTACATTCAGGTACGAGTAAGATGTACCACGAGATGAGACGATTATATTGTATGAAGCCGATATAACCTGATTTTTGATACAGTGTGCGACCTGTCAGCAGGTCCAGATAGAGTATTTCCGATCTAGAGATAAGCCCCACCCACTACCAGTGCAGTAGTAGAATTTGGGAGGACATCTCTATGGACTTTTTTTTTTATGGGATTGTGACCTAGTAGAATATTTATGTTATCTGGATTGTTGGTAATAAATTAATGAAACCAGCACGTTTCACTTCTATCAGAAGGACGTGGCTAGTGAATGAATTGGCTGAGGAGTACACTAGACAGATAGTGAGACTCCATGGTATACCGAGAACGATCATTTCTGATCGAGATGGATGTTTTTACTTTGAGTTTTTAGGCAGCAGATTCAGACTTCTTTGGGGACGAGTATGTACCTCATGACTACACTTCACCTCTTGACATATGCTCAGTTAGAGAGGATCATCTAGATCTTAAAGATCTATTATAAGTTGTAAGTCGAATGGGAAACGGGGATGGTTATATTACCTTCCATTAATGAGTTTATTATATAATAATGAAGGACGTGCATCTTTCTGGGATGGCCCTATGAGGCAATATATATAGACATAGATGTCGTATATCCTTATGCTAGAAGTGATCTAGCAATAGTAGTGGAATAACACTTGACCAGATTCAGGCGTTTATAGTTCAAGTAACGTTGATTGAAGGAAGAATGCTGGTTGTACAGAGTCGCCAGATATTATATGTAGACAAGAGGCGTTAACCTCTAAAGTTCAAGCAAAAGTTCATATCCGGCTGTAAGTATCTCATATGCGAGACGTTAGACGTGTTAATATGGAAAGGGAACTGAGTTTCCAATATGATGGTTTATTTGAGATCGACCAGTACGGAGAAGGTAGCATGATGTTTAGCTTTGCCTCTGAGATTAGAGGATATGCACCCAATGTTTCATATATTTTTCAACTGAGGAAAATATATACCAGACTCGAGACACCTTGTGAATTACGATGATTTGATGGTTAAGTCCAACCACACGTTTGTTGAGCATTCGATTGCATTCTTGGAATGAGATATGAAACGCTTGCATTCGAAAGACATTCCCATATTGAGGATATGATGGTCGAGATGAAGACCTGAAGAGGCTATGTGAGAGACTGAGGATAGTGTCCTGAGGAACTATCCAGAGTATATGTTAGGACATACCCATTTGTGGGAGCACGAGTATATCTTAGTGTTATCTTGATGAATGTTGTGCTTATGTGCTTATATGCCTTGATATGTTATTCCATGCTAGTTGTGATGTGATTTATGATCTTAGTAGACTTGATGTGCTAGCGTGATGTATGCTATAGCTGGAGATGATTACTTCCTCCACACTACCCGACTATGATTATATTTATAGCTGGAGATGGTTCTTTCCTCCATGCTATTTGAGTGGGATTAGGATTCAGCTGGAGATGGTTCTTTCCTCCATGCTACCTTGATGGACATAGTTCAGTGGAGATGTGATTCCTCCATGCGATATATATGTTTATGGGTTGGCTAGAGACGTATTTCCTCTATGCATGTGATATGTTTTGGCTAGAGATGTGCTTCCTCTATGCCTTGTGATGTGGTATGGCGAGAGACGTGATTCCTCTACGCCTTTGGGTAGCGTTATGGCCCTGTTTCCTGAAGTGATGATTCCTCCATGTTTATACTTGAGGTTATAGATTGTTATAGGTTGTGATCTTTTGAACGGAGATGTGATACCTCCGATAGAAAGAGTGAGAGTTATACCTCGGCGTATGGGTCCGAGAGGATTTGGGAATTGTTCAAGTTTCGGGACGAAACTTTTTTTTAGGGGTGTGTGATGTAATAGCTAGGATTTCGAATTCTAACTAATGTTTATTAACTTAATCGTTGATAGTAATTGACATATAGCTCGCGAAGATTTCACAAGTGATGAGTAGGAGTCCCACCGTTATGTTCCTGGCGTAATTTTGGACGTTTGGGGAAATTTTTACTTTTTCCCCCGGGTAATAATTTTTACCCTCCGGTGTTATTTGGAGCATTTGGGAGCTCCAATTAATAAAAATGCAGTTGAGAGAAATGATCAGGACATCGGATATGTCCTAGATATGAAATAACATGGAGAGGCAAAACGGCTAAAAGAGTCGCTATTTCATTTCTTAACGGCTAAGAAAGACGGCTTAGGATTACACGTTTTCCGAGGCAGTTGTGGAATAATTATCCCTACAATATTCCAGATTTAATGTTCCAATCTCGAGAAGTTTGGAGAAAGAGGTTCGACCCGCCTTTGGATCGGTTAAAGGATAATTATCGACTTTACTAAAGGATAATTATCGTCTTCACTATAAATAGCGGAAAATCCTTTATTAATTCATTTTCTTTCACGTTTTCTCGTAAAAGCTCTGATTTCTCTCAACCTTCAAACTCAGATCTACTCTCCGTTTCTAATCCGATTTCAATTCCGTTTGAGTTTCTGGATTCCTCTCTTCATTCTCTTCATAACGGTACCGAGTTTCTGCATTTCCGAGTATATGGAGGGCTGGTCGAGCATATATGTCACCAGGACGGTTCCGTCGTTCAGATTCCGATGAATTTGATGTTGTCCATGCGTAGCCTGCGTCGTTGTGATTCCGAATCTTCTTTCAGATCGTCAATCGGGTTAGTAACGAATAAGTTATGAATTTATTCGTTTTCCGTACTGCGATTTGGCCTAAATTGACTTTAGGCTTGTCAAATAGGACAATTAGAAATTCCATTATGGTCGTTATATTATTCTGGTGATTATGGGTTCTTGTTTGATGAAATCTGATGACAGGAGGTTTAGAAATTGCCTGCGGGCAAAACGTTATTCTGGCGAAATCTAATTAATTAATTAAAGGTTAATTAATTAAATTAGGATTAAAATTGAGATTGAGGAATGTTGATTAGATACTACCTTGAGATTTGAGGAATTATGAGTTATGCTGAGATATTGAGGTTTAGTTGGTTGTGAGGCTCATGGATTGAGTATGATCCTTATGGATCCCTTTGGGTTTAGGTGTGACCCCTTTGATAAATAGAGGTTGATATATCTCTTTATGCCTTTTTATAGGCCGTGTTGTCCCTCCAGTGTAGAGGTGATCGTGGTTGAGTTTGTACGAGGTTGAGGTAAGTCCGTAGGACTTACTTAGCTACCATCCCTATATTGGGTGTTTGCATGAGTGGTGTGTGCTTTATATGTTTGCTATGATATCATGAGTTGTCGTTTTTATCGACCTATGTTCTATTGACTGCCCCACTGCGTGGCTGTGATAACCTTTCACTTTCATCCCGCCGTGGAGTCTGGGAGGTTCTCTGATGTCAGGCCAGACCGGTTTACAGGAAGGGCGCAATCCACTCCCATAGGGTACACGGATTGTGTGACCGATACTAGTACGGCTGG